>JAJJWX010000306.1:600000-828428 GCA_023529315.1 Papaver bracteatum | reverse complement strand
TGATTTGTCATTGGAACCTGAGATACGGCTAGCATAGCTAGGGCCATGGCACGATGCGATTGGCATGACGCGGCTAGGCGTGGCTGGCATGATTTGCTATTGGCACGCGGGGGGATTAGGGTTTGGGTTGTCGTAACCCTAATTTGAAAAAATATACCCTGGTAATTATTAGGGACATATTCATATCTTTTATTAATGCGCTTAGTAAATGCTTGTTTTAAATGTCTTCTAGGGTTTAGCGTTTGACGATTTTAACCCTATACTAAAGACCACCATCAACACAAGTCATATTCCAACTTTGTTTGGTATAAAGATACCATTTAACAATACAATCCTAGAAGTTTTTCCAATTTTGAGTATGATATAGTGTGACACGTCGTTCAAAATGCCTTTTGTTGATTTTGAAGCCTCCATAACTGGTTTCAACAATTATTACCGTCCGATGCTATTTATCGATTGTACCTTTCTCACTGGGAAGGACAAAGGTGGTCTTATGGTAGCTTGTGGAAAAACTGGTATCCAAGGTATGACTTTTAACCTTTTACTCTTTTTCATTTTGTATTCATGTATGTTTAAACTTTTGAATGTTTATCCATCATTATGCATTCATTTTGTTGATAAATGTAGCTTTTATTTTAGGTTTCTCACATTCTACATTGAATTTGACTTTCACGAGGGGGCGTAGCCCCCGAGTGAGGTGCGACGTAATACTATTTGTATCTTAGGGTAGTTTAGACTGCTTTATTTTTGGTTTGCATTGAAATTCATGCTTTAGCTACCTCTTATTCACTAGTGGAAAATGGAAGTTAAACCACTGCCAAGACAAGAGGTAATATCTGTAAAAACGACGGTGTTCATCAGTTGGAATCTGGAAGTGGTTTTTTCCAAAACGACTATTTCTGGAAAACGTTGAATTCTTTAAAAGAACCATTTTCTTCGACAGTCAATTTGAAGGTACTGATGGACACAGTCGTTTTACTAGTGATATTTTAATTAAAAAAAATGATATTGATTCAGCTGAATCCAAAGCTAATTCAACTGAATTACTAAAAGTTGAATCGCAATTAAACAAATAATGATTTCAAAATTGGATCTAACAAAATTAAATTGATAATGACTTTAGTGTATTCAGTTTACAATTTTAACTTTCTAAAATACTGTAAGTTCCAAGTCTAAAAAAATTGGAGACTAAGTTGGAAAACCTTGACCAATATCCTATTACAAGCTTAACAAACCATAAAATTTCAACTCCGGTTTAAGGTAGGACTTCACCATCTATGCCTTCATTTTCTGACAACGTAACTCAAATTAGGTCCATTGCTCCATCCCTTAGATGTAAACAAAAACCAATCAATACTACATTAGTTAACAACAAAAAAAAAAATGAGGAAAGCACCAGAATCCACTTGTATTGCTAAAGAGAAAATGTCAGAAATTCATAAACCAGCAGTCTATAGTATACATGCACACTGAACACGAGTTTAACCTTCAAAAGGTAGTTGTTATCCAAATGAGTGAATGACTACTCTTGTTCTGACAATGGAAGGATTCTGTAACTCTATGAGTTTCGGCTTTGATAAGATCAAGAAATTGACTTATCCATTTGCATAACCATGATCAATGACAGTATCCCATCTAGAGCTTTTGGTTCTTTAAAATACCCAACAAGATAAGTTGGAAGAACTACGCACCTTTGCGTTGAGGTTTATAAACAAACATCAAGATGTAACATGTATTAAGTGCATACCTCTTGAGGAGATTGACCATCCTGCGAGGATAATAGTGCTATATTTCCATTAAACTTGGTTGCAGCAGCATGTGTGAGTAAGGGAGAGAAGCGGCCATCTCCTTCAGTACCAGCTCGATACACTTGGCCGTAATAACTTGAAGGATCAAATGATTGCTGAACCTAGATAGCAAAAATAATTATACAAAGATCAGATGTAAGTAGAAAATGATGTTGAAAGAAAACAACTTAGGTTTATCGCAACAACTACACACGGATATAATTTTAAAAAGATGTTTATTTTGAAACCACTCTAGTGCAAATAATCATTAATGAATCTCAATGGAAGATAATTGTGTTGAGTCTCATTTTCTAACTTATAATGGAACTACTACAACGTCAAAATAATGTGACCAAAGCTAAGAAACTAACATAAAAACAAATATTCCATCACCACAAAGGAACTCATTGAAGACAAATGGATGACAAAATCATGAAAGGATGATACAAAGGAGTGGAAATACATATCAAATACTAACAGAGACCAGATGGAGAGCTTACGATAAAGTCACGTGCCTGGGGGTCAGAGCTATCAAAGGGCGCAAACTGGGTTCCTAACATTGGCGGCATCAACCCAAAAGTGGAGTACGTCGGAACAGTATGAACCACTAAGAATTGAGGACCTCCTGGAGGGGGTACGGTCTCTAACTTGGGATGGTCATGATCCAACACGGCAGAAGATGAAACATTGGCCTCTTCATGTGATGCATTTTCTACCACATCCTTGGGAAACTGTGAGTCATCAGAATTGTCTCCTTCCAAGGAATCTTCGGGTGTCTCCTGATTGCTGCACCCAGATAAGAAAGAAACAAAACATATGAGAAGATCTTCAAGTCCAGAGCACATAACATGAAAACACACATGGAGTAAAAATACACTTGATACCCAAAAATATTTCAGCAAAAAAAAAATGTCAAGCATATCACACATGGATCCGATACACATGGATGGACAGGACAAAAATCCAATTCAGCGAAAAGTAAGAATCAAAGGAATGTAAAGTTGATGGAAGAAAAAACAAAAAGCTAAATCATCTTCAATACGTGTAATAAAGTAATTGAGATCTTGTGTTAGTTGTTTTTCTTAATAGAACCACGACCTGACATGCCTCCTATTTTAATTAATCTGTAATCAATTCATCTAACTAGCTAATAATTTAATTAAATTATCTTTATACATGTATATACAGAAACAGAGAGGAAGAGAGCCACGAAACCCATGACAATACCTGGCAAACGTGATGTACAGAAATATATTGAAGAAGAATTTCTTTGGAGACTTTCTTCACACTTATTGAGCGAGAACTGGTGTTGGTAGAGACGAGTTCCTCTTTCTTCTTCTATCCCTTGTTGATCTCCTTCACTGCAATTAACCGCACATTCAAGATAATCTCATATCTCATACACCATTTAACATCAGATTACAGTGACAAACCACGGCAATTTGTTTCCTCCCCTTAAATGGCAGTAACATTTCTTCTGTACAATCACTACCATTCACATCTACCATTGGTACTTGTACAACAACTCAAAAAGACCCATCTAAATATCATTCACATCCACCCGCATACAAATGAAGGACATGAACCAAAGAGAAAGGCTTCAATATGATCCCACCCCACCCTACCACTCTACCCCTGATCTTCTATCCAAAATAAAAAAAAATCAAAGACGAATAAAGGTTGACAACATCAGGGTACTTGTCAAGGTAGTAATAAGATAGGAAGATGTAAAATAGCTTCCAAATGAGCAAACAAAACCAGAGAAAGAAGCGATAACCCATAATTTTAATGTTCACACTTTCTGGTGAGACATTCTACAAGAAAATTAGGCCATGACCATGAAACTCTGTTACACTTCCACACTAACCATGGATAGCATCTATTCAATACTTGGGGGCAGAACTGGTGATGGTTGAATATTTGTTTGTAAAGAACTTGTAACTCAAACATTTTGTCAAACAGTTTATATGCGCCTCACAAATTTGAATTTATTCTTTAGCTTATTAGTCCTCCCTCCCCGCAATGTCAAATCCATACACAACCCATGAATCGAGATTCATTCAAATTCTAATACTGCGGCATTCTCGTTCTCTTCTAATTAAACACATCAAATCTAATACCGCGGCATTCCTAAACAAAAACTAGTAATAAGTGTTGATAAAAGAAATCGAAAATTTTAATTTTTATAAGAAACTAAGATTTCTTCGTGCTGATTAGGTGGAGAGAAATCCAATTTAACACCAACAAAATTGAATCAAAGTGATGGAGATGTTATACCTGAAGATAAATCCACCTGAAGGTATTCTACATACAAAAACAAAACAAAAGTTTAATTAAAACACTACCAGTCAAGAAATTAAAGAATTTTTTTTTTATACCGAGCCCACAGGTTTACCCGATGAGGATTGAAAACCGAAAAAAAGAGGTCTTGAAGGAATCATTTTTGAAAGAAAAAAAAAGGGTTGATAGATATGGTGAGAAATAATGGTTTTTGAATCATGGCGATTTTTGATGTCAGAGTTGGGTTACTTTGATTTCTAATTATTGAGAAACACTGGATTTTATTTCTTGGGGTTTTATTGGATTTGAGTATGAGATCGAAATAATAATAAAGCTTCTTAAAATTGAACTGTTGATGGTGAAGAAGTAAAGAGTTATGATTTGGGGGTATGATTTTTGGATGAAGAAGACGGGGATCTTATCTGCAGAAGAAGGGGATTTTTTCTTTGATTTTTTTTTTATCTCTGAGTTTTTTCTTCTGTGTAAGAACAAGTGAGAGAAAAGGAAAAGATAATGGTGAGAGAGAGAGAAGAGATATATAAAGTCAGGCGATAGAAACCAGAATTTCCATCTATCACCGTTGGTCGAATTTAGTCTATCATCCAACCATTGCTTCTGGAATGAAAATCGCGCCTAAAACATGGATCATAGAACGTGCTTTTTCTCACAGCCGTTTTGAAAGTTAATTAACAGCTGTGAGAGGGTTTATCATTTTTCCAAAAATACCCCTCTATAAAACAACTGTAATCGGAACAAGTTTTTTTTTCTTTTCTTTTTTTTAGTAAAACAACTGTGGAGCACAGCATGGATAAGTACATCAGCCCAACAACAGTCGGTTCGGTAAATCCCAGAAAGTGGTAAAAACTCTATTATCCACTAGTGATTGGTTATATTTTACACAGATTTATTGGATCAACTTTGATTGTTTACACATATTTATTGGATCAACTGTCACTGTTGATCCAAAACTATGACTGCTTACACATATTTGTTGGATCAACTGTGATTGTTGATCCAAAAACTATATTATTTTTTTGAATCAACTTCTACTATTGATCCATCATCATGGATCAACTTCCATTGTTGATCCAACTGAAATTGATCAACTTTGTTTGTTGACACTAGTAACTGGTCACTTATTTTTGTTTTTTGGTTTTTAAAGAGATCTATACAGTTGCATTTGGAGTTGTTCCTTGTGAAAGATGTGAGAGTTGGCAATGGTTCTTAACCAATTTGAAGGGTATTATTCGTGAAGATCATCCACTGACCATCATATCAGATCGTGGAATTAGTCTTTTGAAGCATGTACCTGTAGTCTTCCCAAATGCTTTCCATTCTTATTGTTTGTACCATATGAAATGAAATATTCCTGTTCCAAAGGGAAGAAGTAGACAAACTGCAGTCAAGTTATTCGAAGAGTGCTACACTGCATTAACAAAGGAAAATTTTTATGTTGTTGAAAAGAGTATGAGTAATATAAAGTTGGATTCAGTGGTTGCTTGGATGATGAAGATTCCACTCGAAAATTAGGCTGCTCATGCATTTCATGGAGAGAGGTGGGGTGAGAACACATTTAATATTGCTGAAAGTTTTAACAAAGTTATTAAGCATGATAAGCCGCTTCCAGCACTTGAGCTTGTTGTTGTTATTCGTGATAAGATAATGGAGCATAATTACAAGAGGTTATCGGAGTATAACAAGTGGAATACAAGGCTTACTCCTCATATGCAAGCAAGGTTTAACAAGAGGATAAACGACTGCCGTTCATATAAGTTTCGGAGATCAAGTGATAAAGTATTTGAGATCATTTCTCCAATAGGTAAGCATACTGTCAACTTGGATTCTAGAAATTGCAGCTGCAAATGGTGGCAAAAAATTAGCTTTCCTTGCACTCATGCAATGAAAGCTATGTTGAGGATTGGAAATGATGAACCGTACAACTACATTATCCCTTACTATACTTCTAACTACTATAGAAGGTTGAACTCTCGACCCATATATCCTATTCCGGACTCTGATAATCTACATGGAATTAATGAAAAGGGGTATGTGTTTCCTCCCAATGGTGGTCAAGTTCAAAGGTGGAAGGCCTAAAGGTTTTAGGTATAGGGGTACTCGTGAAAAGGTGCGCAAGAATAGGAAGTGTGGCCAGTGTGGGATGCTAACATTTCACAACCGTCGAACATGTCACAGGGATTATTTGGCTCCTCGTGCACCAAAGTTTCACAAGAAATCTCATTCCAGGATTCTCAACTTCTTGAAGAGGATGTTGTTCTGAAGTTTTTATGGTGTTTTCATATTCTAAACAACTTGTTTTAGGTTTCTTACTAGTTGGGTGTTTCTTTTCATTTTTTATGCTTTTTTGGTTTTCACTTGTTATTTTTTTTAATGACATACATTCTTATTTGTTGTTATGAATTTTGTTCTTTTGTTTCTTAAGTAAATGTGAGTTGGCAGGTTCCAGGTTTATTGATTTTACAGGAAACATACTTATATTTTTTTTTTGTGGATCAACTTCCATTGTTGATCCAACTAAAATGGATCAACTTTGGTTGTTGACACTATAGTGTGGAAATATTGTTAATGGGTTCCAACTAAAATGGATCAACAATTGTTGTTTATCCTATATAATTGGAT
The DNA here is from genome assembly GCA_023529315.1 of Papaver bracteatum. Lineage (NCBI taxonomy): Eukaryota > Viridiplantae > Streptophyta > Magnoliopsida > Ranunculales > Papaveraceae > Papaver > Papaver bracteatum. The sequence continues at coordinate 821,724 of JAJJWX010000306.1, read as the reverse complement.
CAACAATGGTTATTGATCCAACTTAAATGGATCAATAATAGATATTGACACACAAAACAAACAAAAAAATTGCACGGTTTTATATGTATTTGCTAGTAAACTCCTCAAGATATACATACCTATAACATTCATTCATAATTAGAGAAACTGGATCAACAATGGTTGTTTATCCAACTTAACTGGATCAACTGTGACTTCTTACAACCTCATTATTCAATATTTATTTAACTGTGATTGCTTACAACCTCGTTCTCCAATATTGCGTCTGGACAATCTGCTGGTCTTTCTGGTCTAAACATTTTATTCAAGAATTCGATGTAGTCAAGTCCTTTCTTAGGTTGTAGTTTCTTCTTCAAATCTTTACTCTCTATCAGTCTTCTCATCTTGAATATCAAAGATAAATCTATTTCCTCTAGAGAGCACTCATCGGATTCTCCAAATTTGAACCTTTTGGTTTATTTTTTAAATGCACTCATCAGCAGCTGCATTGCAAGATTAATCTTCTTCAACTATTTACCACTCATAATTTCACTTATGTTTGGTACGTAAAATGGGTTGATTAAGTACCATAATGAAGATTCCTTTAGTGCTTGTGCAAGTATTGGTTTCTTCTAGTTATTTACATCTTATACTTCAAACAGTTTGCATCGAAAATTCCCAATTTCAACCAATGGTTGGAGACCTCCTTTGAATTTCTTTTCTTTTGCTCTTGACTTGCCTGCATACATGAAACTCAAATAATTTTCATTTTCATTTTCATTTTCATTTTCGATTTTCAAACAACATATTTCATATAACATCAAAAGTATCCAAGTTTATGTTTTTACCTTTGAGCTCTTTCTCTGGGTTGCCCTCTTTTGCTATTTCTTCTTTTCCAAGTTTATTGTTCTCTTCTTCTAATCCTTGATCCTCTTCATCTGACTCTTCTTGCTATTCTTCATCGGATTCTTATTACGATTCTTCCTCAACTACCTTCTTGCTTTTCATATTTTATTGTGGTTCTGCTTTGAATTTGTTTGCATTCGCCCTAGACCCGCCTGCATACATGAAACTCAATCATTTTGTTTTCAATATTTTAAACAATATAGTTACATATACCAGCACAAATATTACAATCTATGTTTTTATCTTTGACGACTTTCTTCGATTTGCTATTTTCTGTTTCTCTTTCAGATTCATTTTCCTCTTCTTATAACTCTTGATCATCTAATTCTTCTTGCCCTACTTCTTCGGATTATGATTCTGATTGTTCTGGTTCTTCCTCAACATTCTTCTTGTGTTTCACCTTTCGTTGTTGTTCTTCCTCTTTCTTGTTGTCTCTTCTTGTTCAATTATCATCTTGTTCTTCGCATTTCGTTTTGGTTCTATAGCTTTCTTAATCTCTTGCATTCCCTTTTTATCTTGATTCTTCTTTATTATCCTTGGTGATATCCTATTCATTATGTCTTCTCAACCTGAGTTCAACAATTATTTTAGTTAGCATTCATATGTTCATATTAGAAAATGACATAACTAGAAAACATTTTAGTTTCATGGATCAACTGTTGTTGTTTATCCCCTAAATTGGATCAACTTCTATTGTTTATTTTATTTTTATTTGGATCAACTGTTGTTGTTTATCCTCTAAATTGGATCAACTTCTACTGTTGATCCCTTTTATTTGGATCAACTATTGCTGTTGATACAAAAATATCTAAAATTCCTTCAAAAATACATTTTTACCCATTAACGGTATAACAAATTTGCATACAATGGATCAACTTCTATTGTTTATCCTATTTTTATTTGGATCAACTGCTATTGTTTATGCCCTAAATTGGATCAACTTCTACTATTGATCCAATTTTTTTTGGATCAACTACTGTTGTTGATACAAAAATATCTAAAAATCCTTCAGAAACACATTTTCACACATTAACAATATGGATCAACTTTTATTGTTTATCAAATTTTTATTTGGATCAACTGATATTGTTTATCCCCTAAATTGGATCAACTTCTATTGTTGATCCAATTTTTATTTAGATCAACTACTGCTGTTGCTACAAAAATATCTAAAAATCCTTCAGAAACACATTTTCACCCATTAACAATAGAACAAATTTTCATCTGAGGAAAATAATACTAAAATTTTGAAGACAAATATTAACATAACTTGCAAACATTCAAAATCATCAAATTATGCTTGTTTTAGTCACACACAAAATACTCATATTTGACGAGAAATCATTTCCTTCCACAAATATCCCAAGAACACTAACCAAAACTCAAAACTAACTAAACAAGACCAAAATTAAACCTAACCAGTAAATCGCAGGGTAAAAAATCTGGCAAATACAAATATACAATCATTACATTAACAAAATCAAGACCAAAACATGCATGCATCAACTAAATCCGACATCAAAATTAGGTTTTTACCTGTTCAATTTTGCAATCTTCAAATTGTTCAATTAGGTTTTTGATGATGAAACGTTGATGATGAAACAAAAGTGAAACTCGGTTAGGTTTTCTGATGAAACCTAATTTATACGGTTGATTTTCAGTTTTTATTCTTCAGTTTTTCAGATCGTGGTCTGTTATCAGAGAGAGAAGAAACGAAGGTATATGGTTGATTTTTAGTTTCAACGGCTAGTGAATCAATTTTCTTTTTCAAGGTGCAGATCTAAAATCAAGAATTAGTGAGAGAGAGCAGACTGGGAACGAGAGAAACTGAAACTGAAAATGAAAATTGATTGTGTCCGATCGTTTATAATGTGAAATATATAGGGGGCATTTTAGTAATCTAGTAATTCTAGTTTTTAATTTATAAAATTAGTAGGAATATATTTATTTTGTGGAAGGATATATATTTGTTGGGTTACAAAAGTAAGGACGTATAAATAATGTTTGCATTTGGCACGGAACAGTATCAAACCAAAACAATAGACTAGTGGCGAAATGATCCCAGATTGCTTTAGTAGAATCAAAACCATAAGTCATATATGCATCCCATCACAAATCAATTTAGTCTTCGACATTATACTAAATTTGGATTAGTAGTTTCTGAATTTGGAAAATGGTTCCAATCCTCTTATGCAAAGTGGTTTCAATCCTCTTTGGATTTTTATCCAATACTCAACAAAAGTTCACCTGAAGTTCAAACCACCATCCGATTTTGTGTACACCTGACATCTTAATCTCCACCACTAATTGAATTTTGGAAGTGATGTGATGAGAGTCGAGATCTTAAACATGGATGGGGTAATGAGACCTATCAAATTAACATATCAAATATACACTGTTTAAAGGAGGAAGCAGAAAAAAAGTGTCCAACTGTTGAGGGGACATACTGTGAATATGTTGTTCTCAGCAAAATAGAATTAAGGCAGTCCGCTGCAATTGCGATCGGTTTCAACAAAATCATCATCTCTCGTGCAAATTATGAAGCATGTCTTCGGTAATCACTTATCAGTTATCACATTCATAGGAAAGATTAATAATAGATTAAATGAAGAAAGAATTGTTAAACATATGACAAACATTCCGATTCCAGATGCTAAAACCCATTAACTTTATATTACCGGTAGATCCATTCCATTTTACAACTTCTGTAGCCATCAAATAGTATCTACAAGTTCCCAACTACGTCAAGCTGCAGCAGTCAAGGAACACTAGTACATCTTTTTCTTTTGCAAGCAAAAAATAAAGATATCATCCCCACATTATCTGATTCAATCACCAACGTGAATAAGCTGAAGAAGATTTAGCCGAAAGACCCACAATGGTAGGGATCGTTCACACTTTCAGTAACTACTCTCTGTCTGTGACTCTTGCAACACCTTTTAATATTTAAAACCATTCATTCTCATTATCGACAATTTGATTGTTGGTGGAGTGTCTCCTATATTATAGCTAAATTTGGGAGTTCAAAGGATAAATGAATCACGACATGTGTGTATCCAAAATATTCTATTTTTCAACCTGAATGGAAATTCTATCTTTATCAATGACACCTTCGGGTTGAAAAAATAACACCTTGTAAGGAATTGTTTCAAAGAAGCTGAAGAAGATTGTAAGAAGATTCTCAGAAGCTGAAGATGATTTCTACCTAAATCTTCGTTATGTATTTGAAAAAGAGGAAATATTTTTGAGAGGATAAATCATTATGACGAAAATGATTGTATTGTGTTTGGATTTGAAAACTCTTCTCATAATCGAACAACATCGCATTCAAAACCTGTATCTCTATTATCATTTTGATTCCAATTACACAGGAGATCTTCAAGATTGAGAGAGGTGGAGACGGCAAAGTTTTTTTCCTTTTTTGCTTATGGGAGTGGATAGAGGATCTCTAAGTTTTTATAAGGGTCGTCTTGCTAAACCCTAGGGATAACCTGATCAAGCCACTGAGGCCCAGGCCTAGTATTATCTAATATACTTGCCAAGTGACAAACGCTCTTGAAAGACAAAGTTTTGTTAAGTGATAACTACTGACACACCCATTCTTCAGATTTTGAACACTGTCAAAAACTATAGGCGCGCACCCATTTTTGAAGAAGAAATTCCTGACAGGCCCATATATCTTAAAATTATAATTTTCCTTTTATTTCTTCTCCATTTGTAGTTTTTGGTTTATTTCTTTAAAAACTTTGAGCAGAGGAATTGAGAGCAGATGATGTTTACCGATTCGACGGAAGAACTTTGATTTCATGAACTTATTATCTCAAGGTTTTTATATCTCATAGTTTCCTTGTGATTTGACGAGTTTTTTTCGTTTTTAGCTTTTTAGATCTGGGAACTTCGGTTCCAAATATCACACAAAATTCAACGGAAAGAACATGCCCTAAGCCTATTCTCCTTCACTTGTTTTCCACCTGAATTATGGGGCGAGATCAAGATGTGGATTCAGTTTATGGAATAGCAGATCACATCACCGACAGATCAATTTTTTACAACAGAAACGCCTCTGTGGACTTATTTCAACAACAATAACCAATTGATTTGGGGTCTCTTCACTGGCAACAACAATAGTGGATTTGGAAATTCGATTGGTATTGTGTGATTTAGGGTTCGAGAAGATATTTTGACGCAAAAGAGATGAATCTGTGATGGCTAGCAGTTGGATTTCGAAGTTCAGAGATAAAATGGGTGGGTTGTTCCTGTTAAAGCAAGAGATGATAAATCGCTGCCGGATAATATAATTGAGATGGGTTATCTGCTACTGTCAAATTGAGAGAAGAAAGAAAATCACGGGTTATGTGATTTATGGGTTTGTGAAGGATTGGAAGACGGAAACAAATGTGGTTAAGAATGGGTTGATTTGGATTCAGTTGATAGAGAAGATGATGATGTTCTGCAGCCGAAGAAAAGAATGAAGGTTCAAATCGAGAATGTATGAAGAAATTGGAGGTGTTCTTGAGCTGCTTTTTGTAAACGAGAAGTAGTATTACAAAATTATGTTTCTGTAGATTGAGATAAACAAAGAAAGTTGTTTACTGCTGCTGGTGATCAAATGGGTTGTGTGGAGCAGTATTGAGAATTCAAATGAAACAATGGCAGTTGTAGATGGGATTGGTGCTGCATATTAGGGACATAACTAATTCTTCCTATTCCACCTCCAATTTATCTTCATTACCATGGCGAAGTGATGCAAAGAAATACTTGTCAATTAACAAATTACCTCCAGGATACAACTACTGTTGGAGGTTTGCATCTCATGGGTTGTGTGGAGCAGTATTGAGAATTCAAATGAAACAATGGCATCAGGTGATTACACCGAGATTTGCATCTTTGTATTTGTTGGTTTATGGATGGATTTAAAACCAATATTGTGTTGTGCAACACAACAATTAGTTTGTATCCAAGTCCCATCCCACTTCCTCATTTCACAAGCCTTTCATTATTAAAGATCACTTTTATCTAAAAGAAAATTCAAACAAGCTTTGTCTCATGCAACAGTAGTCTAGTCTGTTTTAAGGGAACGTGTTTTTAGTTTTATCCAAGGATGGTGGTGGGTCTTAGGGTAAATAATCCACTCATGTGTTGTCTTTTCAAATGTCGTTGAAAGCTAATCATCTCCTGTTTCCAATGTCGTTGAAAGCTAGAGGACACTGTTGTTATAGGGAACCTTGAATATTTATTGGGGCACTTGGTTTTCCTTGGAATGACAAGTTATGCAGCTTTTTTTTGTTGCATAACTTGTTATGCAGTATAGAGAATTGTTGCATAACACCTTATGCAGCTACTTTTTGTTAGTATTGAAACCAACAAAAAAAAAAAAGGCTGCATAACACGTTATGCACCTATAATAATATTTGCATAACATGTTATGCAGTCGAGAAAATGGATGCATAACCTGTTATGCATTGAAAATATGATTGCATAATGCATTATGCATCAAAAACATTGTTGCATAATATTTTATGCATCGAGAAAATGGATGCATAACCTGATATGCATCATTTAAATATGTTTGCATAACGCATTATGCACCAATTTTTTCTGTACGAACTAAAATCAACCAAAATAATGGATACATAACTTTTTATAGATACATAACATAACTTGTTATGCGGTCGAAAAAATAGTTGCATAATGTATTATGCATCTTTTTTGGAGGCTGCATAATGAATATGTAGTCATTTTTCAAAAATTTCTCTAAAACGATGATCACCTCCGATTTTTTCGTTAAAAACAAAAATTTGATATTGTTGTTTGTACTCGTTGCGTAGCTCTCTTTAAAAGATTTCCAACAATATAAAATTTGTAAAATTCCAAGGCGCGGATTTTTAGATATGTTATATCCAAGTTGCGTTGCCAATTATACCCCTGAAAAATTAGGGCATAACGAGTTATCCCTGAAAAAACAGTATGCATAACACATTATGCGGATGCATAAACCGTCATGCAAACAGGTTTTAGTAATTTCGGATAATTATGGGTGTCACAAAAATATTTATGGATGTCACGGTATCCAAAATTAATTGTGGGCCTGACAATGAGATTGTTTTTTTTTTTGGATCTCCCCATAATTTTCCCTTTTGTTAAACTGTAGTGCCCAGTTTTGGCAGGCGAATACCAACGCGAAGTTTTTTTTTTTTTTTAAAGGAAAGATAGATAAATTGATATGGAAGAATTACATATCGTTCTTGTCCTTTTGAATAAGGTCATTTACCCATTCTAGACAGTTATTAAGCCAATTAAAACATAAAGAGCTATTTCTTGCAAATTTGGCTAAGGTGTCAGTCAAATGGTTTGCATCTTTATGAACTTTACTACATTTCCCAAATTCGAAAGTTCTAAGAAGAAAAAATGTATCAATCACTACATTTTGAGTAGTCCATTTCACAGCATCAAGCTTCCCATTTATTGCTGTTATTACATTCTGACAATCACCTTCAAGTTCAATCCTTTCCCATACCTCCTGCTTTGCCCACTTCACCGCTTCCAGAACTGCATGAGCCTCTGCCTGTTCAGGGTCTATTGCACTACATGCCCCTCCCCGCAGTCCATTGCTATTACCTGCAAAATCTCCAGCTGTTAGTGCCCATCCTTCCAGGGTATATCTATCAATATAAGAAGAATCAAAGTTAACATTAATTATTCCACAAGCTAGAGGTTTCCAATGCTTATCAATCTGTCTAGATAACCCATTATGTGGCAGTCTTAAAGGGTTAACCCTTTTCCAATCTTCAACTTGAATCCTAACATTATTAGATAGCTCAGTGGTGTAATATTTTTATTCTCAAAAATTTTTGCACACCTAGCTTTCCAAATCATCCACAAAGTAAAACGAACCAGATCATAAAGAGATACATCTCTTTGCACAGGATTACTAGCTATCTGAAAGAAACTAGAAACCCATTAGTATATACTCTGATTCTGCAGAATAGAAGTAAAATTAGTATGCACATTGTTCCAAATAAGGCAGACTACAAAGCAATCATAGAACAGGTGTTGAGGAGTTTCTGGAGCATTTGTACAGAAGGGACATTGATTATCCTCATGCCTAGTAAACTTGGATTTAGTTGGTATACATTGGTGCAAAAATTTCCAGATAAAAGTATGGATTCTAGGAGGTAGCTTATGTTTCCAAAAATATTTTCAGTTTATTGATAAATTGTTCTTACTAGGTTTGACTCTCAGCTAATCCTCCAAAATAGCTTTGTAGGCAGATTTAATAGTGAAATTTCCATTATTGGAAGGTTCCCATCTAACCTTGTCCTGACCAAACATAGGAATTCTAATATTAGTAATATCTTTGACAGTATTCTCATCAAATAAAGCATTTAAAGTGTCAACATTCCATTCCTTAGTATCAGCATTAATCAATTTGCTAACAAGAGTCATACATGTAGAACTAAAGTTTGATGGAGGAGGTTTGTGCACTATCAAGCTAGTCTCGTGTCCCCAAACACAGCTCAAAATGAAATGTGTCCTTTGATCACTATCATCTGCGTCGGTCTCTTCCTATCATCATACAATGTGTAGAGGATGGTTACATTCCAGCTACTTCCAAGGGTTTATTTACAGGCTGCCATGGAGGCTGAACAAGGAGTTGTGACCGCACCCAAGGAAGCAGTCGAAAATATTTGATAATTCAGTCCTTGCAAAGCTATGTACGTAGTTGCCCCGACTGCCACATTTTTGAAGTGGCAAATTTAGCGGATTCGCTAATAAATCGGATTCCGTTACAATCCATATAAAAACAACACCATCTTGCCGATTGAATCTCTAGATCGGCACCGTCAACGGTAAAGCTGGCACTCCCATTTAGCAATCGTGCCAAAGTTTCTGTCTTTTTTTAAAACAAAAGAAATCTATGTCATTCAGAATTGCCACCATAAAATATTATTTTGGTTTTTGTCTTCTTCTACTCAGTGAACTCCTCTACCTTTATAAATCCCCTAATTTTCTCCTATCGATATAAACTCCAATCTAAGACTCTCTTTTCCTCCCATCTTCAGAAACTTATATCAAATCTCTTCTTCATTGTTTCTTTATACCTTTTAGTTAGGTTTTCATCATGGTTCAGTTCAAACTCATCTTAATGTGTTTTCATCTGATTCAATTTTGATCTGTTTTCGTTGTCTGGGTAATTTTGATAATATGTTGTATAAATCTGACATGAATCTGGTTACTGATTTCAGAAACCCATTCATTTACAGAGTCGTTTTGTATAATCACATCATTTTTCTTTAGTATAATCTTGTATAGATTTTGCCAGTGATGAACAATCTTATTTGGAATTACAGTCTGAAACACCTGATGTTTAACTTCCGGTGATTTTCTAAGGCATTTTTAAGTTGTATTTTGTTTAATATTATAATTAGTGTTTGGAAAAAATGATTTTAGTTGAAAAATGATATTACTGGAAGAAAAAAAAAGATAAGCACCAAATTAGACGAGAAGAAAAATCATTGTTCTTTGTGAGTACGTGCAAATATGGCTTTGTTTAGATCAGGATCGGCGAAGAGACTACTGTGATTTGAGTTTGTATTCACCGTGCGCAATGATTTTCTTCCCATCTCTTTGGTTTTCTTTTTCTTCTAGTTTATCTGATCAATGATTAAGAGTTTTACTGTATTGTTTATGTCTTGCATATACAAGATGATGATATCACTGGAAAATAGTACCAGATTCGATGAGTGGATATATCATTTTGTTCTGTGCGTATGAACAAACTCAGCAGCAGCAGCAGCATAGATCATGATTTGAAGTAATTTCAAGTTTGTATTCACTGATCAAAATGATTATCCTCCCATCTTACTGAGTATGTTTCTAGTTTATCTGGTTGTTTAGTTTTCTTTGAACTAGATTATCCAAGAAGTCTGAATATCTTCTTAGTGGTTCAGTTCAGTAATCTAATTAAGTTTGCAAGGTCATGATTAAGAGTTTTTGTGTTGATAATTGTTGAGTCTTGCATATGCAATATGATGATATCTCTAGAGAAGAGTACCAAACTAGATGAGAGTAAATATCATAATGCTCTGCGAGTATGAACAAACTCAAGAAAGCAGCAGTGTAGATCAGGATATGAAGTTATGGTAATTTCATGTTTGTATTCACTGATCATAATGATATTTCTCTCATCTTACTGAGTATGTTTTTAGTTTATCTGATTGTTTAGTTTGCTTTGAACTTGAATATAAAAGAAGTCTGAATATGTGCTTGATTTTACTTGGTTATGGTTAAGAGTTTTAGTGTCAAATAATTGTTGAGTCTTGTATGTGAAATATGAAGATATATCTAGAAGTTAAAGACTACCAAACTAAATGAGAGTAGATATCATCATGTTCTGTGAGTATGAACAAACTCACTCAACAGCAGCAACAACATATATCAAGTTATGGTAATTTCATGCTTGTATTCACTGTGCATAATGATATCTCTCTCATTTTAATGGGTATGCTTCTAGTTTATCTTGATTGTTTAGTCATATGTTGTTAATTAGTTATCGGTGGGGGTGAGATTTTGGCGAAAATTTTCTCCTTCATAGATTGGAGCAAACTAGTTAAAATTATCGAAGGATCTCCATTTTCAAGTGGTCTCATATTCCATTGCCTTGGGGAGCTGCGTTGTGGACAATACCTCTTGGGATTGGCCATGGGACATGCATTTTAGCATCTTCTTTTTAACGAATTGTTGTTTAGATGTAGCCTATGAGGATACTGAATCATAAATAACACCATATTTCGGGACTGAATGGTGACATATTCTGCAATTCTGAGGCTTATTAACTTAAATTTCATTGTCTGTGTTCCATGAGGGTTATCAAATCCATATGCAACCTCTATCTAACAGGAATGTCCATTTTTCTCCACTGTGCTGAAAAGGCTTGATTTAGTCTCCACTTACTGTAATTTGTAACTTGATCATAATAAAATGAATACCAAAAAACTATAATAATTTGATTTGAGGTTTGAAACCACCAAATGAGTGGTGCTGATATGATTCCCAGCTGTAAGACTCACCTTTATATGTTTTGAACTGAAAGTTAATATGTAAAACCATGTGCACTGACTAGCTATGCTTACACGCCTTTCCTTGTATTCTTTTGGTAGTATTTGATTTTTTCTAAGACCGAATCTCCCGATAAGTTCCAAAACTTACTTAGATTGGCAAACACTGAGCAGGAACACTTTTTCATTTTTCGGATTCCAAAACTTTATTATTTTCAAAGCCAGAAAGGATAACTTGGCATTTGATAACTTTATAGATGATGGTGAAATCCTTTGGATAATAATAGAATGAATTATGCCTGAAACTATAATCTGATTGAGTTTCAAAACTGTTTTGAACTGAAAGGTTATTAGGAGACCATGTGTGCCTGGTTTGGACTTCCCTAACCAAGGAAAATGCTTTGGACCTTTCATTTGATGGTCCTAGTCTTACAACAATCCCACTAAAGTTCCAGTTGACATGCAACAGTGCTTGACTAGTGTTTTCTTTCAAGATATTTAGGATGGAGTGGTTCCAGGTTGTTGGACTCATTAAGTGCTTTGAACTGATTGACCACCTGCTCGGGAATAAAGAAGCATTATAAACAAAACATAAATTCATAGTGAATGCAACCTGCAGGTGCAAACTAAATTGATCCAATAAATGAGTTACCAGAAAACCCAGTTCTCTGGCTTGTTGCAGGGGACTGATCCGTAATTGTTGTTTAAATATTATCTATAGGCTGTAGCTCTTTTTAGTTTCTTTTAGTCTTTGTAGGCCAGGAATTGCATTATCTATCACATGGTTTACAGCTGCACCTGCACTTGTTCTGACTATGCTTACACCGATCCTTGTATTCTTCTAGTATTTGATTTTTGGTAAGGTCCAAATGTTACTTAGATTGGCAAAACAATTAAAAAGAACACCATCTTTCCAGACAGGATGGCTTAACGCCTTGGTGACATATGTTGGGAATAACAATTAAAAAACGATAACATATCAAACAAATTAGTATAAGGAACACTTAACTAGAGCATGTTGTGAGCATAGAACTTTGATCTCTATCCAGTTGTGGATAAAAAATCAAATTTTAACATGATTAACCTAATTCAAGGTTATCATGTAAGAGCACTGTATAAACAAAATTTTAATGAAATAAAATAAAATTTGCTGATAAGTGTTTTGTTAATTCAATAATTCGACAAAATCTCTGTAGATAGTAGTTCTAATCTGTAGATAGTAGTTCTAAGCTTGATCTGATTCACTGTTATGATCATTACTAAATTTCAATTCAATTCAGTTTTGGTAATCCGTAAGAGCACTGTATGAACAAACAAAATTTAGTGCTGGTAATCCATAAATGATTAGTTCGGTTGCATCGCAAGAGTACAATAAGTTTAGTGTTGATGGCAGTGACGACCGATAGTCAACAACTCCCACGAACTCCAAAGTGGATTAAGTTTCTGGAGAACCTCTCCAACTGAAGTTTGAACGAACTTTGAACTCGAGCACATTATGGACACAAAAGTCAACAGACTAGCTTCCACGAACTTTTAACTGCAGCATGTTGTGAGCTTAGAATCAATCATAGCTGTTTCTACGAACTTTACTTTTAATAGCGTACGCGAACTTTGATCTCGATCCAGTTATGGATAAAAAATCAACACAACTTCTACGAACTTAGCTATAAAATTTTAAGCGAACTCCAAACTCGGTCTAGTTGCGGATTGATTTGACTGCCCACTTGTTTATCGAGCCTAAACAATGTGCCGACGAGTGAATTTTGTATAAAGACGAGAATTAATCTCCAAGGCAGCCACAAAATTGGACCAAAAGTTATTGATGACGTCGAGCTTCGGTTCGGAATGTCATCGCCTGGACTGAACAAAGTTGAATTTGTAGGACCTCCACGGACCGCCGCACACTCTCTCCGGGCACGGCCACATAGCACCCGTACTGTCCCCATTTGACCACCTTGAGGTTAGGTGTGGGGTTTTATCCAACAGGCCTCGGTACTATGTATGGAGAACGCCTTGCTCATATATCACCATATGGAACTTGTTCTCCTCCATGTAAGACTATCCTTAGCAACCCCATGTGTGACTCACATGTGTGTATTTGAGTCACAAAATTCCAACAATCTCCACCTTGGCGAGAATACACACCACCTCGCCACCTCCGTCCGTAAGCTACCAATCGGAAAATGATTACTGCCACCAGATGCTCTCGGAACACTACTCATACTTTGGGCTTCCCGAATCCACTTGCGACCTTCTGACTACCGGCATTCCATAACCACTCTTCAGCCCGACTACCGGCATTCCATAACCACTCTTCAGCCCGACTCCCGGCAACTCCACCTTGCTTTGATACCATTTTCTTCAACTCCACCTTTTGCTTTGATTACATTTTGTAGGACCTCCACGGACCGCCGCACCCTCTCCAGGCACGGCCACATAGCACCGATACTGTCCCCACTTGACCACCTTGAGGTTAGGTGTGGGGTTTTATCCAAAAGGCCTCGGTACTATGTATGGAGAATGCCTTGCTTATATATCACCATATGAAACATGTTCTCCTCCATGTGGGACTATCCTTAGCAACCCCATGTGTAACTCACATGTGTGTATTTGAGCCACACAACTTCAACAAAGTGGTAACCGTTCCTTGATTCCGGGAACAAGCTAGAAGATCAATGATCGATCCGCCTAGAATAAAGATTAGGTTGTTAATTAACTTGGTATAAGATTAAATCCCAAAGCAAGTTCGTTAATAAGTCAAACCCAAAAGAATTACGAAAACCTTAGAAAGACTTTTTCACGGTACTACTGTCTACTACTGTTTGCACGGTGAAATCTCTTTCCATGGTTGTTATCAATTTGAACACGATTTAATGATACCAAAGTCAAGTGCATCTTGATAATAAACAATCATATACATAGAGAGGCAATTTTATCAAACACTCCAGCTAGAGATGTGGGTGAAATTGAAAATGTTACTATAAGGTATGATTGGTTTTCTTTTTCCAAATGCACAACATAGAGAGTTGCTCACGTCGAAGGTTATCCATCCTTACTTTGTTAAGGAAATGCTGGGCCTAACAGGTTTCATACATTATGGCTGGTGCAAATTCACAAACGGAAAATGAGTTATTTGTCCAAATATTTTTAAAACAAGGTTGAAATGGACGAGTAAAATTTTTTATGGGTGATATGGACAAAAAAAAAATAGCAAGGATGAAACTGGATTCATCCTGGCTTAAACTTAAAAAATAGCGAGGATAAATAAGAAAAAGTATTTGAAAATGGGCAGGATGAAGCTGGTTACATCCTGGCTATTTTTTACATTTTTTTCCATTTAAACAGTATCAAAATCTAGATATCTTTTTCACCCAGAAATTGTTGATTTTGGTCTTTTAAACCAATTTTGTGATTCACAAATGGTTTGATATACTAAAATCCTAGCCAGGTGGCATAAACTCCACAGAAAGTCTTTTGTTGATTAACAACATTCTCACCGTAGTTGGTGGTGTTAACAGAATAGTTATATGTTGAATATGGTGCTTTATTTTTGGTGCTCAGTTTGCACATACCACATAGTCATAATATAAGCACCTTGACGCGAGGCACATTCTTCTAATTTTTCCATTTTCCATTCATTCAAGTCTTGATCAATGTTCCCAACAAGCTACACTGTTGCAGGGCAGCTATAAACTAATGGAACAATTTGTAATGATAGTCATTGCCGTGCTATATATATGCCAGTAACAATGCCATTTCATTTCCGAGCTAAAATATATCAATTTATTTACTACAATCCATGCCAACACAAAGCTAAAAGAGGAACTACCAAATCTGGTGAGTATACAACTGGGCAATGGCGGAATCCATGAACCAAAACCAATGGAAAGACCATTTCTAACACAGATATAACTCCTTGTCTAAAGGTGAAAGAATTTTATGATGCAAAAATTTTCATAAATAAAAACATATCTTGAAGATAGATTTTTAATGGGACAATAAATTTCTCATAAATCGCAAGCATCAGAAATTACATTAGCTCAAAGTGCAAAAAGACATCACATCAGCTCAAAATGCAAACAAACATCATCACATCAGATCTCACATAGCTTCCATCATCCTCAATCTACTAGGTAATCAGATTTACCCAAAGTCATAATTCATATTACTCTTGAGATTTGTTTCTAACAAAATCAAAACCTTTACAAGAAATTCCTTGCCTGTAAAACTTTATATTCTTTGCCCAGATAGTGTAATTGACATTTGGAGAAAAGGTGTTGATTTTGTTAGAATATAATCAACATTCATCTTCTAAAACAAAGGTCAACTACACCATATGGCAAAAGAATATAAACCTATACTGTTAATCCCATTCATCATCTAAAAATACGGCAGCAAATCAATATCTAGTGCTGCCTCCACTTCCAGGACCGTTGTTTGAACATAAAAGAAGCCAACAAGATCTTATTCAACTGCCAAATTTACGTTTCTGAGAGGAGATATCATTATACTTTATGTTGTCGAAGATGTTTACAATGATCATGATTTCGATTTTTCGATAATCATAAGAGAGATCTGCTGTTTATTTGTTGTTTTTTAGGGTTTGTTTCTGTCTTTCACTAGAGACGACGGTGGGAATAGGGCAAAACTTTCCAATTTATAAGGCATCCTGATCTGCCCGTCGATTAGGTTTAAATTGTAATCGTCGATTTCATTTTATCTATTCAATTTAACGGCCAACACGTAACATAGGCCTGACCGTAATTGCTGACCGGCATATCTATTATAGACGGTTTTGATCATACTTCCATACACGTGGAAGGTGTTTATGAAGTTGTGGCCTGGGTAAGTGAACAAATGGTCTTGCTTCAGTCTTGATAAAATTGGACTTTTAAGGTCAGATGGAATGGTTGATGTAGGATTTGCTGATAACTTCATTGGAAGTGCAGGCGGAAATGGCAGGTATAAACGCGGTCTCCGGTTGGTATTTGTTGCTAACAAATCAACACCTTTACAAGAAATTACATACTTTTTTTCATTCAATATTACAACAGCCAAGACAAAAATTAGGTTGGTATTTGTAAGACTCTAAGCTAGTTTAACTAACTTGTTTACTATAGCACAAACACATATTAGCAAATACCGAATTCCATATTGAACCTTCATCTTCTGTAAGACCTCCTTGGTTGATCACGAGTTAACTTAAAATGGATGCTCAAGATTCACCTTCTCAATGTAGTCAAAATTTGCCAATGCATCCTGATATAGCTTGCGAATTTTCTGCTAACAAATCAACACCTTTACAAGAAATTACATACTTTTTTTCATTCAATATTACAACAGCCAAGACAAAAATTAGAGAATACTTGGCTATATCTTCAGTACAACACCTTCAGGGAGGTCCTTAACATTTAGGAAACCAACTCCACTGGACCACTGGTGATACAAGGACTAACCTAGAATGCTATCCCATTCGCTCCTCCAAATCATCTGCACTTTATTTATTTCTAAGCTAGTTTAGTTTACTAGGCAGAATTCCATATTGAACCTTCATCTTCTGTAAGACCTCCTTGGTTGTCGGATGCTCAAGATTCGGTCAAAATTTGCCAATGCATCCTGATACTTGCGAATTTTCAGAAAACCCATTACCATAGATATCCCACACTCTGAGAACTTTGCCTTATTCATCACAAGATCAATAAGGTTAATCAGTTTGTCTTCCATGGATAAAGCACAAAGTCCTTCTGCCAACATAGAGAACGAGGAGAATTCTGGTATGAATTCTGATACTTGCGAATTTTCAGAAAACCCATTACCTAGTTTATCAGCTATGCAGAAAAAGGTCAAACCTAATATCATGGTAAATACCTATTGACCGAATTTGAATGGATTATGGATAATAAAAACATGGCTATGAATAAGAGAAGCCTAAAAAGAATATGTATCTTTCTTGATTTTTTAGGAGTTTCTGCCTCTCGCTCTACCAAGAGTTTTCTCGGTAAGTATTTCATTAAAATTAAAAAGAAAATGTTGAGCAGCATCCAACAAAGCTAGTTGTTAGTCAAATACATTAATCGATTTTATTACTTAGATACCTCCCTCTTCCATAATCTTCCATAATTTCCCAGAACACCCTGATGCCCGACTACAATTAGGGTATGGAAACCACGCACGGGTGGAGCCAAAGGTTAACTAACTCCGTCTCTAGCCACCCCATAAAATCACCAAAATCATAAAACAACCTTTGATTTTATAATAAATTTTAAATTTAGTCCACCATTCTTTAAATTTAGCCCACTAATGTATGTATAACTTTTTTTTTAGTCTCCCTCATTTTCAAAGTCCGGCTCCGCCATTGAAATCACAGGTCTTCATTTATTACTCCTTCCGTTCCACTTTAGATGAGTGTTTATTTTTCAATGAGCTAGAACTTTGAGAACTACAAATTTGTTCACTGACCAACAAATTATGTAAATCTAAAATCCTTAATATGCTAGATACTTTAAAAACAAAATGTTGTAAATTATAAATTTTGATATCCCCGACTAGTACAAACTTTATAACAATATAAAGATGAATTCATTATTGAACTACAAGCTAATCTTTATTTACTATTTTGTATTAGCTGAATTAAAACAAGCAATTTCGTTTAGTATGTTATAGGCATTAAGTTAAGTCAATAAGGCTGATGTCGTTTGTTAATCAACTTCCACCAACATTTCATCATAATCAATTTTCAATTCTCTGAAACATGTTTTTCTTAGTTATTTTAACAAGGCCTTTAATGGAAAAAGGAAAAATTCCATAGCTTTTTATAAACGGTGGAAAATTGAATTTAGATGATTAATAATTTCACTAAAATTACATGTCCGAACTATTTTTAATTTTTATCACAACACTTTCATTTGCAAGATATTAGCAAAGGTACCTCACACACTTCATGCCTACTTCCGCAGTTGTATGAATTTTCGATTTGCTTAACTTTGATCCATGTTGCATCATTACCCACTAGCTCACTTGCTTTTGCTATTTCTTCCAAATATACTGCAAATCTTGACCTTGAACGTTCCATTCACAGAAGTAATTTATGTCATTTCAACCTCTAGTGTATATGCTAATCTTGGGGTACCGGCATTATAACTTGCCTAGTGTTGTTCGTCTCTGTACCCATGCTGTTCCTGGATGTTTGCCTACAAGTAATGTACAAGTTTGTTCATTTGAATTTGATATTGCCCCATTTTATCAAATATTATCTCTGTTTTAGTGTATTTGTACCCTTGGAAACACTACTTTGTTTGTTGTTGTCTATAGTTGTTTGTTCTTGTCTATAATGTTTTTCTGTCATTAAACCGTTAGCAAAACTGGCATGTTAATAACCCAACCACTCAGGCAGAGCCTCCAGAGAACCAAATGCACTTATAATGAGAAATCCTAAGGATATAATGTATTGAATTTGATCAGGCAGACATTTAATTTTGCAACATCTGAAATGCAAAGTAATAGAAAGTAACTCTTCAGATTTCCTTGTCCAATATTAGCAACAGGAAATGGAACCGTGTCGAACTCCTCTCGGCTCGAGAGATACTTTAGATTTTCCTAGCCATGGATATGTAAAATTCTGAGAGAATTGAACCAAGGGCATAGTTAAAATACAAAGAAACTCGTTCCCATCTTGCTCTCTCCCCTCCTCCACCACCTCCTCTAAGTCATGGTCCGCATAAAAGCCTTTGTAATTTTTACAACTTCTAACTGAAAGGTGTGCAAGAATGTTATTTTCTTTGACCAATCCTTGAGAGATGCTTGATTGTTATCCAGTAATGATTTTGTTGGTTTTCCATCAGAGTGAGTATAATTTATAATCTTTTGAGAGGCGGAAATCGGAGTGACATACTCACACGAAGGTTGTTAACCATAGAAATTCTGATGACATTGGGTTGAAGTACCCCTCTTAAATACCTCATTTTCAATGAATTTCCTCTTTGATCGATCAAAAAAAAAGAAATTCTGATGACATAATCAAAACCAATGGAAAGACTATTCCTAACACAAATCTTATCTTATTAATATAAAGAAAAGAGGCCTTTATTTTGGTACTCTTTTTTTTTTTGGTGCTTGAAATGTCTAAAACGCCCCCTCTAAATAAACCTTACTACACTGGATACCATTTCTTTTACCGTCTCTCCTTCCATCAATTTACAATCCAACGAGATCCCTTTTCTTCGTCTCCAAAACAAAATGACTGACAACAGAAGCCAAATTTATAGTACAATTCATTAAACCAACTGCAAGAGAAAAAAATAACATCAGCTCCACAAAACCCTTAAATTGTTTCTTCACCTCCACAAAACCCCTAAATTGTTTACGATTTCGAAATTTTGGTATTATGCTAGGTGTAAACAAATTATTTCACTTGATTTCGTTCACAATAAGAGGTTCTTCTTCAAATTCAACCTGCTTCACCGATTTGGGTAGATACAGATGATTTGGGTTCCACTACTCGATTTTAAAACATCAGACTTTTCGGAAGAACTCTGAATAGGTGAGTTCGATCGTTAATGTATATTATTAACATCTACCTGATTTTTCTTTTTTAGATGCATGTTTGATGGCTTCAATTTGATGTGTCATGTTTGCTTCAATTTGAACCCTAACTGTTTGACAAAATACTCGATTCAGTATTATCATTTCGGTCACCTGTCATTTTGTTCAATTTTATTAGGGGATTTATTACTTTATTGGCATTTCAAGGTTATTTGGTGATACCGATATGTAGGCTTTCCAAAGAGTTTAGCTAAAAAAAATGCTTGAACCTGATCCAAAACAATACTGATAAGTTAAGGAAGTAGAGTCTCGAATTAGGATTTTTGGTAAATTGAAAATCAAGATTGGGGTTTCCTGTTGATTTTGAGTTACAAGAGAAGAGTTAGGTGTCGTGGATGGTTAGGCTTAGAAAAGGATTGATGGTTTATCAGGAATGAAGGATGTTCCTAAGCTACAAAGTTGGTGGTGATTATTAACTGGTGCTGGTAGTTGAAGTGGCAGTTGGGAGTGTGAGATGGTGATACAGTTGTAGAGTGGAAAATTTGTTTTGGTGCTTGGTTGAGAAGGATGTGTATTGAATAGAATTTGCAGATGAAGTTAGAGTGTGTATGGTTATGTAGTTTAAACTGAAATTATGGCCTGAAAAATAGGGATGAGTCTTGGTTGTTGACGTACGTTTAGGATATTGATCGTCATTGAGACGAGTCTTTGTTGCTAACGTTAAGGATACTGATCAGTGGAGTAGATTAAAAGGTGCTGATAGGGAATAGTACTCAAACTTGGTAAACAGAGGTAGAATTTTAGCAAACGGCTCAAGAAAGTATGAATCAGTGGTGTTTTTTTTTTTTAAGTTATACTCGATTACTCTACTGCCTTTCTAATCAATTTTGATTATTGGCTGATTATTATGATCTTTACTTTACAAACACTACTCTGAATTGGCTGATTATTATACTTAGTTTATCATGTGATGTGTAATTTAAATAAACCTGCAACCTGTTTTCGTTTCGGAGGACATACATATGAGAAATGATGAGAGTAGTTAAGGCTGAGTACACAGATTACATCTTTAGCTCCTTAGTAAGATGTGCATGTGTCTGCATACACTGCCTCACTCTCTTCTTTCATCTCTAACTCATCATACAGTACCTCTATCTTAATTTCATACTTATCTCTAGATTTCTCTTTGCATCACTGTTTTCTATCTTTATCTTAGTAGTTCCATTTTGTATAAACTTTTCCTAAGACTAACAGTTTGCAGCTAAAAAATCAAGAAGCACAAGAGAGGAAAAGTAGTTTGATGATACTTACTGTGATTATGAAGAAGCAGCTCTCAAATGGCGAAAAAATACCCCAAAGATAATTTTAGATTTTTAGATCTAGAAATGAAAACTAAACAAGCTCTAGATTCCTTTTTATTTCAGAGTGATGAATTAGTGACTATACTATAGTACTAGCACTCTGATAGAGTGATGAGCATGGTTTACTTTGAGGAGATAGAGAGATATTCTTACAGTTTTACACTCTCCTTTTATGCTCCTAGACATCATGTGTGGGGTGAAAATGTAATGTAAGTTCTGTTTCTGAGACATCAGCAGAGTTCAGGAGGAGTAGATTTTTACACTCTACCTAGCAAACAAAATTGAATTCAAATTCAAAGAAGGAGAAAGAAAACATTTTTACACTCTCAATTTGACTTTGTCACATTAGTTGTTTGTGTAAATGCTTAAGAAAATATTCCCTCTTTAGTTTTGGTTTGTCATTTTTTATTATCCTCTCCGACTGATTTAGTTCACTATTTCTTTTGGTTTGTAGATGGAATCGGGTTCTCATCCACGTCGAAGTCCAAGAATTTTGAGCTAGCTCGACTTTAAGAGCTAGAGAAAGATAAATAAACGCAATCCCAACAAAGAGATGCTCACTTACAACAGCGCCGTCTTCTTTACAAATTAAAACAAGATTCAATGACTGAAGTCGAACGAGAAGTGCTTTTAGAAAAACATCGTAGTGCATATTGCAATCGAAAATAACAGAATGGACGGAATAGCAGGCGCATCGCACGTGCGGGTTATACTAGTTTCTCATAAATCGAAGACAGATTTAATAGGCATCACACATTACATCAGCTCGAAATGCAAACACTTTCTCAATGTAACCGGCCTTCAGATCACATATAGATTCTACCATCCTCATAGGTTCTGCCATCAAATAGTTTCTGTGCTGTAGGTTCTGTAATTCCAATGATTCCTGATACATGTTATTCTCTTCGGAGAAAACATTAAGCAAACAGCATACCCTTCAGCAATTATTTTAAACGAATCACTACATAAAAACAAAGGAAACGAGCACCATTCTCTACATTCTACAGAACTGACTGAATTACAAAACAAAGATTCTAAAACAAAAAAATCGAGATTTCTTAATGTGAAGGTATAGTGGTAGACAATCTCATAACACACTAAATAGCTTAAAACCTTAATAAAATTACACATATCGCAATCCATACTAAATAAATTTAAACCTTTGGAATTTTCTGCAAGACAAATCACCATTTCAAAATGAGAGCCATTTTCTCCATTGTCTCTGAAGCCTTGGTGTAAATCAATCAAGAAGACATGTGTAGCAAGCTTTCAATTCCATTTCTATTAAATACAAATCCTTCAATTGAATGTAAATCTGATCTTAGATGTATTGGAATAATGGCGATCAAAGTTTCAGCAAAGGCCTCTTTAATCCGCTGTGAAAAATAGCTGGGAACAACTTCATCTTCATCCTAGAGTTGGGTTTTGAGAAGAAATATCATTGTGCTGGTGAATCATGAACAACAAGATTAGAGTTTCATCTTCATCTTCTCGAAGTTCATAGGAATGATGAGGAGAAGAGTAGTAGCAGTATGAATAAAAGTGTCAAGATCATCAGTCTGAGAGAAACATTTTCTTGAAAATTTAACGGATTTCTTTTTGTAGGCAGAAAAATTGGGACATATTATTGGCGGCTGAACTTAAGATATTTGTAGGGCTACCCAAAGCTTTTAGGGATTCATAAGGTGATCTAATGGATTCGAAATGTTTGAGATATTTGACCTAGATCCAACGGTTAAGGTATGGGAACTATGCTCGATTATGGCACATTTTTTAACCATGTACCAAATGACTTGAAGTGCACACAGAGAGCTAAGAGGTTGCTGAAGAGGTTTGAAAAATTTCTCAGGGTTCCATATATACCAAATGCTCTCGCGATTCCTCCATCAAACTATGTCCTGCCTAAGAGTTTTTTGAGGGTAATTTCGTCGTTCTGCAGTTCAAATGATTTCTCATACTGTTAGGCATTGAATTACAGAAGAATGATGCTAAAAGAAAGAAATGAGAGACATTGTTTCTTAAATCTTTAAGATATAGAGGCAGATAATCTTGATCATTTACAAAATTAATTAAGTATATTAAAACCCGATATAATTAACCAAAAGAAAAAGTACTCACCGTTAACAGCGCAGCAGAAGCCAAAACTGTATTTGAAATCCAGAAGTACAACAGTAAAACATAGTTTTGAGAGGAGAAATCATTGTGCTAGTGAATTGAATCATCAACAACAACATAGAATTAGTTTCATCATCTTCTTCCGGGAGTTTGAGTGAAATAATGAGGAGAGTAATAGAAGGATTGTAGATAATGATGTTATTGAAGAATCCATCATACACAAAGAAAGAATTTGGACAGAAAAATTTCGAGATCTGAAGAAGAAGAAAAAGAAGCAAAGTGATCAACGAGAACATTGGTTTTGTAGACCGCGGAAGCTAAATATAGGATAGGATACCTTATGTATTAGGGTTACCAAGACTAGAGAATGATAATCTAACGGATGGGAGAATGTTTCAGATTTGATCTAAAAGATTTTCATCCATTATGATATTTTTGGAGAGTCTTTGGTTCAAGTTTGAAAAATGGCCCGGATATAGTCACATGGTCATAGTTGATATACCTTGCCATATCCTATGATTCACAAATAAATAAAATGAAAAGAAAGAAAATAGCTGTTTGTACCCCTAATATTCTACACAAGGAAATGGGCTAGTTTTGGCCTTCATAACCCCCATGTCCAAACCCATGGGCAACAAACTAAGCTAGGCCTAGCTAACAAACACTCAATTCACAAGCCCATGAGCAAAAACCCCAACTTGGGCTAGAAAGTTCTGCATTAGGACCGCCACTCCACAAATTTCCAGTCCGGAAACCAAGTCCGTCACGACAACGGCCAAGTCCGGCGGCAAAGTCCGGCAGCACACCCAGCGGTAATCGTCGGCGATTAATCGCTATTACGCGGCGATTAGACAGACGTACAGTGGAATCGGCAATTAATTCCCGATTAATCGTGTAGCCGTAACGCCGTTAATGACGGTGTCAGCATATTCCTTTTAAGTTAAACGTCGTCAGCATCTTCGGTTAACTTTAACGCCGTTATTAACGGTGTCGGGATATACGGGAATATTCCGTTAGGTGACGGATTTACATCGGTGGATAACCGCCGGCGGACAAACCCGGCGTCACAACCTGGCGGCCAACCCCGGCGGTACAAGCCGGTGGCCAGAGCCGGCGGCCTGTGCGAACGGCAATCGCCGATCTTCTCCAGCGATTAATACTAGATGACGATTAATTGGCGACTAATCGGTAACGATTTTTTGGTGGTGGTTATTCGGTGCTTTTCGGTCCATCTTGAATCCTGTAGTCCCGGATGTTTACGCCCCAGTCCAATTACCCTGCGGATGTTTGCGCCCCGTCTGCTTACACCCTTTTCTTTTGCACTATGGGCTATCTACACCCAATGTGGTTAATTAATCATAATGATGGAAATTTCTGGAATTGATACCTGCATGGGAAGTTACTGCAGGGAGGCATGCAGGGACTATTATTTCAGGGACTGTTACTGCATGGAGGCATGCAGGGGCCAGTTAATGGCAATTGGTATCTTCCATAAAGTTCAAGATGTAAAACGGAAATTAGCCATGTATAAATGGGGATTTTTATAACAAATGAGGGATGCAATCTTTCCCATTAAAAAACTCTTGCGAAAATATTCTCATGCTAACTTAGGCATCGGAGGGTTTTTTGCAGGTACCCCCCCCATCTTTCTCCATTAACCAAACCAAGTGAGGATTGAAGCAGCGATCGATTCCCGGCAACGACATCATACAAATTTCTGTGTTTGAGGTAGGAGAGATTTTACTTTACAAACAGTGGCGCTGACTAAGGGTTTCGAGAACATAAAATCGTATTTTTACTAGATCGAGCTATGGCAGTAATCAGACAGACTGCTCGAAGATCTGATTCTACTAGCAATTCCCAACCGCGCAGGAGACGCGAAATTGAAAGGAACGAAATTGAGGTTCAGTCCGCACTGCTATACCCACTGGAAATGACAGGGTCATTCTCATAATGATCACTGGATCGTGGACGGGATCGAGATCGCTTTAGTGAAAGAGCTCCAGATCGGGATCGGAGAAAGGAAAAACAACTTCTGATCGATAACGAAGTTATTGACGTTGATGAGGAAAACCCAGATGTTCGTGAAAATGGAAAATATGCGTTCGGCAGCCCATCTAGAAAGAAACGCAATCGACGGGATATGCGTGATGGCCGCACCGCGACCCCCAGTACAGAGGAGGAACAGCTACTGAATCGGCTGGACCAGCTAAAGAAGGAGAATGCTATCTTGAGACTAGAACGTGAAAATCCTCCGCCACCTAAGGCTGGTGTTTTGAAAAATCAGAGGGTTCGATCTGTATGGCAATGCCTTGGAGGTCGAATTAGACCGCAAGTCGCAGATTTTAATAGAGAAGATATCGATAATGATCGCAGAGACAGGAATCTGCTGGTCACAGGAGATTTGCCGAAATGACCCAGGCAAGCAGGGGATAAGACAGTTGCAACTCAGCAGAGCGCAACCAGAACTACATCTCATGCAAAACACGACAGAAATGATGAGTACGAGTTCGGAGATTGCAGCGATGATGAAGATTTTTCGAATGATTATGATGCTCGTTCGGAACACGGTAGAGCTGGAAAAGAACCTATTGAACCACGGAGAAAGAAGAGGAGATCGGGTGATCATATCCCGGTAGATCGGGATTATGAGCAAGAAGGCAGTTCCTCGGATGGAGACCTAAACGAAATAACAGAAGCTCGTCTGACCAAGATGATCGAGCGAGTGATGATGAAAAAACAATCCCGAGAAGATAAGATGGAAAGGCTACATCGAGCAGCAGGGGCTCCTTTCAAGAAGAATATCAGAGAATTCAGGCCACCAATAAATTTTGTAGTCCCAAAATTACCAGAATTCGATGAAAAAACTAATGATCCAGATCAGCACGTTTTACACTATGAGACAGCCATGTCCTTGTGGCAGTACATCTACGAGTTGATGTGTAAAATATTCCCGCAGTCCCTGACCGGAGGAGCTATAACGTGGTTCAATCAGCTTCCAACACAGTCGATCGGAACTTACCATAAGCTGATCGATGATTTTTGCTCTAACTATAAGTACAACCAACGTGATCGGAAAGGATGCCATTCATTGTTCCTTCTAGGAATCCGGAAGGAGGAAAGCATCAGACAATTCACTAGGCGTTTCAAGAAAGAGTTAGCGGACGTGGATGGAGCCAACGACCAAGTTGTCATTGCAACATACAAACAGGCTTACCAGCATGATCAAAGAGGTGTGTACGGTTCTTTGGTCAAGAGACCACCAAAAACTTTGGAGGAAATATATGATCGAGTTGAAGAGTACGCCCGAGTGGAGGATGATTATAAAGCCCGAGAAGA
Organism: Papaver bracteatum; assembly: GCA_023529315.1. Taxonomy (NCBI): domain Eukaryota; kingdom Viridiplantae; phylum Streptophyta; class Magnoliopsida; order Ranunculales; family Papaveraceae; genus Papaver; species Papaver bracteatum. Next base: position 795,425 of record JAJJWX010000306.1, on the reverse strand, counting down.
AGTCAACAGATCTTCCAATCATCCAAATGATGGGAAGAAGGAAAAATCCAAGAACCGTTCAAACGGACAGCATAATGATCGTGGTGATGCTCGAGAGAAAAAACTGGGCGAACGCACCGAATCTGGGTACCAGAAATTTCACGATATAAAGCTGACCCCGCTGAACGTCAGTCTTACAGAGTTGTACGAAAAAATACACAAGGATTTGAGCCCCCCCCCCCGTCCTCTGGCAGCAGAAACACGAGACAAACGTGATAGGAGCAAATACTGCAAGTTCCATAAAGACCATGGTCACAAAACTGAGAACTGCCGCTCTTTACAGATCGAGATTCAGCGAATGATCGACGCTGGAAAACTGCAACAGTACGTGAAAAAGGACTTTGGGAAAGGGCCGGGTCAGTTTGGTACTGCACATGTGATTAACGCTCGTGTGATTAATGTCAGTCACGCCATGATCCATTCAATGACCAGGCGGGCATCGGAAGACGAGACCAGGAGAAAGCTCAGACAGTTAAAAGAATGGTACTTGACAAATCACATCGATTTTGTCAGCGGTAATGGAGCAGAAACTAAGGAGATTGGGTGCAGAAAGATCGAGTTCTCTGATGCAGACATGGTAGGTGTATATGCTCCACACAACGATGTTGTCGTTATAACTGCTTGGATTGGCATGTTTCGTGTGCACGGGATTTTAGTGGACACTGGAAGTTCGGTGAGTGTGCTGTTTTCAGGAGCTTACGCCTCTATGAATCTACCACATGACCTGATCGAGGAGGATAAAAACCCAATTATCGGTTTCAGCGGAGAAGTTACAAAGGCAATCGGAAAAGTGAAGATACCGATAACAGTGGCTGACAAGTCCGTCTTGGGAACTTTCTTGTTGCTGGATTACAGAGCACCCTACAACGCGATCGTAGGACGAGATTGGCTGCATGAGATCGGTGCAGTCACATCATCTAATCATCAGTGTCTGAAGTTTATTACCCCAGACGGAGTTGTGAAAGTTAGAGGAGATCAGATGGCCTCCCATAAGTGTCATGAGAATGCAATGGATGAGTACAAGAAGTCATAAGTCACTGGAAACCAGATCATGCGGGTCGAGCAAAAATAGAAATTACAGAACCCTCTCCCTCTAGAATCATACAGGGGAGAGGACGCAGCTGAACCGCCGACAGTGGAGAAACTGATCGAGGTCCAGATTGGAGATGAGGAGCATAAGACAACGTTCGTAGGGGCAGATCTGCCGGCACATGAACGCGATGATTTTATTACATTGCTAAGGGAAAATGCAGACATTTTTGCATGGAGTTTTGCTGAGATTCCAGGGATAGACCCGAATGTAGCTTTCCACAGGCTAAATATCGATGAGAATTTCCGTCCCGTTCGACAGAAAATCAGGAATATGGCGCAAACCAAAAAAGATGGAGTAACTGAAGAGGTCGAAAAACTGTTGGAAGCAGGATTTATTCGACCGGTTCAATATCCTCGATGGCTGTCCAATGTGGTATCCGTTCCAAAGAAGAATGGTAAAATTCGTGTCTGTATCGATTTTACCGATCTGAATAAAGCGTGTCCGAGTGATCCGTACCCGCTACCAATGATAAGAGATTTGGTGGATAAAACCGTAGGGTTTCAAAGACTGTCATTCATGGACGGTTTTTCTGGGTACAATCAAATACCTTTGTTCGAGGACGATCAAGAGCATACCGCGTTCGTGACTGATAGGGGAGTTTACTGCTATACTGTAATGCCGTTCGGGCTAAAGAACGCAGGGGCAACCTACCAGCACTTGGTGGACCATATGTTCAAGGATCTGATCGGGAAGTCGATGGAGGTATACATCGATGATATGGTAGTGAAATCTCAGCAAAAAGAATCGCATTCTCTTGATCTGCAAAAGACATTCGATATCTTAAGGAAGTATCGTATGATGCTCAATCCAGCAAAATGTTCATTCGGGCTGTCATCAGGAAAATTCCTAGGATACTTGATGACACACAGAGGAATCGAGGCGAACCCGGATCAAATCAGAGCCATCAGATAAATGCCATCCCCTAGAACGAAGAAAGAAATGCAGAAGGTGGCAGGGCGATTGGCATCCTTAAACCGTTTCATTTCACGCTCGTCGGATCGATTCAAGCCATTTTTTGACGTTCTGAAGAAAGCAGTCAATTTTGGTTGGACGACTGAGTGTGAAACGGCTTTTTCTGAGATAAAACAGTATTTGTCAACCCCACCAGTTTTGGTGAGCCCGAAAGCCGGACAACCTATCGGAGTTTATCTGGCTGTAACGGAAAACGCTGTCAGTGCAGTGCTGTTTATTGCGGATCCATATGAGAAACCTGTTTACTTTGTCAGCAAGTCATTGACGGGGGCGGAAACGCGGTACAAGAAAATTGAGAAAATAGCACTTGCACTGTTCCATGCATCTCGTCGTCTCAAGCCTTATTTCCAAGGAAGGCAGATCGTAGTATACTCGGAATACCCGCTGAAGAGAATCCTGGAACGTGCTGATGATTCCAGTCGACTAGCCATATGGTTAAATTTTCTGGGGGCGTATGAGATAAAGTACGAAACCAGAACTGCAGAAAAAGGACACGCACTGGCTGCACTGCTAGCATATTTTCCGGTGGATGATATTGAGACGGTCGCTGAAGAAGAAGAGGAGTTGTTCAAACCTACTGAGCCAGTCACTAATCAGACTGGGGGCGAGATTGCAATGGAGATTGATACACCAGAACCATTGTGGACCGTATTTACTGATGGGTCTTCAAATTTTAGTGGTGCTGGAGTAGGATGCGTAATCCTTACTCCCGAAGGTTCGAGGATCGAGAAAGCGACCAGGCTAGGTTTCCAAGCATCAAACAATGAAGCCGAATATGAAGCTACGATTATTGGTTTAAAAGCTGTCAAACAGTTGGATGCGAAGAACGTGAAGCTGGTGACAGATTCTATGCTAGTAATCAACCAATTTCTGGGGACCTACAGAGCAAAGGAGGAAAGAATGGCATTGTATTTGGACCATATGAAAGAGCTAGCAAATGGGTTCGACCGGTTTTCTATTAGGAAGCGACCACGATTGGAGAACAGGCACGCTGATGCTTTAGCATACATGTCTTCCCCAGTGCCAACAGATACCGCCAGATTCGTTGTAGTAGATTTTCAAGAGTTACCTAGCATCCCCGACAGCCATTTTTTTCTGGCTTTCGAACACGCTAGTGGGGGCGAGAGGGAAGTTACATCAGCACAGGGAGAAACTGAGAACATCGACATCAATATGGATATTGACAGTCCGGTGACAGATAATTCAGGAGATCGAGCTGAAAACACTGCAGACTGGCGTCGACCTTACATCCAGTACCTGACAACTGGCGAACTCCCTGGAGATGAGAAACTTGATGCGAAGGTGAAAATGGAATCATGGAGATACTCAATGATCGAAGGGCTGTTATACCGCAAACCTGTAGCTTTGGAGCCATTTCTGCGATGTGTATCAACCGAGGAAGGACAAATAATACTGGCAGAGGCTCATGAGGGAATCTATGGAAGCCATTCTGGAGGGCGCAGTCTCGCGCACAGGATACTTACCCAGGGATATTTCTGGCCATACATGCAGAAAGATGCTAAAGAATATGCACAGAAATGCGTGCCATGCCAAGAACATGCTCCAATTCTAAAATGGCCAGCCAACGAGTTGTATCCAGTTTTCAGTCCCTGGCCATTCTCTATGTGTGGATTGGACATCATCGGACCACTTCCAAAAGCACCTGGAGGCGTCAGATTCGTATTGGCCGCCACCGACTATTTCACCAAATGGGTCGAAGCAGTGGCACTGGTACACGTTACCAGACATGATGTGAAAAGATTCATATGGGAAAATATCGTCTGCAGGTTTGGAATCCTAGACGCTATAATATCAGACAATGGGAAACAGTTTGATTCCGGAGTGATCAAATATTTCTGCAAAGGCATGAATATTCATCATAATTTCTCCTCTCCATACTATGCTCAGAGCAACGGGCAGGCAGAAGCGACCAACCGTGTTATTATGGACAATCTCAAGAAACGATTGGAGAAGGCGAAGGGAAAGTGGACCGAAGAATTCCCAGGAGTCTTATGGTCCTACCGAACAACTCCAAAAAGATCCACTGGCTTTTCGCCATTTACATTGGCATATGGGACGGAGGCAGTCATACCCACCGAGGTGCAGCTGAAGACTACCAAAACCCGTGCTGTCAAATCTGGAAAAAATGACAGCATACTGGCTCTAGATAAGGAGTTGATGGAAGAACAGAGAGAAACAGCCTTGCAGAATATAGTTCGATACCAACAGGCAATCCAGCTGGGATATGATCGCAAGGTCAGAGAACGGTCATTCAAGCCAGGGGAATATGTTCTAAAGAAAACCCGAGCATCCACGATGGAGCCAGACTGTGGGAAGATCGGAACAAACTGGGAAGGTCCATACATAGTGGATAGGCCAGCGTCTCGGGAGTCCTACTACTTGAGGAATCTCAATGGAAAGGAGGACTCAAATCCATGGAAGCCGTGGAATTCGTTCCACTTGAAGAAGTTTTATTATTAGGAGTAGATACAAATCCTGTTGTGCTGCACTCTTTTTCCTTTTTGATGGTTTTATCCCACTGGGTTTTCCACTCAAAGGTTTTAATGAGGCAGCTGCTGTCGAAGCAGTAGGTATTTATCTTGTTATTTCAATTCAGAAATTCAATTCAGCGTCATTTTGATATTCCATGCTTTATCACTGTTATTCGGATTAATTATAAGCTGCTACGGATGATCGGATCCGCAGTCGACCCTAAGTGACAAAATAATACAGTTCGAGTTCACTGTCAGCAATGTCACTGACAACTCTCGGATAGGTTGAATGAGCGGTTCGAGCTTTTCAACCTTATCTCAATTTTATCCCCATCACACGGGACAGCAACAAATGTGGCAAACGTTCTCATCTGTCCAGGCACGTGAGGATGTACACAACTCAAACTCTGCGCGCATCTTGAATAGCAGGATTGGCCCCCTGTGCAAATTCAATATATCAGAAAAACACAACTTTTCACTCCATATGCAAACAACATGCAGCAGGGAAGTGCACCCCTGCGCGAGCATTGAGAAGCATGATACAAAACACACTGGGGGCGAGTTGTATGTCACCTCAACCATTTGGGGATAGGATGTATGACACCCTAGGTAAATCATTATACTTCTGGGGGCGAGTCATGTAACACTCCAGAAAAATACAAATCCGTAGGGAAACCCGAACTTCTTAACCCATAACAGGTTATGGATTAAGAGGGGGCGATGTTTGTACCCCTAATATTCTACACAAGGAAATGGGCTAGTTTTGGCCTTCAGAACCCCCATGTCCAAACCCATGGGCAACAAACTAAGCTAGGCCTAGATAACAAACACTCAATTCACAAGCCCATGAGAAAAAACCCCAACTTGGGCTAGAAAGTTCCGCATTAGGACCGCCACTCCACAAATTTCCAGTCCGGAAACCAAGTCCGTCACGACAACGGCCAAGTCCGGCGACCGAGTCCGACGGCAAAGTCCGGTGGCCAATGCCGGCGGCAAAGTCCGGCGAACAAGTCCGGCAGCACACCCAGCGGTAATCGCCGGCGATTAATCGCTATTACGCGGCGATTAGACAGACGTACAGTGGAATCGGCAATTAATTCCCGATTAATCGTGTAGCCGTAACGCCGTTAATGACGGTGTCAACATATTCCTTTTAAGTTAAACGTCGTCAGCATCTTCGGTTAACTTTAACGCCGTTACTAACGGTGTCGGGATATACGGAAATATTCCGTTAGGTGACGGATTTACATCGGCGGATAACCGCCGGCGGACAAACCCGACGGCACAACCCGGCGGCCAGACCCGGCGGCCTGTGCGAACGGCAATCGCCGATCTTCTCCAGCGATTAATACTAGATGCCGATTAATCGGCGACTAATCGGCGACTAATCGGTAACGATTTTTTGGTGGTGGTTATTCGGTGCTTTTCGGTCCATCTTGAATCCTGTAGTCCCGGCTGTTTACGCCCCAGTCCAATTACCCTGCGGATGTTTGCGCCCCATCTGCTTACACCCTTTTCTTTTTCACTATGGGCTATCCACACCCAATGTGGTTAATTAATCATAATGATGGAAATTTCTGGAATTGATACCTGCATGGGCAGTTACTGCAGGGAGGCATGCAGGGACTATTATTTCAGGGACTGTTACTGCATGGAGGCATGCAGGGGCCAGTTAATGGCAATTGGTATCTTCCATAAAGTTCAAGATGTAAAACGGAAATTAGCCATGTATAAATGGGGAGTTTTATAACAAATGAGGGATGCAATCTTTCCCATTAAAAAACTCTTGCGAAAATATTCTCATGCTAACTTAGGCATCGGAGGGTTTTTTGCAGGTACCCCCCATCTTTCTCCATTAACCAAACCAAGTGAGGATTGAAGCAGCGATCGATTCCCGGCAACGACATCATACAAATTTCTGTGTTTGAGGTAGAACAGATTTTACTTTACAAACAATAGCTTTGCCACATCCGAAGAATGTAAGAAGTTTGATTTTATGCCTGACCTTATACCTAATCTCGACTCTAGCATTTGGATAGGTAGCCGGCTGGATTGGGGGAATATATTGGGAACATCCGAGGGGTTTCTTATTTTGTACTATTTTGTAATAACTGACCCATCAATTTACGATTTGGTCAAATTCAGCGGAAATTGGAGATGATTGGGAACCCGGATTGTCTTCGCCGGAAATGTTGTCTCACCTTTAGTATGTCAAGATTGAAGAAGTGGAAGGATGTGATGCTGAACTCCAAATTTGTTGAAAACTGCATAGGTTTTCAACAAAATGGTATGTCTTGATTGAAATGTCTATTAGGTACTAAGTTTACGCTAATTAAGAATGTTCTTCACTACTTATTTACTAAACCTTTGTCTACAAAACTATGATGTCCTCTAGCTTCAGTATTTTGTGTATGCTTCCATTTTCTTTCCTTTTTTCTTTTTGATTCTAAAAATGAAGTTCTATTGATAGATTGAAAATTAATAGAATGAATTTCCTTACAAATTCATGAATTAATATATGGAGAAAAATAAACATATACTTATAATATTCAAAACCAGACCTACTAACTCTGGATTTCATAGCTAGAGAATCTGCAATACCATTTTTTTGGCCTTTGACAGATTTACAAGACCAAAACGGCTTGTTCTGTTACAAAACTTAGCCTTTAAAATCAAATTATGGTTCCTCCAATGAACACTAGGTAACTATTCGTTGACAGACCAAATAAGAAGTAAACAGTCTTACGAGTATAGAAAACTTAGCCCCGCAGAGAGCTGCCAGTTTGCTGCATTTGTTCTTACACTTCTCTTAGGGGTGATGTCTTTACATAAGGTTCTTTCTCCCTATTAACCTCCTTTATCACTTCGTTTGTATTCAAGTAGTATGCTTCACAGTTGTGTCCAATGGATTAATAATTATCTGCTAGTGTTGTAATAATTATCTGCTAGTTTTGAGATTGGAATCTTCGAAAAAAATTCCCGTACCTATTACTTCGTCAGGTGATGCATAGCGATTTCACATGCTGAACTTATCTCCTCTGGTCTCCAATGCTGAAAATTTTGCAAAATACCTTTAATTTAAGCATTTCATTTCTAGACCAACTAATTAGGCAACCAAAGGGGACACCTCGTAACTTAAGTTCTCATTTAATGCAATCTTGAACATGAAATTAACTTGAATTTTTTTTAAACTTACTCATATCAGAGTACAAACTTAATAACAAAAAACCATTTGAAGAACAAAAAAAAAAAAAAAAAACTAGCCAACTATTCGTGGATAAGAAAAGGAACAATAGAGCTAAATATTATTAAAGTAATTAATTGCACTGAAAATCCTTTAAAAAAAATGACAGAAAAAGAAGAGTTTACCTTGACTTATCTATTACTTTACCAGATTGACTTATCCATGTCACAAAAATATAATGGTATCCAATTATCCATTTTGCTGCACCGGCACAAAAAAATATAAATTATGAATCCAAAATCAAACAACAGACCATGTAATGAAAACTAAAAACCTTGAAGCAAAAATTGAATAGTTTACCAAATTGACAAGAGTAAAAAAAGACATTTATAAGAGTACAATCAAACAAAACAGAAGTAATGAATATTAAGAAAAAAATATTAAAATAAAAATGAAGCGTTTACCAAATTCAACAGAAGGGGAAGACTTTCTTGCAAGCTATTATTCAAAAAAAGAACTTAGTTTTGAGAGGAAAAATCATTTTGCCAGTTGAAACAAGCCAAAAGTTTCATCATCTTCTTCCGGAAGTGTTCGAGGAATAATGAGAGTAATAACGGTGTGAATATTAGCAAGAAATGAATTTGTTCTTGAAGAATCCATTAGCTTTGGAGAAAGAATTTTTGACTGAAATTTTGGCATCTGAATCTGAAGAAGAAAAACGAACAGGAAAAATATCGAGGTGCAGGCGGCGGAAGATATATTTATATATGGAACCCTTTGTTTTTAGGTTATCAAAAAGATCGGATATATATGGATGATCTAACGGTTATAAATGCTTAAAATTTGATCTGTATATCAATCTATTAGGATTTGATAAAATGGCCCAGCAATGGTCTCATGGTCATAGTGGTTTACATCCCCTATGCTGCTTGTCAAAATTGTTTGGAGGACAAAACATTGCGCATCACAAAAAACGCCTTCTTTACATCCTCCATAGCATCTCCATCGCATCACTCTAGCTAGTGATGCTGATCCCAACTATGTTGGCACTCACAGCAACCAAAACTCATTTTCCCAATCATTCAAAAAACAAAATAATATAAGCAATGCGATAATGAACTCTCAGAGCCTCATAATGGTGCACTGGTTGGACTCTTGATGCAATCGCAAATACGGCATCTGACTGGTTTAAAAATTGTCAGTCGTTGGGCATTTTGGTTGATTCCTCTTGATAAGATTTTATAATTCACTTGCAGCATTCGCAATGATAGTACTCTCAAAATAAATTGCATGATTCGGTTTCAGCAATCTCGCTCTTCAAACTTGGATTCAGTCCCAACAATTTAACAGTTTAATTCATTCCACAAGTGTAAAAAATCTGAATAAATATTTAACTAGTATCGACAATTCTGAAAATTGGCCATCGAGTATTGAAAAATTGCTCAGAGTTCTGAATGAATTTGTAAACATGCTCCCTGAGTTGTTCTCAAGTTACATATTGCTGACATCCAAAACCTTCTAGGGTGTAACGCCATCGCTACCAATAACTATACCGGCTGAGATAAATTGGTTTCTTAGTCTTCGCCTTCCAGGAATCATCACCATTCGCATTTCTTTTTAGTCAGTCTCCGGTGCTGTCCTTGTGAACCTTCTTACTGAAGACTTGTTCCTCAAATGATTCCTGATGAATTGTAGACTTGTTATGTCAAGGACAAAAAACTGTCAAACAACATACTCTTAGGCAGTTATTTTATACTAATCAATACATAGATACACAAACGAGACGCCTCTTATGTCTTTAGAGTATACCGAACTGAAATGAGATCCAAAGGTGAAGGAAGCCAATCTAGATCACAATCTCATAAAAAGTAACTTAAAACATTTCCGTAATCCCGCATATCAGGATCCAAAGTTATGAGAAGGAGATGAACAAATTGCTCATCAAAGAAAAATACCTTTGAAATACTAGTTGTGATTCTAGTGGCAAAAGTGTGAAAGATGCGAATACTCAATACAACTTGATATAAATCAAAAGGACCAAAAAAGAATCTATCAATGTGACCAGTTTTTATCAGTGTTCTTAATATTAAGGGCTTTAAAATTTATGGATGACAATTTCAAACTAAGATCGAGTTTCTCAATAACTCATGCAATTCTTTACTACACAAGTCATATCTGTTGGATGAGTTAGGCACGGCCAAACCAAGAGAGGAACAAAACACGGTTAGGCACGGTAGGGATAAGATGGGAACTATCTGCTTTTTCGAAAACAAGAAAAAAAAAAAACCTTGCCTCTTATATCTCCGATCTCTTTTCCATATTAAACCCTTAATATTTAGGGTTCTTTACTACACATTGCAACTACACTCATCTACAAAGCAACAAGTGATAACTCAAAACCAGTAAGTATCCCATAAAATTGTAAAGCTGTCAAAAAAATTTCTAGAATAGCTTTCTCCGAAACAGAAATTAGGGCTCCAATTAGAAGACATGTAATAAAAAAAAATGATGAGCCTAAAGACAATTAACGAAAACTAAAAACCCCAAAAAAAAATAAAAAAAAATGAAGAGCTTACCATGAACAATGAAATTTCCATCTACCATGATTCATAAGTTCAAAATTTGAGGTGTGAGAGGAGAAATCATTGTGCTAGTGAATCATCTTTGTAGACCTTTATATTCTCAGACCAGCTGAAATCATTGTGCTAGTGTCACAACCCTTCATCAGAAAGCTGAAAAAGTTGTCTTCATCATCTATTCTCGCGATACCTCTTAATACTATGTCATGTTGCTGGCATCCAAATGTTTCTTAGATTTAACATCATTCGGTAAGGTTCTGCAGTTCAAATGATTCAGGGTAGTGTTAGACACAACTGAATTACTTCTGAATAATTTAATCACAAGCCACATCCTCAACAACTATTCTAAACTAATCACTACATAGAAACACAAAGAAACGACCACTTGCATTATTTCTATAGTAGACATAACTGAATTACAAAATAAAATTGCTAAAAGAAGGTAATGGCAAGCATTCTTGAACATGAAATCAAATTGAAAATTTTCTAAACTTACTCATATCAGAGTCCCAACTTAATAACACTCATCACCTGCGCAAAACACTTGGCAATTCTATATTATAGCTTCCTATAATATCACAAGCTAAGATGCCTCGTGAATTATGTTAATATACGAGATCTCATTACCGCCCAAAGTTCAACATTGAAGACTGAAACCAGAAAAAATTGTCTAGCTAAGTGAAATGAAAGAATCCGAAAATGATACAGAATTGAGAGTGCCATACCCATCACTAACGATATTCATTTCAAATTAAATTTGTTAAAAACAAGTGGAACACCGAAAAAAACCCATGCATACTAAGCCAGTGCATAATATTTCGTTACTTCCCGTGATTTAAGTTGTTGGAAAATCTATAAATTTGTATGAAAGACATAACTTTTGGACTGCAGTTCCAATTCACTATCCCACATGTATCAGCATCGCATTGAAATCCATTTCTATGTCAAAAATTTGCACACAGAGAGCTGAAAAATTGCTGCTGAGGTTTGAAAATTTATTCTCATGTTCCTTCTTCATACTACATCTTGCCCGATAGTTTCTTGAACATAATATCGTAGTTCTGCATTTCAAATGATTGCTGATATTGGTAGGCATTGAATTACAAAACAATGATGCTAAAAGAAATAAATGAGAGACATTATTTCCTAAATCTTTAGGTATAGAGGCAGACAATCTTGAACATTTACGAAATTAAGCATATTTGATCCCAACATAAATAACCAAAACCTCTATGTCAGAAATAAAAGAGATGTCACATAACAACCTAAATTTAAGGTCAAGATCTTAAAATTGTAGTTCAGATCATTTCATCAATAAAGCGCATAGGCACGACAAATTTTTGAATAAATTAGTTGCACTAAAATTCTTAAGCATCAAAATAAATAACTAATCAGAGATATTAATTTACAAAGTTGAACACAACAACTTTCACTAATACAGGAAAGGAGAGTTATGGAGGCTCCTCCACTGAAGTGGAAATGGCATACAGTGAGAAGCTTATGCTATCGTCTATTTTTCGGCATAAAAAACTAAATTATGACACTAAAACCAAAAGATAAGTAATGAATATTAAAAAAAAATGAAGTGTTTACCAAATTCAACGGAAGGAGAAGATTTTCTTGCACGATCACAATGAAAAAAAAGAGCTTAGTTTTGAGAGAAAAAATCATTGTGCGAGTTGGATCATTGTCAGAAACAAGCCAAAAAGTTTTATCATCATCTTCTTTTGGAAGTTTTAGAGGAATAATGAGCGTAAGAATGGTGTCGATATCAGCTAGAGATGAATGTGTTTTTGAAGAATCCATTATCTAGGGAGAACGATATAAAGGTATAAAGGTGCAGGCGGCGGAAACTGTTTATATAGGGAACCCTTTGTTTTTAGGGTATCAATCTATTAGGGTATCAAATATATATGCATGATCTAACGGTTATAAATACTTCTATTAGGGTTTGATAAAATGGCCATAGTGGTTTATAACTTTACATCCTCTATGCTGCTTGTAAAAATTGTTTGCATTACAAAACATTGCGCATCACGAAAAACACCTAATGAACAAGGCTTAACATCCTCCATAGCATCACTCTAATGACGGTCATCCCGAATATGTTGTACTCTTGACGCAATCGCAAATACGGCATCTGACTGGTCTAAAAATTGTCAGTCCTTCGACCTTTTGGTTGATTCATCTTGATAAGATTTTTCTCGCTCTCAATAGAAAGTCAAGCAACCAGGAGTAACTCCAACCAATGAAGACCAATATAATTCACTGGCAGCAGCACTTAAAGAAGTCGCAATGATAGTACTCTCAAAATAAATTGTATGATTCTGTTTCAGCAATCTCACTCTTCAAACTTAGATGCAGACAATTTCACAGTTCAATTCATTCCACAAGTGTAAAAAATCTGAATAAATATTTAACTAGTATCGACTTTTAGTAAGTCTATGGAAAGTGAAAAGCGAGACAAAAACAACTACAAGTATAAGAATTTAAGTACTGATGCAAAACTCTGTCCCAAAAGTAGCAATTTGATATCACAGATCATACATTCAACAGTAACCCATTTCAATTTCAATGGTTCTATCAACTCTTCCCACATATGTACTTTGAATTTCAGAGGAAATTCCAAAGGATAATCACAAGGGTAAGTGAAGGAACTCCTTACCACTGTACCAACACTGATAAGTTAAAATGTTTCATCGCTATCTATATTTGTTCTTTATATCCTTAGATGGTACTCTTTTGTGCAAGTAAGATTTGCCAACTTACATCCTTCATTGCAGCCAAATGACTTTGGAGCTGCAAGAAAAAAAAATTCTTATAAATATCAGACAAAAACTCATGTGCAACAAGCTTTCAATTCGAAGAAGATAATATAGTAGGGACCACTCCTCAATGTTTTACATATTATCAAAAGTGAGATTTTAGATTCGCTCAAGGCAATAAGTGATTCTGATATGTGATCATGTATGTAGACATCGAAACAATGATGTATTTAAACAGAGGATCCTTGAATATGAAAAAATCTAATGACAAACATTGGCATAATTAAGCAATCAAATAACAGTCTCAACTTTGAGAGAGAGGGAGAGACCTATGGCTGTGGACAGTATTGGAAGAGATGAATCAGTGTTAGCAAACATATTTATAGATTCTCTCCTCGTCTTTGCTATCAAACTTGAGTGATTTAAGAAAGGAGAGTTATGTCTTAAGATCATAGGGTAAATACTCCTTGTCGCACTCAAAGATTTCTACTTCCCGGAGAGAAGGCTATAAGCCTATAACCATAAATCTGGTAGAGATGTTAAAACAGGGGAAGCATATAAAACCAACCTGTGAAGAGAACTGTGGCAGTTGTTGTTTAGATCATCATCATGAAAACCATGGAACCCAGAGCAGTCTTTTTGGATCCATAGCTAAACGAAGATTCAGAATACTTTTATGTGGTACACCCAGTGAATAAGATAAGGAAGGAAGAGTAACCAATTCTTCCAGAATTTCCATCTCAACTTAACTAACAACGGGAGTAATGAAGATGCTGATAGACTTGTGCATAATAAAATTTTATACCCAAACACGTTACTGACTTCAGTAGAAAAATCTCAAGATCCGTAAGACAAGTCTGAAAATTGGCCATAGAGGATTGAAAAATTGCTCAGGGTTCTGCATGAATCTGTAAACATGCTCCATGACTTGTTCTCAAGTTAACTATTGCTGACATCCAAAACCTTCTTGGGTGTAACAGTTTCTCAATCTTCTCCTTCCAAGAATCATCACCATTCACTTTTCTTTTTAGTCAGTCTCTGGTGCTGTGCTTGTGAACCTTCTTACTGAAGACTTGTTCCTCAAATGATTCCTGATAAATTGTAGACTTGTTATGTAAGGACAAAAAAACTATCAAACAACATACTCTTTGGCAGTTATTTTATACTAATAAATACATAGAAACACAAACAAACGAGATGTTTCTTGCGTCTTTACAATATACCAAACCGAATTACAAAACAAGGATGATAAAAGAACGAAATGAGATCCAAAGGTGAAGGCAGACAATCTAGATCATAATCTCACAAAAAGATAAAAAAAAACATAAAACATTTCCATAATCCTGCATATCAGAATCCAAAGCTATGTGAAAGAGATGAAAAAATTGCTCTTCAAAGTTTAAACTCAAAAGAATACCTTTGAAATACTAGTTCTGATTCAAGATCCAAAAGTGTGAAAGATACGAATACTCTCTACATCTTGATATAAATCTAAAGGACCAAAGAAGAATCTATCAATCCGACCAGAATCGTAGTTTTTATGGGTGTTCTTAATATTAAGGGTTCAAAAATTTATCGATTACAATTTCAAACTAAGATCGAGTTTTTGAATTACTCGTGCAATTCTTTACTATACACTGCAACTACACTCATCTACAAAGCAACAAGTGATAACTCAAAACCATAAAGTATCCCACAAAATTGAAAAGATGTCAACAATTTTCTAGAATAGCTTACTCGGAAACAGAAATTAGGGCTCCAAATAGAAGACATGTAATAAAAAAAATTGAATAGCTTACCATGAACAGTTAATGGAATTTCCATCTACCAGTACCAAATGATTCATAAGTTCAAAGTTTGAGTTGTGAGAGGAGAAATCATTGTGCTAGTAAATGGACAAAACCATGTCCTTCCATCAACGCCATTTGGAATCATCATCAAATCATTGAAATAGAGAATAACAGATAGATCATCATCTTCATCCTTGTAGAAATCATTTGTTATTGTTAAAGATCACTAAACTATTTGCTTGTTATAATAGATCTGCTTTTTGATGAATTTGTTTCTTTCCTTTCTCAACACTGACGATGGAGGCGCAAGAAGAAGACTAATTTGAGTTGTGAGAGGATAAATCATTGTGATTGTAAATGGACAAACTAGACAAAGGGTTTGGCAGTTAGTTTCGGAGGATTGATGATAGTAATTAGTAAGAGTAAGATTGATGTGAAGAGATGACGAAATTCTCCAAGAATCTAGAGTGATTTTTTGAGATCTGAAAGAAGAAAAATGAACAACAAAAAATGGCTGAAGATAGGGCATACATATAAGGTGAAGAAGGAAAAATATCCAACGGTTGGAAAATTTTGAGATTTGACTATCATATGCTCATAGTGATTGGTTCTTGGTTTGAAAAATGAGCCTGAAATGGTCACATTGCCCCCAAGTGGCTGCCTTGGTGTATCAATAATATACAAGTCAACAATACCTTTTTTGCTACTAAGCCAATGCGTATTTTCTTATTTTTTTTGCACAAACAAATTCCCAAAGATAAATCGCCAATGTGGGTGCGCAAAAATTTGGCGTGTAAGGACAGTAGAAGATGAATAAACCTTTGACGCATGAAGAAGAAGTAGATACTTGGGCATAGTTTAGGTTCAGTTTATTACTATTGATTAAGATGAATGCTCATAAGCATACTATGTGCATGTGACCCAAAACCTGCCATTTGTAATGGCTCCAAATCGGAATCATCTGCGACTCAAAATCTATCAGCAGGGACATAATGACCCAAAATCGTGAATGAAAACAATAAATTTTGATTGAACCTTGAGTTTCATAGAATAATACACATTGATCGTTCCACAACACTTATTATAGAGATAAAGCTAAGATATGCTTGCCTCAGGAGTAATAAGAGTTATTTGAGTTTCCTTGTTTAATGGAATATCGTTTTCTAGTAAAAAGAGTGAATGGATTTTTTTTTATGGGACTCCTTTGAATGCTACATTGTTACATCTAATTGCAGCATTGTTACACAACCAAAAGCATATGTTACATATCTCTATCTCATATGTATGTCTATGAATTTAGGATGTTGTTTAGGATAATGATTGTTAGTTATAATGATTGTGCAGTAGTTATTGTAACTGTAAAATAGGGAAACCTTATATAAAGGGTGTCTGTAATCTTTGTGAGGATACCGGTGAAATATATTTGTTTTATAGAAGTTTTCTCTTGGGGTTTGCTTTCCTATAAACAGGGGTTGTTTTCCTTACAAACAATTACCTTAATCATCTACTTTCGATATTGAACGTTATGATTCTATGGAGAACATAACATTTGGTATATGGATCCACAACGATCACGGGAAGGATCAAGACAGAAAAATATACGATGAACTTAACTGTCAAGAGGAACTGTTGAGATTGGTTAAAGAGTCGAGAGAAGATTTCAAACAAGCTTTCAAAGATTTCAAACAAGCTTATCTAGAATCTCTTAAAAATTCTAGTAATGTTGCACAAAAATCACCAACAAGAAAAGTTTTCTACTTGTGTGAGTTTTTTGATATCTTTGAAGAAGAAATAGAGATCACAATAACACGAATTAGAGGTTTCACAATTTTCAATATTTTTGATTTTTTCAATATATTTGAATTACCAACTAGCAGTGAATTTTCTTGTTTTGATGTTCCATCATTTCAAGCATCTCCACCTATGAAGCTTCAGACATCTTTACCATAGAAAATGGGATTGATTTGAAATTTCATAAGCATGAACTACACTGTTTGAAGGGCATTTGGATTGAAAGATACACAGGTCGCTTTCGTGGACGTATCAAATTCTCTTCCTTGATCAAGGTTGATTTTGATTGTCAAAACATGTTCATCTCCAACCTTAAAGATACGGCTGAATTTCTGGCAGGGATTGTTCTTCAACCATTTTTTTTAGGCTAATAAATGTGTTCTTTCGTATTGTGTTGTTAAAAAAAAACAAAAATGTTCTAGTAAATATATGTGTATGATATTAGTTCAAAGATACAATTTCTATTATCTTGGAAGTGTTGTGTTAGGGAACATCTACAACAAAATAGTTTATGCTATTTGGAAACCCTATGTATCAACTGCCCGGCATCAACAACTTATTTTTTACAACCTTGAGGACAAGGTTGTTTTGAAGAGGATGGGAATGTTACGTATCTCTATCTCATATGTATGTCTATGAATTTAGGATGTTGTTTAGGATAATGATTGTTAGTTATAATGATTGTGCAGTTGTTATTATAACTGTAAAAGAGGGAAACCCTATATAAAGGGTGTCTGTAATCTTTGTGAGGATACCGATGAAATATATTTGTTTTAGAGAAGTTTTCTCTTAGGGTTTGTTTTCCTATAAACAGGGGTTGTTTTCCTTGCAAACAATTATCTTAATCATCTACTTTCGATATTGAACGTTATGATTCTATGGAGAACACAACAACATACCTTGTAAATTAAGCTCTCATAAAGGATCTGTCGTAAGCAAAGGCTAGAAGAAGACCATGAGGAAGGAGTTTATCTCTAGAGAACTACATTAGACATCACCACCTTTTAGCTCTAAAATTATGAAGAACATCTGTATCATTAAAATGCAAATTCTTCACAGGTGATCCTGTCTTCTGGCGTTATCTCTAATAAATTTCTACTTTTAATGACACTATTACCATTTTGTGTCATTCATTGTTCATTGTCTGTCATTTAGCGGTGACCCATAGATTGTTGGTGCTGAACTAGTAGTAGGTTCGAGTTGAAGGGTTGTCCGCATCCACAACGGAAAAACCTGCCCAAATTTCTGACTTGTTTCTGTTCTCTATCTGTCCTGAAAAAAGAGAAAAAGGTTGATGTAAGTAGTAATATGCTTAAAGAAACAAAGTTAAGTATGGCACTAATTTACCTCGCAGATTTCTCCAACGGTGGGAGATGATTGAGATTTGACTTATTCAAGTTGTTTTAAAAATGTCTGGAAATGTTTAGTTTTGTTGCTGACCAAATCCAAGGTTAGATTGTGTCATGGCTGCAGTACTACATGCCAGCGCCACTAGAAATACAAGTCTATAAGACCTTTGAAAGACATACAAAATTCAAGAATGAATTAGAATTTACTTTAGGGTTTTTCAATCACTAAACCACTCAAGTACGTAGTTTCTTGCAAAGAGGAAATTTGTTTAAGCCAAGGGGAAGGAATGGTACTAAATAGATTTGTTTAAGCCAAGGGGAAGGAATGGTACTAATTAAAAGTAATAGTCTCGCAAGTCAGGCTCATAAGGGTCATAATATTTTTGAGGCTCAAAAGATTGCTCAGGGTTCCACCACATCAAACCCGTACACATGCTCAATCATTTGTTCTCAACTTCCATGGTTGCTGTAGGTTCTGCAATTCCAATGATTCCTGATACATGTTAGACTTTTAGGAGAAAAGATTAAGCAAACAGCATACCCTTCAGCAATTATTTTAAAGGAAAAGAGCACCATTCTCTACAGTCTACAGAACTTCCTTGGTTCTTCCATCAGATAGTTTCTTGGCTGTAGGTTCTGCAATTCCAATGATTCCTGATACATGTTAGACTCTTAGGATAAGGAAAAGAGCACCATTCTCTACAGTCTACAGAACTGACTGAATTACAAAACAAAGATTCTAAAACAAAGAAATCGAGATTTCTTAATGCGAAGGTATAGTAGTAGACAATCTCATAACACACTAAATAGCTTAAAACCTTGATAAAATTACACATATCGCAATCCAAACTAAATAACATAAAACCTTTGGAATTTTCTTCAAGACAAATCACCGTTTCAAAATAAGAGCCATTTTCTCCATTGTCTCTGAAGCCTTGGTGTAAATCTATCAAGAAGACATGTGCACCAAGCTTTCAATTCAATTTCTATTAAAATCGAATCTTTCAACTGAATGTAAATCAGATCTTAGATTTATTGGAATAATGGCGATCAAAGTTTTCACCAAATGCCTCTTTAATATGCTGTGAAATAGCTGGGAGCAATTTCTTCAGGATTTATTCACAAGCTGCATATAGGCATACAAGACGGTTGAGGATAGGATACAGTTGGGTTTTGAGAGGAAATATCATTGTGCTGGTGAATCACGAATAATAAGATTAGAGTTTCATCTTCATCTTATCGAAGGTTCATAGGAATGATGAGTAGAGTAGTAGCAGTAAAAATAATAGGGTCAAGATCATCAGTCTGAGAGAAACCTTATTGAGAAAGAATTATTTTTTTCCGGCAGAAAAATGGCGAGATCTTATTGACGGCCGCTGAACTTAAGATATTTGTAGGGCTACCTAAAGCTTTTAGGGTTTCATAAGGTGATCCAACGGATTGGAAATGTTTGAGATATTTGACCTAGATCCAACGGTTAGGATATGTTAAAGACCTGTTGTTGTGGACTTGTAGTGTTCTGGTTCAGGGTTTGTAAAATGGCCCAGTAATCACTATCTACACGATCTGTCTTTCACCTAGGGTTCTCACCTGGTGATTTTCTATAGAAAATTTAATTGATTGCAATTTGCAAGATAACATATATAACTTCTGTTTCTTACCAGGAGTATCTTAATTTTGATTTCTCAATTTGATCAACTACTTCTTATTTTTGGTAAGAGTTGAGTTAGTAACAATTTTAATATCAGCACTTGCGCAACCAAAAGGATACCTCGAAAATTTTGCCCTCAGGTTTTTAAATGAAGGGTTTTTCGTAGGAAAATGCTAGCATAAGTCCACGAGGCCAAGTATATATCTGGGGAATTCCAGTTTTATAACTCGAAAATAGCACTACACTAATGTTGCAATCTCTAAAGATTTGGATCTTAATGCTCTCGATGTCTCACCCTTCAGTAAAGAAAAATCCGTTTAATGCTTACAAAATGTCTGATTATGTAAAATCTAAGGGTGCTTTAAAATGTGGGAGTTGTAAAACTGACTAGTTTACAGCATGCAGAGCAATAAAAGAAAACAAGAAATGATCTTAAGTAAAAACTGGAGATTGCAAAGAGGGAACAAGTTAATATTCGTGAAGATTGCTGCTCCAAGTGGTCAGCTCAATGCATAGAACCCAGGCATTATTGATTATGTAAGAAATAGTAAACAAGTTCACTCTATCATTGAGACCCTAGTTAGATCTGAAAGTGGCCTGCCAGCCATTTGGAAAGAGGTGAGGAAACATATTAAACACGGAAAAAGCTCGGAACTATGATAGATTATGGCACATTTTTCAACTATGTACCAAATGACTTCAAGTGCACACAGAGAGCTAAGAGGTTGCTGAAGAGGTTTGAAAAATTTCTCAGGGTTCCATATTTTACCAAATGCTCCTGCGATTTCTTCATCACACTATGTCCTGCGGGAGAGTTTATTGAGGGTAACGTCATCGTTCTGCAGTTCAAATGATATTTGATTCTTCTAGGCATTGAATTACAGAACAATAATGCTAAAAGAAAGGATACCTTATATTTTGGGGTTATCAAAACTAGAGAATGATAATCTAACGGATGGGAGAATGTTAGAGATTTTATCTAAAAGATTTTCATCCATTATGTTATTTTGGTAGAGTCTTTGGTTCAAGCTCAAGGTCTGAAAAATGGCCCGGATATAATCGCATGGTCATAGTTGATATGCCTTGCCATATCCTATAATTCAAAAATAAATAAAATGAAACGAAAGAAAATAGCTTTGCCACATCCTAATAGCAGTTCCTATGGACTGAACAAACTCCAAGTTTGTTCATTTTTATCCCACTATGGAATGAACAAATATGAAAAATGGATTTGTTGATTTGAACATTGAGTTGGATGAACGGGCGTGTGACGGATGGAAGATCGGGAGTTGGTGCCACAAACGCGAGCGTTGGAAGAACCAACGCGCGACCATGCAAAAAACGCCAGCGACATTTCCATTGATGCCCGCGACTCTTGGATTTTCGCCAAGTACAATCCGTGAATACTTTACTACTTTTTAATCTTATTTTATCCCACTTCATCTTATTTTATCTCACTTCATCATATTTTATCTCACCTAAATATTTTATTTTAATTTTCATCTTTATCCTACAAAACATTTTATATTAAAAAGAAATACTAGTGGGGCCCTAGTAAATCAAATCTGTTCATTTTGTCTTACCACAGTGGAGAACCCGTTTGGCAATCCGCGTGGCTCAACAAAATTTTGAGTTTGAATATTACCATAGGAACTACTCTAAGGATGTAAGAAGTTTGATTTTAGGCCTGACCTTACATAAGCTCCACCTCTAGCATTTTGATAGGTAGCCAGCAACAACTCATGTCATCCAGGGTAGGTAATCACGAATATTAGTCGTGGGTGTTTTGGTTTCCATCGTCCATCTTTGTTATACCCCAAATACAACAACTCATGTCTACGAACCACCTATAAATTCAGAGTCTAAAGTTACATGCGACAAGTTCAGAAAATATAGATTGATCTCTCATTCAATCGAGCCTCATTCTTGGAATGATTTGCTACAGTCAAATCTAGCAATTTGCAAGAAATGAGATACCAACATTAACATTAGTGATCTGAGTGCCAAATGTGTGAAAGATATGAATACTACATCTGTCACTGTTCATAATGACTTCCCAAATTTTCTAAGGTGTAACATAAGGTTCTTCAATTGATAAATGAAATTTCCAAACTAAGGATTCCTCAATTAGGCATGAAATTCTGTACTAAAATCCTAATTCATAGATTATTATGGAGTTGATGATACTTACGTGAGTATCCTCAAGAATGCCATCTCCATAATGGTGTTCAGATCAGTGAAATATAAAAATGTTATTGCAGATTCCATGGTCGACACAGAAACAATTTGGACAGGAAAATCTAACGGATGGGAGATAAATTGGTTTTACAAATTGAATGAGAAAATTGGTTTTACAAAGGTACGGCAGAAGATAAATATATAGGATATCTAATATTTTTAGGGTTATCAAGACTAGACAAAGATAATCTAATGGATGGGAGAATGTTTGCGATATCCATTGGTGGACCGGGTATTGTTTGGTTCAAGCTAACGGTGTGGCCCTAAATTAGTGTTCTAAAAATGTCCCGGAAAAGTAGCTGGTTAAAGCATGCATGAAGAGGTTGCTGATTTATGTTGAACAGAACTCGTGTCCTCATGCATGTTGATATCTCTTCTTCTAGAAAATAAGCCTTACCAAGCCAATTTGCTCATGGAAAGAAGATTGTTACAACTCATATAATCGCGGTTATTGCCAGTAAAGATATCATCCATCATGGCCACACCATCTTGATACTAAAGTGCAACATCCATTATGGCAACACCGTCTGGTACGGCTAAAGAGGTGATGAGATTGAAGGACATTGATTTTCACTGAGCATGTTTCACATTATAAAGGCTATTGCAGGCCTTTGTTTTAAAAGAATAAGAAAAAAAGGAAGATCACAAAACATACACTGGCTTCTTAGTAGAATATGATTTCTGCCTTAGGATTATAAACTAAACATTTCAACCACTGGGCAAAATCTAAAAATCGACTCAGAGATAAGTCTGAATATTTGATTACACATATTTTTACTTACATGCCTAGAAAGATGTCCAAATAAAAAGAGCGAAACAAATTTAATTTCACAAGCTATCTCCCTCAGTAGCACCACAGCAGGGAAGACTGAGTTACCCAGTTCTGCAATGCCAACATATAAATGTCCCATGTGTGACTACGTCAAGTTGAATTCCATTTCCCAGTTAAATTCGTGCACATATAGATCCATGATTAGTGTTATCTGAAAGTGTCTAAGTGTCACAACCCTTCATCGGAAAGCTGAAAAAGTTGTCTTCATCATCTATTCTCGCGATACCTCTTAATACTATGTCATGTTGCTTGCATCCAAATGTTTCATAGATTTAACATCATTCGGTAAGGTTCTGCAGTTCAAATGATTCAGGGTAGTGTTAGACACAACTGAATTACTTCTGAATAATTCAATCACAAGCCACATCCTCAACAACTATTCTAAACTAATCACTACATAGAAACACAAAGAAACGACCACTTGCATTATTTCAATAGTAGACAGAACTGAATTACAAAATAAAATTGCTAAAAGAAGGTAATGGCAAGGATTCTTGAACATGAAATTAACTTGAAAATTTTCTAAACTTACTCATATCAGAGTCCCAACAAAAACCCATTTAAAGAACAAAAAAAAAATCAGCCAACTATTTGTGGATAAGAAAAGGAACAATACAGCTAAATACCTATATATCACAAAACAACATAATCTTAGGTTCAAGATATACATCATTTCATTATTAAAGAGCATAAAAAGCATTACTACCAAATCTAAAGGAACTCTAAAAATTAAACAACTGAATAAAAATGAAAGTAATTGCACTTAAAATCCTTTAAAAAAATGACAGTAAAAGAAGAGTTTACCTTGCACTGAATCCGAAGGCTCCATGTATAATTATCCTTATACAGAAGATTCACTACAATCTTCCTACGATACTTTACCAGATTGATTGACTGGTTTTCAATTATCCATTTTGCTGCACCGGCACAAAAAAATATAAATTATGAATCCAAATCAAACAACAGACAAGTAATGAAAACTAAAAACCTTGAAACAAAAATTGAATAGTTTACCACAATTGACAAGAGGAAAAATATGAGTTAATAAAATAAGTAATGAATATTAAAATAAAAGATAAGTAATGAATAGTTTACCACAATTGACAATCAAACAAAAGATAAGTAATGAATATTAAAATAAAAATGAAGTGTTTACCAAATTCAACAGAAGGAGAAGATTTTCTTGCAAGATCACAATGAAAAAATCATTATGCGAGTTAGATCATCGTCATTCGTCAGAAACAAGCCAAAAAGTTTCATCATCTTCTTCTTCTGGAAGTTTTAGTGGAATAATGAGAGTAAGAATGGTGTCGATATCAGCTAGAGATGAATGCGTTTTTGAAGAATCCATTATCTACGGAGAAAGAATTTTTGACTGAAATTTTGAGATCTGTGAAGAAGAAAAATGAACAGGAAAGATATAAAGGTGCAGGCAGCGGAAGATGTTTATATAGGGAACCCTTTGTTTTTAGGGTATCAATCTATTAGGGTATCAAATATATATGCATGATCTAAAAGTTATAAATGCTTTTATTAGTGTTTGATAAAATGGCCATAGTGGTTTATAACTTTACATCCTCTATGCTGCTTGTCAAAATTGTTTGTATTACAATACATTGCGCATCATGAAAAACGCCTGATGAACAAGGCTTAACATCCTCCATAGCATCACTCTAATGATGGTCATCCCGACTATGTTGTACTTTAATGCTTCTATTAGGGTTTGATAAAATGGCCATAGTGGACATATCCAAAAATTGTCAGTCGTTCGGCCTTTTTGGTTGATTCCTCTTGATAAGATTTTTCTCGCATCTTCTCAAAAGAAAGTCAAGCAGGAGTAACTCCAACCAACAAATACCAATATAATTGACTGGCAGCAGCACTTAAAGAAGTCGCAATGATAGTACTATCATAATAAATTGTGCCAACTTACATCCTTCATTGCAGCCAAATGACTTTGGAGCTTTGGTTTCTCTACAAAAATAAAAATAAAAAAATCTTATAGTTATCAGACAAAAACTCATATGCAGCAAGCTTTTTATTCAAAGAAGATAATATAGTAGTGCCCACTCCTCAAATGTTTTACATATTGTTAAAAGTGAGATCTTAGCGTCACTAAAAGGAATAAGTGATTCTGATATGTGATCATGTATGTAGACATCTAAACAATGATGTATTTAAACAGAGGATTCTGTTTAAATACAGTCTCAACTTTGAGAGAGAGGGAGAGACCTGTGGACAGTATTGGAAGAGATGAATGAGTGTTATCAAACATATTTCTAGCTTCTCTAATCGTCTTCGCTATCAAGCTTGAGTGATTTAAGAAAGGATAATTGTTTCTTAAGATCATAGGGTAATGACTCCTTGTCGCACACAAAGATTTCTACTTCCCGGAGAGAAGGCTATAAGCCTATAACCATAAATCTGTTAGAGATGTTAAAACATGGGAAACATATAAAACCAACATGTGAAGAGAACTTCCCGGAGAGAAGGCTATAAGCCTATAACCATAAATCTGTTAGAGATGTTAAAACATGGGAAACATATAAAACCAACATGTGAAGAGAACTGTTGCAATTGTTGTTTAGATCATCATCATGAAAACCATGGAACCCAGAGCAGTCTTGTTGGATCCATAGCTAAACGAAGATTCAGAATACTGTTATGTAGTATGCCCACTGAATAAGATAAGAAGGAAGAGCAACCCATTCTTCCAGAATTTCCATCTCAACTTAACTAACAACGGGAGTAATGAAGATGCTGATAGACTTGTGCATAATAAAAATTTATACCCAAACACGTTACAGACTCCAGTAGAAAAATCTCAAGATCCCTATGACAAGT
Source organism: Papaver bracteatum (assembly GCA_023529315.1). NCBI lineage: Eukaryota > Viridiplantae > Streptophyta > Magnoliopsida > Ranunculales > Papaveraceae > Papaver > Papaver bracteatum. Next base: position 769,806 of record JAJJWX010000306.1, on the reverse strand, counting down.
CTGAAAATTAGCCATAGAGGATTGAAAAATTGCTCAACGTTTCTGCATGAATCTGCAAACATGCTCCCTGACTTGTTCTCAAGTTACCTATGGCTGACGTCCAAAACCTTCTAGGGTGTAACGTCATCGCTACCAATAACTATACCAGCTGAGATAATTGGTTTCTCAGTTTTCACCTTCCAGGAAACATCACCATTCACTTTTCTTTTTAGTCAAACTCCGGTGCACTGCTTGTGAACCTTCTTACTGAAGACTTGTTCCTCAAATGATTCCTGATAATTTGTAGACTTGTTATGTCAACGACAAAAAACTATCAAACAACATACTCTTAGGCAGTTATTTTATACTAATCAATACATAGAAACACAAACAAACGAGATGCTTCTTGCGTCTTTACAGTATACCGAACTGAATTACAAAACTAGGATGCTAAAAGAACGAAATGAGAACCGAAGGTGAAGGCAGACAATCTGAATCACAATCTCAGAAAAAGCTAAAAGAAACTTAAAACATTTCCATAATCCCGCATATCAGAATCCAAAGTTATGAGATAAACAAATTGCTCTTCAAATTTTAAACTCAAAAGAATACCTTTGAAAGACTAGTTGTGATTCTAGTGCCAAAATTGTGAAATATGCGAATACTCAATACAACTTGATATAAATCAAAAGGACCAAAAAAGAATCTATCAATGCGACCAAAATCGTAGTTTTTATCGGTGTTCTTAATATTAAGGGTTATAAAATTTATGGATGACAATTTCAAACTAAGATCGAGATTCTGAATTACTCATGCAATTCTTTACTACACATTGCAACTACACTCATCTACAAAGCAACAAGTGATAACTTAAAAACAGAAAGTATCCCATAAAATTGAAATTTCTAGAATAGCTTACTCTGAAACAGAAATTAGGGCTCCAATTAGAAGACATGTAATAAAAAAAACTGATGAGCCTATACTCAGACAAATAGACTAGTAATGAAAACTAAAAACCCAAAAAATAAAAATAAATGAAGAGCTTACCATGAACAATTAATGGAATTTCCATCTAGCAGTACCAGATTATTCATAAGTTCAAAATTTGAGTTGTGAGAGGAGAAATCATTGTGCTAGTGAATGGACAAACTAGACAAAGGATTTGGCAGTTAGTTTCAGAGGAATGATGAGAGTAATTGGTAAGAGTAAGATTGATGTGAAGAGATGCCGAAATTCTCCAAGAGTCCATCCTTGTTAAAGAATCTGGAGTGATTTTTTTTTAGATCTAAAAGAAGAAAAATGAACAACAAAAAATAATGTAGACGGCGGCTGAAGATGTGTTTTACTTAGAGTCCCAAATGTTTTAGGGCATATACACATATAAGGTGAAGAATCTTTTTTTATAATAAGAGACCCCCAAAATGCCACATGTCGTCTCCACAATTATTCTTGGATCTCATGAGGCCACATCAGCATGAACATTCCCTGTCATCGGCATCTAATTGGCTCTCCAAATCCAGTAAGCAACTGCCCAACAGTCACTTCACGTTTAAAATCCAATAGGCATCCCCCAACAGTCACTTAACATTTAAATGACACAACAGGCAACTTCAAATCTCCAACAGGCACTTAATACAATCACGTACACCAAAATTTTCGAATATTCTATATATGACATGACCCTTCACCACCAACAGTTGCAAACACTCAAATTTTCAACAGATGTCTTTGATGGCTCTTCCACTACATTAACGATTTCTTTTTTCAGGTAATGTCTCTTCGTCTCTCCTTATGATCACACTTTGTTACTGTAGATAGTTTAGGGATTTTTAAATTTGGTGAATTGGTTGTGGTCTTCCAAAAACGTCGATGGATTTAGGGGTTTTTCTAGGAAAAAGTTTTACATATAAGAATCCGACCAAAAATCGTTAGGTTTTTGGTGTTCCCTTCACTGTGTTTTTGTTGTTCATGCATAAATAACTCCAGCCCTTTTTTTTTGGTGATTTTGCAGAGAAGAATCAACAAGTAACTACGTAGGGACATGGCTATTTGATTTGGATGTATTTTTACCCACGATTTCCTCATCCACATGGAGTTCCTTCTTTTTATAACTTCACAGGTTGAGTAATCCTGTTGCATGAAGAGTTTAATACTACGTAAAACAACTCTCATTCCTTTGTCAGACTTAATTCGGCCAATTATGGTGATAGGACGATCAGTAGTCCTGTTTCGTTTGAAGTGAAGACTACTTGCTTGCTGTAGGAGCAATAAACAAAATAGGAAGACTAGGAAACCAAAAACAATGGTCGGAGACTATAGCCTTCCTAATTGGCTAATTTATAACTGAGAAAACGATGTTGTTTTTTCTTTTCCTACTATATCACTTTTGACAAATTTAGTGTTTTGTATTACAAATTTTCTAGGTGAAGATTCTTTGTGAAGATTCTTTTTGCGAGATTTCGCACGCCCTTCCAGACATCTGGGTTGTAATGTGTTGGTAGAAAGAAGGGTAATGTATCAATCTAATATTTTCTTTGTTCCCCAGTTTGACATTGTTTATTTCCCAGGATTTTGGTTCATATGGTTAGCTGTTATAATTGGGTTTTCGTGATTTTCCATGATTTTCTTTATATCCAGTTGTTGCAATTTTCCTTTTGGTTATTGCATACCTGCTGAATCATGAATCAAACATTTTGGGGGTACTCTTGCAGTGCCACGATTTTCTCGCAGAAGTTGGGATGGAGTTGTACTCCTGAAGGTACACCGAAATGATGCTAAAAGGATGGCAATCCTAAAGAGTTGATGACAATTTCAGATCCTAAATATATGTACAGTGATATACTTCCGAGAGTTATGTTATTCAAACTAAAGAGTAAACTTAGTTGTATTGTATGCTGATTTTGGTTCCGTCTGGCTAATTTCATTAGAATGGGAAGCGTGAAAGTGGGGATTGCATGTTCACAACAACACTGGAACACCTGTAGCAAGCCTTCGGCAAAAAATAATTCTGTCTCCAAATGAAGTTTTTTCATGAAGTGGGTAATGTAATTTAAGTTTTTGAATCGTATATATACGTTTCTTTCATCTGAATTCTAGGAAATCGATTTATTAAGTGCCTAAATGTTTGATTTGTCGCTGTAGCGTTACAAACAAGGTAAGGGGAGGGAATTGAAGAAAATTCTATCGATAATTATTGGGGCTTCATTTGTTTATTATAAACTAGCAACAAGTTATGTTTTCATTTTGGGTTATCCTCAAGTTTTACATCAGAATTTCAATAGGGGGATCCCGCATTCGTACTTCTTACCTCCCACTGGCCTAACAGAACATCCACCTTCGTATGTTTGTTGTTAGAACATCCATGACCAGTGTTTCAAGATAAATAGATCAAATGAGAGATTTGAGAATCGTCGGCCTTGATGAGAATATGTGACTAATTTTTGGAGTTTCGTCAGCAACAAAAAAATGAAAAATTCGGTAAATGGGTACTGAAACTTGGAAATGGACATCTTTCAGCAATTGCAATTACCGTTACGAAAAACCCAACTTCAGGATTGCGAGAAACAAATTGTGTCCATCATGTATCCAAGAATTCTCGACATACATATGGTGAGACATAGTAGTTAAGTGAAACATGTGTATTGACACCAAAAAACGGTTGTCTGGATGAAATTAACCACTACAACGTTTCGACCGTCCCAGGAGAAACACATCATTTATTGAATTCATGCAACATTACCAGATGACAGGATACATTGAACATCAAGATGCTCCATACTCTTCTTAACTTTTGAATTCCTTGCAATTTTGGAGTTCTGGTTATGCTACCATAGCACATGAATGAGAGCATGGGTCTTTCCAACGGAACCCGATTAATTGTAAAAAAAATTGATAAAAGGGTTATTGAAGCACAGATCATACCAGGCAACCACGTCAGATTTCATGTGTACATTCCAAGGTTGATATTGTCTCCTACTGCCGAAAATTTACCTTTTGTATTAAGAAGAAATAATATCCTATAAAAGTATGATTTGCTATGACAATTCACAAGAGACTAGGTCACTTTTTACTCATGGACATTTATACATGGCAGTGTCTAGAACGTCATCAAGAAAAGGTTACATCTACCGATCACATTTTGACCACCTACGATGTAGACACTCTCGAAATAGCCGGTGCGTATGCACCGGGTTAGATGCTTGTATAAATAATCCAACGTTTGGAAATTTTGAGATTTGACTATCATATCCTTGTATTGCTTGGTTCTTGTTTTGAAAAATGAGCCTGAAATGGTTACATTGCCCAAGTGGCTGCCTTGTTGTATCAATAATATACAAGTCAACAAGATCTTTGCTTCTAAGATAATGCGTATTTATTTTTTTGTACCAACAAATTCCTAAAGATAAATTGCCAATGTGGGTGCGGAAGAATTCGGCGTGTACATATCGTCCTGATAAACCTTTGACGCATGAAGAAGAAGTAGATACTTGGGAATAATTTAGGTTCAGTAGTTTATATTACTATTGCTTAAGATGAATGCTCATAAGCATACTATGTGCACGTGACCCAAAACCTGCCATTTGTGAATCATAATTTGTATAATGGATCCAAATCTGAACCGTCTGTGACTCAAAATCTATCAGCAGGGATCATAACATTGTATAATGACCCAAAATCGTGAATGAAACCAATAAATTTTGATTGAACCTTGAGTTTCATAGAATAATACACATTGATCGTTCCACAATACTTATTATAGAGATAAAGCTAAGATATGCATGCCTCAGGAGTCATAAGAGTTATTTGAGTTTCCCTGTTTTATGGAATGGCGTTTTCTGTAAAATGAGTGAATGAAATGTTTTTATTTGAATGCTAAATTGAGGATATCCACCTTCAGTAGTAATTAATCGTGGATTGCTACCTCTAATAGCAGCATTTTCCTGTTCCATGACCATCTTACACAACCAAAAGGATACCTTGAAGGATCTTTTTCCTAAAATATGGAGGAAGTCGAGCAAGAAAGGAAGAGTGATACGCAAAATGGTGAACAACAATGGGTCACAAAATCCGGCATGGGATTTGGGTTTTAAAACGGGTTTTAAAGAAGAAAATATAAGTGAGGTTGCTGCTTTCACTGAAAAAATTGGGGACCCTGGTAATTTAGGGAGAGAAGAGGATACAAGGTCATGGATTGCAGGGACAAATGGACATTTTTCAGTCTCTTCATGTTACGAAATGATCGACAAGCAACAACAGCAACATGGACAAGCTGAAGCCATACAAAGAAGAATGCCGTCGAAATATGTTTGGAATGCAGCCATCCCACCAAAAGTTTCATTCCTATTTTGGGCAGCGGCAATGAATGGTTTACCAACTATTGATCGTTTACGTCGAAGAGGTATGTCATTTACAAGCATCAACTGCCATTTGTGTGATCAAGAACAAGAATCAATATCACACATCTTTATTCATTGTGCATTTGCAAAGAAGGTGTGGGATCATTTCTTAGACCTGCTGGAGTTCCAATGGCGACCGCCAGATTCGTGTATGGATTTCCTTGTGTCTTGGCAGTTGAAACTCAATACTGAACCATTTGAATTTCTTAAGTTTTGCTTGCCTTTCACGATATGGCACCAAATCTGGGAGGAGAGGAACGATAGAATTTTTCGCAACAAGGAAAAAAATGAAGAGCGGGTTATCCTTCTAGTGAAGGCTTGTTTATTTAGTTGGGCAAGGGTTCATGATTCCTTTAAGCATTTTAAGTTTCTGGATTTTATGCATGACTGGGGAGCCTTTAAACGGTAATTACTAGTTCCAAGATGTAAGCGGGAAAGGTTTTTCGCAGCGTTTGTACTCTCCTTTGCTTGTTCTATGATCTTCTTGTATTGGCGGATGTTCCGTTGTTACTTTGGTGCTAACTCAGCACTTATTTTATTGAATGAATTTTATCTTTTCAAAAAAAAAATTGTCAACATAATGGTGTTCAGATCATCGAGAAATGATCACATATTCTAGAAGCATCATCAAGAATGAATTTTCAGACGGAAATTTTGAGATCTAAGAGAGAAGAAGAAAAAAACTGGAAAAAGAGAGTTCACTTTGAGGCGGCTACGCTAAAAATATTTTTGTTAGGGTGCCTCATTTTTATAGGGAATATACGTATACTATCAGAGAGAGAGAGGTGATCCAACAGTTATGGATGTTGGACATTTAGAGCAACCACAGTCATGGACCAAAACTAAAAATTTGGTCCAAAAACCAGGCGCTACGGGGTGGAGTAAAGACCAGAGACCATACCAAAACTAAAAACCAGAGTAAATTTGGTTTTTAGTCTGGTCTTTAGTCGGGCGTAATTTACGCCTACGCCCGAACAGGCGTAACCTCAAACTCCGCCTGACCCAAAAAAAAATGTGGCGCAACATAAAGTTACGCCCCATTAAAAAAAAATATATATATATAGGCGTAACCACAAAGTTACGCCTGATGACAATGGGGCGTAACCTGCTCTTGCGCCCCATTCAGGCGTAACTTCCTCTTACGCCTGACCAAATTTTGGTCTCCCCCCACTGCGTTGTAACACGGACTAAACTCAAATTTTCAAAAATTTTTGCTCTTTGGTCTTTGGTTTATGGTCGCACCACTGCAGTTGCTCTTAGGGTATAGAAGGCTTTTAGAGTTGCAGTGTTCAGTTCAGGTTCAGAGAAATTGGACATTTTAGGGTATTCATTGTTTTTTGCACCCAGGTAGGGTTACAAATATAGAACTAAACATGCCGTCAGTTTTGGTTGGCAGTCCATAGAAATTCAGAGATTAGTGTCGCTCCCGGTGGAACATGGTAAGGCTAAACCTTTAAAGCTAGAGCTCTTAAGGTGGATGCAGGGATTAATGTTCGCCACTTCACCAGATTAGAATGCACATTCTGTAAGAAAAGAAAGCAGCGAAACTATCAAACTTTATGACCTGCAGTATGAATATACTACCCCAACCTTTGCATTCACACTCATCACCTGCGCAAAACACTTGGCAATTCTATATTATATCTTCCTATAATATCACAAGCTAAGATGCCTCGTGAATTATGTTAATATACGAGAATGAAGTGTGACAAAATTAGTCATGACACAGATGTTTCTGGAATGGTTTTATCGATATCTTTCAATTGATACAATAGAGATTACAACAGACTCTTATATAGAATTACTGTTGGAATATTTTCAATTGCGCTGCGAAGGGGGTCCTGGGGGGCGTAGCCCCCCAGGCTGTGGTCGACCTTCTTTTCATGTGTTCTTGATTGGGTCAAGGGGTGCAAACCTTGAATCCAATTTCCGGTTGTAGGGCTTTCATTGTATCCTGAAGGCAGTATTTCACATACCTGTTGCAATTGCCAATTCGTTGGAAGGGTAGAAATATTTGTCTAAAAGAAATCACCAGAGCCTTGAAAGCTTTTGAGTACAACCACAGTCTGTTTGTGTTTCATCTCCATTGCAGCCCAGAATTTCCAACAGTTTTAGACAAATAATTTCTGGCAATGGAGGGTGAATCTTCAACTTCGAATGCCACTGCACAATCCCTGCAAGTGATGAACCAAACCCTGACTCGACTGGAACGTTTTGATGGTGAAAATTTTACTCGTTGGAAAGAGACTGTGAAGTTTTTCCTTATGACCATCAAATTGTGGTACATACTTGAAGATGGATTGGAGGAGATTCCTGCACCGTCAGACAAAGATACTCCTGATTTGATTACCAAACGAAAGAAGCGTCAGGAAGATGATTTCATGTGTCGTGGACATATTTTGAATGCCCTGGAAACTTTTGTTTACAATGCACATCGGAGTATTGCGACTGCAAAGGGATTGTGGACTGCGCTTGACAACAAATACAAGATTTTTGAGGCAAGCAACAAGAAATTCCTGACTTGCAACTTCATGGATTTTAAGATGGTTGACAGTAAGTCAGTCATTGCCCAGGTCAGTGAATTTTTACTCATTGTTAATCATCTTAAGGATGCTGGATATGAACTTCCTCCTGGGTTTATTGTTGGTGTTATTATTTCTCGTCTTCCCCCTTCCTGGAATGGTTATAAGAAGAAACTTAAGCATGCTGAGACTGACTATGATTTAGAGGCCTTACAGCGTCATATTCGCATAGAAGAGGACTCTCGTAAACGAGAATTTAAGGATAGTCCACAGTCTGGAAACCATTCTAAGGTAAATAGCATAGAGACACCAAATCCTTTGAAACCTAAGAATGATACCCAATTTAAGAAGAAGAATCATCCCAACAAGAAGAGTAAGAAGAAGGGAAATTGCTACTTCTGTGACAAACCCGGCCATTTTGCTCGTGACTGTCGTCTCAAAATGAAACAACAGCAGAACCAGAAAAAGGAGGCAAATATGGTCGATGACAATCTTGTGATTGTAGTGCAAGCCGCCAATGTTGTTGCTGAAACTGGGAGTGGATGGTGGTACGACAATGGTGCAACCGTCCACATCTGTAAGGATAGAAATCTTTACAAGACTTATGAACCGGTTAGTGGAGAAGGAAACGAAGTTGTCTCCGCAAACGTCCAACACAGCAAAGTCATTGGGAAAGGCACTGTTGAACTCTCGTTTACTTCGGGAAAGACCGTTACTCTTACTAATGTATTACATGTCCCTGACATGATAAAGAACCTTGTTTCCGGCGACCTTGTTATGAAGGATGGATTCAAGACGACCTATGAGTCTAATAAGTTTGTATTGTCCAAAAATGGTGTGTTTATTGGACAAGGATATGCTTGTAATGGGATGATTAAGCTTAATATAATAAATAATGGTTCTACTTATATTGTTGACTCTGTTAATCTATGGCATGGTAGATTTGGTCATGTAAATTATGGTTCCCTTAGAAACATGAATCGATTAGGTTTGATTTCTGATTGCAATTTTGATCATGCTTCTAAATGTGAAATATGTGTGCAAGCAAAGATAACTAGAATTTCCCATAAGTCTGTAGTACGAAATTCTTCCTTACTTGAATTAGTACATAGTGATGTGGGTGATTTGCATGGTTCTGCCACTCGTGGTGGAAATAAGTATTATGTCACTTTTATAGAGGATAGTACTAGATATGCTTACACATATTTGATGAAATCTAAGGATGATGTTTTTGACATGTTCAAAATATATAAAGCAGAAGTAGAGACACAATTAGGACTGAAAATTAAGATTTTACGTTCTGATCGTGGTGGTGAGTATTTTCCTAATGAATTTAAATTCTTTTGTCAAGAGCATGGTTTAATTCATCAATTTACTGCACCTTATACACCTCAACAAAATGGTATGGCTGAAAGAAAAAATAGAACTTTGATTGATATGGTTAATTGCATGCTTATAAGTTCTAGTTTGCCTAATTATTTGTGGGGTGAAGCTATGTTATCTGCATGTTATATTTTGAATAGGGTTCTTTTGAAAAAGAAAAATGTTTCTCCTTATGAGTTGTGGTTTAAAAGGAAACCAAACTTGAAGAGACTTAAAGTATGGGGTTGTTTGGCATATGTTCGAAAGCCTGATCCTAAAAGACCAAAACTAGGAAACAGGGCTTATAAATGTGCTTTTGTGGGATACTCTCTTAATAGTATCACCTACGGATTTTTAATCCTTGATACTTTCGAGATTATAGAATCTGTAGATGTGGAATTCTTTGAGAACTTAAATAGGAACAGTTCTCAAATGCAACCCATGGAGAATTCATTGTTACCTAGTCTAGAATCTGAAGAGACTAATGAGAATGATGATCATTCTATTCCTACTCAAGACATAGAGGATATTTCTGAACCCATAGAAGATATTCAACCTAGAAGGAGTAAGAGAGCAAGAAAAGAGACAAGTTTTGGTCCAGACTTTATAACATATCTTGTAGAAGGTGATAAGAATACAATTCTTAATATTACCAAATATGTTGCGCATGTTGATGATGACCCTAAAACTTATGCTGAGGCTATGAGTTCCAAATATGCTAGTTTTTGGAAAGAGGCTATCAATGATGAAAAGAATTCTCTTTTGACCAACGATACTTGGATATATTTTGATTTACCTCCAGGCGTAAAGCCTATTGGATGTAAATGGATTTTCAAGAGAAAGATGAATGCCGATGGTTCCATTGATAAGTTCAAAGCCAAATTAGTTGCTAAGGGTTATAGGCAAAGACATGGAATTGATTATTTTGATACATATGCTCCTGTTGCACGCATCTCATCTATTCGTTGTTTAATTGCACTTGCTTCTATTCACAAGTTAATTATTCATCAAATGGATGTCAAAACTGCCTTCCTAAATGGAGATTTGGAAGAAGAGATATATATGGAACAACCTGAAGGTTTCATATTGCCAGGCCAAGAAAAGAAGTTTTGCAAGTTGGTTAAATCTCTTTATGGCTTGATGCAATCTCCCATGCAATGGCATGAGAAGTTTCACGAATTGGTTTTGTCATATGGTTTTGTGGTGAATGATGCGGATAAATGTATCTATAGTAAGCATGATAGTTCTGGATGTGTGATTCTCTGTTTATATGTTGATGATATGCTTATTTTTGGATCTGACATATCTGTGGTGGAATAAACAAAAAGGTTTCTTGGCTCTAACTTTGATATGAAGGATTTAGGAGAGGCTGATGTAATCTTGGGAATTAAGATCCTAAGAAAGGGGAATGAGTTGGCTTTAACCCAATCTCATTATATTGAGAAATTTCTCAAAAGGTATGATCATTTTGATGACGATCCAGCACCTACTCCTTTAGACCATACTATCAAGTTAACGAAGAACACCGGTCATACTCATGCACAACTTGAGTATTCCAGTGTTATTGGGAGTCTTATGTATGCTATGCATTGCACAAGACCGGACATAGCCCATGCGGTGGGAGTATTATGTCTTTTCTCAAGTAATCCTGGTTCTGAACACTGGAAAGCGGTTTCCAGAGTTATGGCTTACTTGAAAGGAACAATTTATTTTGGTTTGCATTACCAAGGCTATCCCGCTGTATTGGAAGGTTACAACGATGCTAACTGGAACAAAGTAGAATCCAAGTCCAAGTCGACATCTGGATGGATTTTTACTTTAGGGGGTGCTGCTGTGTCTTGGAGTTCCAAGAAGCAGACTTGTATATCTGATTCAACAATTTTGTCATAATTGATAGCCTTAAAGAATGCATGTAAAGAGGCAGAATGGCTTAGGGACCTTCTTATGGAAATTCCACTTTGGAAGAAGCCATCTCCAGGAGTTTTGATTAATTGTGATAATCAAGCTACAATCTATAATGTCTCTAATAAGATTTATAATGGAAAGTGTATACATGCGAGTCTGAGACACCAAATGGTTAGGCAACTACTCAAGAGGGGAGTAGTTACGGTTAACTTTATTGAATCAAAGAGGAATTTGGCAGAACCATTCACAAAAAGTCTACCATATTCAGTTGCTTCAATAAAATGTAATGAAATGGGACTAAGGTCTGTGAAGGAAGGTTGATCTCCCATAGCAGAAACCCAACCTATGTTTTGAAAAGGATAAACAAGGTTCAATGTGGTACCAACAAGTTATGGCTATAGATTATGGAGCATTAACATAAAACTTCCCATTTCAAGTTAGTGCTGGTTTTTTCTGCAAGAAAATAGGATGGATGTAAATCCTTAATGAGTCTGTGATTAGTAAAAGGTGACTCGCAGAAACACCTTCGAGACTTACCTATATGAGTATGGAAATGTGGGCCGTTTCCTAAGAGAAGAAGACCGTTCTCTAAAGAAGACTCATGAATAAGGATATAAGCACAAGGCCTTTTATAGTGCTTGGCTACAGAACACATGTCTTATGGAATCAATATGTGTGGAGACTCCGGTTTTGTCATAAGGGATTCTTGGTTCAAGACTAGTTTCACCATAGAATATCGATAAAGCTTTGAGTTTCTTACACTAAGTGAAGGTTCAAACCCAGAAGGTACCTATCATTTATGTATTGGTTTCAACGATGATGCTTAGTCTCAATCGTGCTAGAACTACGTTGGCTTGATCCCACTCGGGTACGTAGGCAGTCACTTCGGTGATGCAGTCGCTCCGATTTAAAAGTTTTTAACTTTGTTTTATGGTTTTTGAAAATAGGGGGAGAATGTTGGAATATTTTCAATTGCGCTGCGAAGGGGAGACCGCCCCTGGTGGGGGTCTAGGGGGCAACGCCCCCGGAAGAATTTTTTGGATATGCAATTGTTTGGACAGTTGGAAAACGTTTCCAAAAAATTCTAAATTCAACAGACAGTGTCTGTTGATGAAGATACGCATCTCTTTGTGAAGAGAAACCTGTTGGTGAAAAGACATGTATTTTCCCAACAGATGCAAAAAAACCCCTATAAGTAGCATCTCCCAAACCCATTTCGATATCATCTCTTGAAAACCCTTTCTCTGTTTTCTCTCTTCTTCTAAAGCATCATCAGAACCTTCTTTTCATGTGTTCTTGATTGGGTCAAGGGGTGCAAACCTTGAATCCAATTTCCGGTTGTAGGGCTTTCATTGTATCCTGAAGGCAGTATTTCACATACATGTTGCAATTTCCAATTCGTTGGAAGGGTAGAAATATTTGTCTAAAAGAAATCACCAGAGCCTTGAAAGCTTTTGAGTACAACCACAGTCTGTTTGTGTTTCATCTCCATTGCAGCCCAGTTTTTCCAACAATTACAACAACCAAAACGAGGAAACAAGATAAACAAATGAATGCACAATATATATGAGAATAATATCAAAGATATGGTGTATATTTCAACACAATATCAAAGATACGGTGTATATTTCAACACCCGCCCGCAACCTCAAGACGGTGTTGAACACATCTTGAGGTTGTTAGCCAAAAAACGAAGCCTGGGTGAGGGTAACGACTTCGTAAAGAGATCAGCAAGCTGAAATTGAGAAGAAATATGAGGAAGCTTAATTGTTTGATGCTTGAAGTGATGGCGTACGAAGTGGCAGTCGATTTCAATGTGTTTTGTGCGCTCATGAAACACATCATTATGTGCAATTTGAATGGCTGCTTTGTTGTCATAGTAAAGTGGAGTAGAGTTTGTCATATGAATTCATATATCACCAAGAATCCACCATAACCAAACTATTTCTGAAGTAGTGTGATCCATTGCTCGATATTCAGCTTCAGCACTAGAGCGAGAGACAACTGTTTTCTTCTTACTTCTCCAAGAAATGAGAGAGTTGCCTAAGAACATGCAGTAACCTGTTGTTGACCGTCTGTCAGTGATATCCCCAGCCCAATCCGAGTCAGTATAAGCACGGAGACGAAGGTATGATGTGGAGGAGAAGTGCAGCCCTTGATACAATGTTCCTTTCACATATCGTAGAATACGAAGAACTGCAGTAAAATGAGAGGTGCGAGGATCAGCCATGAATTGACTTACGACATGAACATCGTAACTAATATCTGGCCTGGTGATAGTCAAATAGTTGAGACTGCCCACAAGTTGATGGTACAAGGTTGGATTGGGTAAAAAATTTCCATCAGTAGGACTGAGCTTGGCATTCATCTCTAGAGGAGTATCAACTACTTTACTGTCAGTTAACCCGGCACGAGAAGGAATGTCTGAAGCGTATTTAACCTGAGAGATGAAGTACCCAGCTGGGGATTTATCAACTTCGATACCAAGGAAATATCTTAATGGACCAAGATCTTTCATCTCGAAGCATGAACTCAAATAAGATTTCAATGCAGTGATACCATCTGTGTCATCACCAGTAATTAGCATATCATCGACATATATGAGTAGAAGAACCATACCCTTGTCAGAGGACTTGGTGAATAGTGTTGAATCGTACGGACTTTGAGTGTAACCATATCTAATAACAACATTAAAGAATTTTTCAAACCAAGCACGAGGTGCAACCGTATAATGCTTTGCGTAACCTGCAAACTTGATTTGGAAGATGAGCAAGTCCTTGAGGTGGTCGTATATAAACTTCTTCTTGAAGTTCGCCATGGAGGAATGCATTCTTAACGTCCATTTGGTGAAGGTTCCAATTACGTACTGAGGCAACATCTATAAGAGCATGGACAGTGGTCATACGAGCAACTGAGCAAAGGTTTCTTCGTAATCAATTCCATATTCCTGAGTGAAACCTTGAGAAACAATACGAGACTTACGTCGATCTAGTGTACCATATGACTTGGTTTTCACCTTGTAAACCCATTTACTCCCTACTACAGGCTTTCCTGGAGGTAAATCAACCATATCCCATGTACCAGCATCTTTGTGTGAAGTCAATTCATCTCCCATAGAGCTCTTCCATTCTGGAATTGCTGCTGCTTCCCTGTAGTTCTCTGGTTCATAAACATAAAGAGTAGTTGTTAATGTGCAATGATAGTCAGATAACTTAGCTGGCGGTCTTCGATTACGAGGAGTGCCATAGAGTGATCCCTATCCAAAGTTGCATTGTCAGGATGTGCCATAGAGTGATCAGAAACAACATCATCAGTACTTGGAGTGGTTTGAGAAATGGATTCTAGAGTAGATGAGTTCGCAAATGAGACAGAAGAATCTGATGGTGGGGGATCTAGATTGGGAGAAGCTGAGTCATCAAAAGGATCTGCATAGCTGAAAGTTTCAAAGGAAGATGACTTACTATTAGGAAGAGACCAAAATGGTATGTTTTCCCAAAACGTAACATGACGAGAAACTCTTAGCTTACGACTTTCAGGGTCATAACATCGGTAACCCTTTTGCTCAACTCCATATCCGAAAAACACACACATTGTATTATTTTTGCTAATCTTACTACATTCTCTGTCTGTGAGAAGAACGAAACAGGTGGAGCCAAAGACACGTAACTCCGAGTAATTTGGTTTCTTCTTAAAAAAACGCTCATATGGAGATATTCCTCCTATAACAACAGTTGGAACTCGATTGATAGTATATACAGCAGTGAGGACAGACTCTCCCCAAAAGTTGGAGGGAACAAAAGCGGATAAGAGTTGGGTTCTAGCAGTTTATACAATGTGTCGATGCTTTCGTTCTGCAATACCATTTTTCTCAGCGGTTTATGTACAATATAACTGAAGAAGAGTACCTTGAGATTTGAGAAAATCTTTGAAGGGATTGGATATGTATTCACCTCCTTGATCTGCACGAAATACTTTGATAGTTTTTCCAAACTGAGTTTTGATCATTTGAGAATATTCAATATATATTTTTAAGAAGTCTGATCTTGACCTAAACAAGTATATCCAAGTATAGCGAGTAAAGTCATCAATGAATATGACATAATAAGAAGCTCCTCCCTTAGTAGCAAAGGGATCCTTTCCCCAAATATCAGAGTGAACAAGGTCAAAAGGTGCATGAGAAACAGAATTACTTTTATTAAATGGAAGAGCAGATTGTTTACCAAGTTTACAAGTAATGCAATGTGGATCTCTGTCTATAGGAACACTGCCTAGTAATCATTTATTGATCATATATGTGAGACGGGAAAAAGAGACATTGCCTAACTTAGTGAGCCAAGAAATAAAAGGAGATGACTCTGAGGTGGAAGAAGTTGATGCAACAGCTGCAACAATAGAGTTCTTAGTTTGTCTAGGAATGACAAGAGATTCTAGCAGATACAAGCGACCAACTCTACGGCCTATTCCAACTGCCTTCTTTGTCTTGGAATCCTGTATAACACAGCCAGATGAAAAGAAAAAGATATTAAACCCTTGATTACATAACTGACCGATGGAAATAAGATTCATCTTGATTTGAGGAACAAATAGAACATCCGGTATTTGTATCTTATCTATAGCCTTAACATGCCCAATATGGCTGGCAGTTATTTTTGATCCATCTGTTGTGTGGATTTTCGGTGTTACAATAGGGTGCATGTTCTCAAAAAATGTAGAATTGAATGTCATATGATTTGAGGCACCAGAATCTAGAAACCAATCATTTGTAAATATACCTGAGGGAACTGAGAGAGCAGCAACTGCTGTAGAATTGTTACCAATTGAGAGTGCTTGTTTAAGCATATCCTAAATCTCGGCAAGGTTGTTTGCAGCTGGCTCATGCAATTGATCCAATACTGGTGCTGCAGTGATAGGACCAGCAAATTGCGAAGAAGTAACATTTGTTCTTCTCCTTTCTCTCATATTTCTAGACGATGGAGATGTACAATTGTGCACAGTATGTCCAAAGGCCTTGCAATACTTACATTGAGGTGTGCCTGCTGGTATGCTACTCTGACTTGTTAGACTCTGAGAAAGACTTTGTGCTGGTGGCAGTGTACAGTTCTTTGCAAAATGTCCATTCTTCTTACAGTTGTGGCACTACACTTGATACAAGTCACGATAGAATGAAGAATTTCTCTGGAAGTTAAAACTTGAAGGGGCAGCAAGTACTGTTGCAACATCTGGTTTGATTCCTTTACGAGTTTCTTCAGCAATAAGTTCAGAAAGTGCAACTTCTACTGTTGGAAGAGGAGATCGATGGAGAATTGAAGCTCTAGCTGACTCAAATTCTTCTCTTAACCACATCAACAGCTGAACAAGTCGAGACTCTTCCCTATATTTCTGCCATAACTCTATGTCAGTTGTCCATTTTGGTTCCATAAGAGACAGTTGATTCCAAATAAGTGACATCTCTGAGTGAAAATCAGTCACAGTCTGATCATGTTGTTGTTTCAGCAAACGAATGTCTTGTTCAATCTTATACCTTTGAGAAAAATTTATTTGAGTGTACCTCTTTTCGAGAAAATCCCATGCTTCTTTTGCTACCTCAAAACTGGTTAACTGCATACTAATAGAAGTGATCACTGTGTTGCCGATCCAAGTGAGGATCTTATGATTGTTGATTTCCCATTCTTCCATAGGATCTTTTGATGTTTCCTCCTTATTCTGATTTGTGGTGCTTGATTTAGGACACTTCTCTTTGCCATCAATGTACTTCCACATACTCTTGCCTTTGAGAAAACTTCTCATCAAAAAATACCAATGATTATAATTGGTACCATCTAGCTTGACATTAATGGGTTGGATATCTTCACGAGACATGATAGAAACAGGAATTCTGGACTGGGATATGTGAAAAAGAAAATCAATATGAAAAAAAAGGGATATTGATGATACCTCACAACTCTTGGTTCTGATTTTGATTTACAGTGGAAATGGATTTTAGATCGATGATGTTGGCTCTGATGCCATGACAAAATTAGTCATGAAACATATGTTTCTGGAATGGTTTTCTCGATATCTTTCAATTGATACAATAGAGATTACAACAGACTCTTATATAGAATTACAACAACCAAAACAAGGAAACAAGATAAACAAATGAATGCACAATATATATGAGAATGATATCAAAGATACGGTGTATATTTCAACACAATATCAAAGATACGGTGTATATTTAAACAAAGTGAACGCAAAAATCAAACATTTCGGTTATCTCATTACCGCCCAAAGTTCAGCATTCAAGACTGAAACCAGAAAAAATTGTCAAGCTAAGTGAAAAGAAAGAATCCGAAAATGATACAGAACTGAGAGTGCCATACCCATCACTAACGATATTCATTTCAAATTAAATTTGTTAAAAACAAGTGGACACTGATAAAAACCCATGCATACTAAGCCAGTGCATAATATTTCGTATGTAAGACATAACTTTTGGACTGCAGTTCCAATTCACTATCCCACATGTATCAGCATCGCGTTGAAATCCATTTCTCTGTCAAAAATTTGCACGCAGAGAGATGAAAAATTGTTGCTGAGGTTTGAAAACTTGCTCAGGGTTCCATACAAAACGCTCCATCATTTATTCTCATGTCCCTTCTTCATACTACATCCTACCCGGTAGTTTCTTGAACATAATATCGTACTTCTGCATTTCAAATGATTGCTGATACTGTTAGGCATTGAATTACAAAACAATGATGCTAAAAGAAAGAAATGAGAGACATTATTTCCTATATAGAGGCAGACAATCTTGAACATTGCATATTTGATCCCAACATAAATAACCAAAACCCCTATATCAGAAATAAAAGAGATGTCACATAACAACCTAAATTTAAGGTCCAGATCTTAAAATTGTAGTCCAGATCATTTCATCAATAAAGCGCACAGGCACTACAAATTTTTGAATAAATTAGTTGCACTAAAATTCCTAAGCATCAAAATAAATAACTAATCAGAGATATTAATTTACAAAGTTGAACACAGCACCTTTCACTAGTACAGGAAAGGAGAGTTATGGAGGCTCCTCCACGGAAGTGGAAATGGAATAAAGGGAGATTTTTTTTTTGAAGCATAAAAAGGGAGATGGTTATGCTATTGCCCATTTTACTGCATAAAAAACTAAATTATGAGACTAAAATCAAACAACAGACAAGACAAATAATAAAAAAATGAAAAAAACAAAAAACATTAGAAAAAAATGAAAAAAAAAGATAAAAATGCAGTAATTAATCAAACTTTATTTTGAGAGGAGAAGCCCTGAATTGAATCATTATGAAATTGAATCATCAATAAAAGATAAAATATGTTTCATCTTCTTCTGGGTGTTTCAGTGGATTGATGAGGAGAGTAATAGGAAAACTGGCGATCAGATCTGTGAGAGTTAACGATTTTATAAAAGAATCCATCATTATTAAAGAATAAAGAATGAATTTGGACATAAAATTTTTGAGATATGAAGAAATGAGAAAATTGGTTGGTTTTACAAAGGTGTAGACGGCGGAAGATAAATATAGGATATCTAATGTTTTAGGGTTATGAAGACTATAGAATGAAAATCTAACGGATGGGAGAATGTTTGTAGTGCCTTGTAGTAACTAGTTGGTGACCAGTAAATGTTAAATTGTAAAGGTGATTTGATATGCCTTCTCACGTCCTAATGATGAAAGAAGCTCATTTTAGACCTGATCTAGGGACATTTGTGGTGGGATAATTGGGAGAGTGATGAGGCAGTAGGCACAATGAAAATGAATCGCATCAATTTTTTGATTTAGGGTATGGATTATTTGTCCAAGCCCAAGTGTTTTCGCTTTAGAACATGTCCTATTGTCCTATGAGCCTATAGGGAATTACCTTAAAATCCTACATGACAGCCCAAGTGTTGCAAGGCTGCTGCTCCGACAGTAACTAAATCTAAAAGAGACCCCTAACAAACAAGGATCTAGATCCATAGCATGACTAGTCTGTAGTGACACTGACATATTGTATACTTCTACATCGGTCTTCTTTGTTCAAAATCAGGGAAACATAGATATAGCTTGGTCAGAATCGCATAGTGAGGTGGCTTCTAGAGCTTTTTCCACACAAAGCTTCTTTGTTCTTCCTTGGAAGAGTGCGTGTGAGCATCAGTAGCATTTTAGCGGCTTTAGCCTACTGGACCCTGTAAAATAGTTAGGCTGCACATTATCACAAGGTAAAAGAGAAAGGACCCATTTTAACAGTTAAATGTTCACAAAGTTGTAGTAGATAACAGATACACCTAGTTCGTGTGCCCATAGCTTAATACTAGTAGTATTATAGCAAGTTCAAGAAATGAGCACAAATTGATAGTCTACTGTCGGTATACATATATGAATACTGAAATGAACATAAATTTTCACCTTGGGGCAGTAAGCGGAGAACCAGCAGAACCTCTAGGATTTTTAACGATCGGAAAACGTCCCGTTTAATTGTCTTCCCAACAAACAACTTCACATCCTTACCACCACTCCCTTGGGGTGTACCAGATAAGAGCAACATTGTTGTAACTAACCCATGGCCTTCATCACAAACTCTCTGACACACAACATCATCACCCTCATCCTCCTTACAAAAATCCAAGATGCTACCATAAGACCTCAAGAAATCTGCACCTGAAAATGAATAGTCATATTACTAACTCTGACAATATAGTTACTTAACGCATCATATATGTATAAGCATATATAAGGCATTAACTACTTTATCACCTTCTTCGGGTGGATCCAGATCATATGTCTTTAAAGCATCCTACTTGGAAAGATTGGGGTCTTATACAAATTCTTAGCTTCATCAGATTATATGCTTTCAACTAGAGATAAACTTTATGAAGGATTTGTTGTTATATATAAAAGAGACAACACAAGTGACGTTTATGTCAGCTGTAAAAAACCAGTACAGTTTCTTACACGTGACATAAACATTACTTATAGCGTCTCTTATAATAGTAACATCTACTTCTTCCAGCAAAGGATGACGGGCCTTCAAAAGTCCAAGCTCCAGCGCTGTAAGCCTGTAAGCTACTGCAGAGATGAGCATAAATAGGTCAGAAAACTTGGGGACATGGATTCTTAAACGTGAAGCAAATTTTAACAAAAAGGTAAGTATATATGATAATGGAAAGAACTGAAAAAGTTGTGCTAGTTTCTTTTACCTGGATTTTGATCCATTGAGTTTTCTCTTTGTTGTGCAAATTCATAGTTTTATCCTGGCTTCAATGCTGTGTCGTTTTTGGAAGCAACTTACAACAGGTTATAGAATTAACTAGTGTTTACCCTTATGCAACTCAGTTTCACAGTGTTAGGTTATAGAATTAACTAGTGTTTACCCTTATGCAACTCAGTTTCACAGTGTTAGCAGATTTGAAACAAATGGCTAGAGACGGTGGAGCAAATTGAAAAAATATGAAACAAAGAGCAACTACTACAAGCCTACGGAGCAAGAAATTGAAAACGTAAAACAATCACAGATTCACAAAAAAATAAAATAAGGTACCGTATTTAGATTCTATTTCTATCCAAAGTCTTAATTCATATTCCTCAAAATTTTGTTTCTAGCAAATCAACACATCTACATGAAATTCCATACTTGCTTCATTTCAATTTTAAAACAGCCAACGTAAAAAATTAGAGCATACTTAGCTATATCTTCAGTACAAATCTGCTAGTGAGGTTCTTATAAAATACAACTTACCCTTGGAAACCAACTCCACAGGTGATGCAAGGACTAACCAAGAATGATATCCCCTTCAACGGGCCAAATCATCTGCACTTTATTTATTTCTATGCTAGTTTCGCTTACTAAACAGAAGTCCATATTGCAACTTCATCTTCATCTTCTGTAAGACCTCCTTGGTTGTCGGATGCTCAAGATGTGGTCGAAATTTGCCAACGCATCCTGATACTTGCGAATTTTAAGAAAACCCATTACCATAGATATCTCACTCTCTGAAAAGTTTGCCTTATTCATCACAAGATCAATAAGGTTAATCAGTTCGTCTTCCATGGATAAAGCACAAAGACCTTCAGCCAACATAGAGAACGAGGAGAATTCTGGTATGTAACCTTTCTCTGTCATCTCAATCGCAAAATCAACGGCTTCTGCAATAGGTCCCCCACCAGAACAAAGACCACGGAAAACAATCTTATAAGTGATAGCATCTGGAGGATTACCACTCTCCATTTCCCTGAAGAGTCGCATGCCTTCTTTAAGCCTCTGTTTTCTGTAAAGTGCTTGAATTATTGGGTTATATGCTTGTGGTGCTGGGACAAATCCTTTTAACTGGATTGTTCTAAGAAGCCTACTCGCAATTTCAACTCTACCCGCCTTACACAAACCACTAATTAGGGTTCCATAGGTGACTGCATCAGGTTCACAGCCATTAGAACTCATCACTTGAACAATATCTGCTGCCTTCTTTATATTTCCGTCTCTGCAATAGTGAGTGAGTAATGAATTATAAGTAAACTTGTCAGGTTTCAGTCCTTCCAATATCATCTGATCCATGAGTATAAGTCCTTCGTCCACTCTATTGTTCTTGCACAGACCATCGATGAGAGAATTATATGTCCTCAAGTTCCTTGAAACCCCATGCAGTTCCATCTGGTCAAAGATCTCTTCAGCTTCTTGGATTCTTCGACTCTTGCAAAGCCCATCAATCAAAGTGTTATATGTTATTACATTCCGGGCACAGCCATTCAATTCCATTTCTCTCAGTAGCTCCAATGCTTCTTCGAGTCTTCTTCTGTTACAGAAACTATCAATCAAGATATTGTATGTAAACTCATCTGGCGGGCATCCCTTATTCTTCATATCCCTGAAAAGTTCCATTGCATTCCTATGGTTCCCAGACGTGCAGAGACCATCTATAAGTGAGTTGAATGTGCATACATCAGGTAACAGTCCCTTCTCAGATAGACCAAGAGCTAGCTTTGTGGCTTCTTCAACACGATTTTCCTTACACATGGTGCTGATGAGACTGTTATATGTAACAGTATTTGGAAAACAATCTCTCAATACCATCAAATTCAGGACCTCCAAAGCGTCTTCAATATCACCAGATTTACAAAGTCCAGATATCAGAGTGTTGTAAGAAAAGATATCCGGTTCAAATCCCTCCTGGAGCATTAAATCAAGAATTTCTAAAGCATGCTTGACATGGCCAGCCTTGCAAAGGCCATTAACCAAAGTGTTGAAGGTGTATTTATCAGGGCGAAAACCCTCCTCAGCCATTTCTTGGATAAAGCTCAGAGCTTCCTCTACTTGACCCTGTTTGCAGAATCCATGAATCAGAACATTAATGGTTATGTTAGTAAACTGGCACCCGACCTTCGCCATTTTATCTTTAATTTTCAAAGCTCCTTCCATATTTTCATCTTCAATAAAACCTTGCATGAGGGTTGTGAAAGTTCTCTCATCTGGTGCCACACCATGCTTCCGCATCTCTTCCATCATAGAAATGGCAAGCTTAATTTGATGAGCTTTACACAAAGCCTTGATCAAGATATTGAAAGTCGAAACATCAGGTTTAATCCCTTTATTATTCATGTCGGAATGAACAGACTCAACAAGTTTCAGCTTATTCCCATCAACAAGAACATTCAACAAGAAATTATACGTGTACGTATCTGGTTGCAACCCAAATTCTTCTTTCATCAATGTAAGCACACCAACAGCTTCATCAAAGTAATTCAATTTTACATAACTTTCAATAAAGATAAGAAAATTACCTTGATTAATCTCAATCCCCGAAGTCTTCATGTCATGAAGTACACGCTTCATCGAATCAAAATCCCCAAAAGCACCAAGCTGTTGAAGTATCTCTTCATATATATCAGAAGTATCAGCGAAATTAGGTTGGTTTGACGCCCACTCGTAGAGACTCATTACAGAATCCGAGTCCTTTTGTCTCTGAAGTACACCGAGGAAATCTTCTGAAGTAAAATTTGGTAGAAGCTCATGGGTGAAAAGAGAAGTTAATGTAGAAAATGGGCTCAAACTGGACACTGCCGCAGAAGAAGCTGTCGCCCTGAGCTCATCGTGACGGTGCAGAGATGAAATTGGAAGTGATAGAGGTTGTTTCTGAGACAAACAAGAAGTTGGGTTTTGTGGAAGAACCCATGGATAACATTTAAGAGTGGAAACTAAAGCAGCCATTGAAACAAATAAACAAACAGGTTCTGCTCACTAATCACTCAACCACAAACGGAAGAAAATATGGGTTTTTTCAACAAATTAAAGAAAACCCAGAATCTATCAGGTAGAATCAACCATAACTGTATAGTCAATTCATGGATACATGAAGAAAATTGGCTTTAACAAGAACAAGAAACAAATTTGAGATAAGAAAAACAGAGCTTAAATATAATCTCCAAACTCCAATGATACTTACAGTGAGCTAAGAAATGAGTAAGGCTTAGCAAGAGATGAAGAAAATGGAAGTAATTTTCGTTTGTCTTTAGAGAATTTTGCAGAGAGAAATCAAGTGGATAAACCCCTTGAAGAGAAGCAAGGGTTTTTCTGTTCAAGTCCTCATGTCCTAAATGATATCCAGTAGTGAGTTTAATTTAGACCTTCGTTTTCGGCTGAATTACTTTACTGCCATCTCTCATCGGCTAGTGGTCTTTTTTCACCATGTAATTTTTCTCATCGGCTAGTGGGTGATAAAAATTAAAAACAGTTCCCGACATGTAATTTTAGGGAAATTTTTAATCATCTGAATTCAATTTTCCAAGGTTAATTAAAAAGCTAGGGAATTTTTTTATTTTTTCATCAAACTAGGAGGCCTTGTTGAAATGAACAATTAAATGGGGATATGGGAATTAATTGGGGGATATGAATTACTTCCCCCAACCCATGGTATGTGTTAAGGGGTTATTTTTGGTTATGAAAATACTAAAATACCCTTCCCACAAAATTAAAATCAAAAACTTAAAATCAAAAAACAAAATCATATCCCCCATTTCCATCTCCACTTCTTATTAATCTTATTTAGGGGTAGAGCTTTGAAACCTAAATATTCCCCATTCCTTTTGAAATTCTAAACTCTCCCCACTCTACATCAAATTCTCTTCTCTTCACTTTGGAAACAAATTTTTATTTTATTCGGAAGTGATGAAGATCATGTTGAAAGTGATGATGACCATGCCGGAATTGATTCTCGAGCATGACGGTATCATGTTCCGGCATATGGTCTTCATCAATTCCGGCATGGTTTTCATCACTTCCTTTTTGAATTTTTTTTTTTAATCACTTCAAGCCGGCATGGTGGGTTGATATGAAGACCATGCCGTATTGCTTTCCGGCATAGCATGTTGCTTTATTTTCTATGCCGGAAAACAATACGGCATGGTCTTCATATCAACCGACCATGCCTAAGTGGAGTGACTAAAACCGAAAAATTCAAAACTAAGTGATGAAGACCATGCCGGAATTGATGAAGACCATATGCCGGAACATGATACCGGCATTCTCGAGAATTTCCTATCAATGCCGGTATTCAAGTGAAAAAAAAAATGAACATTCTGGATACTTTTCATCTTGTTCCGGCATAGAAATGTAAGCAAAATACTATGCCGGAACAGGTACCGGCATGCTCGAAAACTAGATTACCATGCCCCCCCCGAACCCCCCGGATAGTGGCAAACAATTTTTAAAAATTTCCGACAAATGCCGGCATGGTTTTTTGGTTGAATACCATGCCGGCACCGAGCTTTTCCAGCTGCAACAATGGTGAATTCAAAGGAAACAAATCAAATTTTCAACCTCTTAGCAGCAATTCTCTCATCACAATCATCTTCCATTTTCAAAAAAAAAAATTCCACTTATTTTTTTTTCCTCTCCTTCTACTCCTCACTCACACAAATTAAAATCAAAACACACACTAAACTATCCCCCAAATACTAAGCATATACTAATTATTATTAACTACTAAACATGATTAGTGAGGGCTAGACTAGGAATTAAAAAAAAATATTACATAGGGGGTCACCCAGAATTGCTATTGGGACACCGTTTTTGTCCTGTAGCTATATCCCCCAATTAATTCTTCGTTGAAATAACTAAGAAAAACATTATTCAGATAATTGAAATTGATCGAGATGAGATGTTGGTGGAAGCTGATTAATTGGTGCAATAACTAACAAATGGCATCAATGTTATAGACTTAATGCCAATAACATAAATGAAATTGTTAGCTTTAATTCACCTAATACACAGTACTAAATAAAGATTATCTAGTAGTTTATTTAGAACATGCAATCGGGGATATGAATAGTAATGTTACTATTCATACCGACATAGTAATTTATTTATTTTTGTGTAGAAAAACCATGCCGGTATGAACAGTAACATTACTATTTCATATCCCCCAATTAATCATTGTTTATTTAATGAATTGATTTTTATTTGTTTTTGTTTTTGTTTTTGTTTTTGTTTTTTTTGAAGCATGCATTTTATTGATAAGAGATTATGTTACAATTTGTCGTGGGTATGTGGTACCTACTGAATCATGAAATAAAATTTGACTAATAAAAATCGGGATTGCCTGGTCCCATATTTTGGTTGATAAGTTTCCTAATTGGCTTCCATCTGCTGCATGATTGGCAAAACCATTTGCGGCTTGGTTTCCTTCCCTGTAGTTGTGTTGAATGGCAACCTGTGGGATCTGTTTGAATCTCTTCTTTATTTTCTCAATCATCTCTAAAATGTGCCAAGGAGGGGGTAGA
This sequence comes from Papaver bracteatum, assembly GCA_023529315.1. Taxonomy (NCBI): domain Eukaryota; kingdom Viridiplantae; phylum Streptophyta; class Magnoliopsida; order Ranunculales; family Papaveraceae; genus Papaver; species Papaver bracteatum. The sequence goes on along the minus strand of JAJJWX010000306.1, from coordinate 743,856 downwards.
GGATCTGATGTAGAGCAAAAGGTTTTCTGAGTCAGTTTCAAAGAGAATTTTTGGCCATTGTCTTTTTGTTGCCGTTCTTGAATCCAAAAGAAGAGCCACTAGTGGAAAATGCAAAAAAAAAAAAAGTCTGCCATAAAACACTTAAATCCTCTAAAAAGGACTGCTTCTGGGAGCCCTAAGATTGTAGTCTTATTTCTCAAAACGTCTGCTTTTGAGATTCTTTGAGTTTTTTCAAGTTACAACTTCCTTGACCATCCCTTAAAAGTTAACTGGTGGAAGCAGACATTTCATTAATTCATAATACAAAACAAAAAAAAGATTTGGTTCAACTGAATCTTTGGCTGAAATAAAATATGATTGAAACAAAAAAAAGAAACTGAAATTGAAATAAACTTATGTTCACAAAATGCATTGTACAACCCCAACAAATTACAATTACTCAAGTTCTAAATCTGCATAAAATTCACTAAACACATGGATTTCATTTTACAGTTACAAACCATAACAGTTCCAAATCTGAAATAATTTATGAAACATACATAAATCTAAAAAGCAAATCACTGTAGAAAAAGTACCAAGGCAACATGAGTCATGAAATTTCACGCAACCATAATGATTCTCCATTGTTCCAGTTTTTGTCAGGTGGTGTCTTTGAAGAATAGGAATATGCAACAACACCAAAGAAAGCGTCACCTGCCTTATCCAGGTTAATCTGCAACAACACCAAAAAAAAATATAAATAAATATCAGAGTATGCTACAGAAGAACATTATAACTCATAATTACAAGCCTTAAAAAGAGAACAAATAGCTATATGCATCAGTATATGTCAAAGTTTTATAAGCCTGCAAGATTATATACATGACTCAAACAAGAAAGCATACGAGATTAAATCCAAGGTACCAAGATTATACCAAGATTATCTCATATTCGGCCTTCAAGTATTCATTCAATAATCATTACCTGATCTCCATTCCCATACTCGTCGTCAGCTACAGATGTTGAAATTTTGGAGCTTGATTCGCGAATGCAGTAAACACATACGAGTCTTCATAAGCATTCACATTTAGACTCGATCTTGTATTTCTTGTAAACAACAAAGATAAAGCTAAATGACATCGTTATTACTTCATACTCTATAGAATCATGATGGTCAAGAGCCACATGTGGTGTAAAGAAATGATTCAGTGACAAAACTTAAGGGTTCTGCTTACTCTTCCCCTTCAGTGTTTCAGCAGAATGTCTCAAAACTCAAAGACGAGATTGTTTATGTTATACGGCGCGGTTAACCAGTATGGTTTTCCATGTGAACTAGGAGGGCGTGGAACTTCATAAACAAAGCCAATATGAAATCGTCAATGTCATGCTCAATAATTTTCCTAATTTTTTTATCAATTTGTAACCTTAAAAGACATAAGAACTGCAGAAAAAAAAATTCATAATGACAGACCAAAGTATAAACATCAGGAGAAAGAGAGATTAATGACAAAAAAGTACAAAATACAAAAAGAAAATGAATTCGAAACTGGGGAACCATCAAATACAGAGATCACTATTTTAAAAATACTTCAGAACAATCACACTTTGCTCAAACTGAGCACTATACTCCTTTTGATTATCAGCCATAGAAACCAAGGTACCCAATATAGCTTTATGCATCAGTATATGTCAAAGTTACATAACCTTGCAAGATTATCTACATGACTCAAACATAAAAGCATACGAGAGTAAATCCAAAGTTGACTCACCATCATTACCACTAATAATACCCACAATCCAGAATACATGAACCATACCCGCAACCAGCAACCACCTAATAAAAAACACAACCCTTATTCCATACAAAACATATCCACCACGTAGCTGAGGAAGTAATCAACATTACATAAAGGTGTGGGAAGGTGTTGATGGTGGTTTTTAGCCTAGGTTTAAAATCGTAAATCCCTAAACCCTAGTAGACAGTGACGTCACAATATTTAAGTAATAAGCATTTACTAGGCGCATTTATTGAAATATTTAATGTGTCTGTAAATAATTACCGGGGTATCTTTTTTCAATTAGGGTTGCGACAAGCCAAACCCTAATTCCCTCTGTGCCAATGGAAAATCATGCCAGCCACACCAACCGCGCCAAAGCATGCCAACCATGCTAGCCGCACCTCTGTGCCAATGGAAAATCATGCCAGCCACACCAACCGCGCCAAAGCATGACAACCATGCTAGACGCACCTCTGTGCCAATAGAAAATCATGTCAGCAACACCAACCGCGCCAAAGCATGCCAACCATTCTAGCCACACCTATGTGCCAATGGAAAATCATGCCATCCACACCAACCGCGCCAAAGCATGCCAAACATGCTAGCCGCACCTCTGTGCCAATGGAAAATCATGCCAGCCACACCAACTGCGCCAAAGCATGCCAACCATGCTAGACGCACCTCTGTGCCAATGGAAAACCATGCCAGCCACACTAACTGCGCCATGCCAAACGCACCTCGCCATGGCCCCATACCAACTTAGCTGTGTCACCATGCTGGCCTTCCCTACGTGACTACCAAAACGAAGGCGTGCAATAATCAACGGTTGCCCTTTAATCCCAGGAGCAAATCCTGGCCGTCTAAGGTTACCAAATGACCTTTGGCCCAAAACCCTAGCTTGATCACGCACCTAGACAAATCTAGCCACTCCATGCGCCCATGGCAAACCCTTGGCCCCACATGCCAAGCCAAAACCGTACCTAGAAAAAGCTAGCCACGCCATGCGTCCATGGCAAACCCTTAGCCCCACATGCCAAGCCAAAACCGCACCTATCCCAAGATAGCCACATCATGAGCCCATGGCAAACCCTTGGCCCCACATGTCAAGCTAAAACCGCACCTAGCCAAAGCTATCCACGCCATGCGCCCATGGAAAACCCTTGGTCCCACATGCCAAGCCAAAACTGCACCTCGCCAAAGCTAGCCATGCGCCCATGGAAAACCCTTGGCCCCACATGCCAAGCCAAAACCGAACCTAGCCAAAGCTAGCCACGCCATGCACCCATGGCAAACCCTTGGCCCCACATGTCAAGCCAAACAACGCCAAGGCATGCCATGCCAACCTAAATGCGCCAAGGCATGCCATGCCAACCTAAATGCGCCAAGGCATGCCTAGCCGCGCCACCATGCTGGCTTTCCCTACGCGGCTACCAAAATGAAGGCGTGCAACAATCAACGGTTGCCCTTCAACCCCAGGAGAAAATCTTAGCCATCCAAGGTTACCAAACAACGTGTGGTAACCTTTGGCCCGAAAACATAAGTTTAGCCACGCCAAACCATGCCATGCCAACGGCATGCCAACTTAGCCGCGACACCATGCTGGCCTTCCCTATGCGGCTACCAACTAACGAAAGCGTGCGACGATCAACGGCTACCTTCCTCTTAAGATGTAATATCTCGACCGTCGAAGGTCACCAAGCTACCAGGTCTCCCAAGCTCGACTTGTCAGGCAACAATGACGTGCCATATGTTTTCCACAAAAACATTCGAGACATCAAACATATATCACAAACTGGGGGATCCTCTTTGGGTATTGGATTGGCGGTTTACTGCGTGCGGCGTACACTACGCCCGTTATAAGGAAGTTTCATAAGGTGAGGTGGTTAGTAAATGTAGGGATTCAATGATGAAACGCTCAACAATCAATTCCATACGTTAAATGTTTTATGGAACATCAATTTCATACGTTAACGATTTTTATGGAACATCAATTCCATGCATGCGGTTATCACCTCCTCCCATTTACTTACCCATTTATCCATCCCTTAATGAGACCAAAGTAAGTTTTACTTCGACTTGTATAAATAGGTCTGTTTGTAAGGTAAAACTGCTTCTACCCCAAACATAGAAATTTGTATGATATTGCTGCTGGGAGTCGATAGATGCTTCAATCTTCAATTGAATTGGTTAATGGAGAAAGGTGGGGGGTACCTACAGAAAACTTCCGATGCCTAAGTTAGCAAGAGAATATTTTCACATGAGTTTTAATGGGGAAGATTGCATACCATTCTGGTTGTAAAACTGTCCATTTATATGTGGCGAATTTCAGTTTCATTTCTTTGATTTTATGGAAGATTTCAATTTCCATAATTGGCCCCTTCATGCCTCCCTGCAATAATTGTCCCTGCATGTCTCCCTGCAATAATTCTCCTGCATGCCCGCATGACTGCATGGTTGCATGCCCTGGCATTGACATCCCCTTCATGGCTCCAAGAATATTCCAGAACTTTCTAATAAGGTTAAGGAATTATAATGGGATGTGATTAACCAAGGGTGTAAGAGAAATGGGTGTAAGAAGACAGGGCGCAAATATCCTTAGATTAATAAGACTGGGGCGCAAATATCCGGAGGCTACGGTATTAAGCAACATCGAGCAACACCAAATCACACAAACCAATTAATCCCCACCGATTAATCGGCGATTATTTATAGAGGACGATTATGAACGATTAATCCCAGATTCCTGGCCGCCGGGCTTAGCCGCTAGCAACTTTCGCCGGCAATCTGCTGCTGATTCCGTTGCAGTTGCCGTTCTGCATGACGTCATGCTGACGCTGGTGATGGAATATACTGTCAAAGTTGGGAATACGCTGACGCCGTTAAAGCTAACCGAAGATGCTGACACCGTTAACAGTTAACGGAATATACTTGGTATATGCTGACTCCGTTAGCGACGTAGTTAATTCTTAACGGATTACGCTGACTGTTCACCGGCCCGACGAGTCACCTACCACGTCATCATCCATGATTACATGGCACTAGTTTGGCTGGCGTTTTTCCACCACGTCAGCAACCCTGTTGACATGGCGTCTAGTCATCTTCCACGTCATCAGCCATGCTGGCGTGGCACTACTTCGCTGATGTGGCACCCACCATGTCATTGACCCTGTTGACGTGGCACCCCATACGATTATTTGGAAATGCTGATGTGTCACCTTACTGACGTGGCAGCTTCCGATTGGAGGTTCTTATGTGGGATCTCCTAGGCCAATTTGAAGCTCTTGCTCATGGGCTTGTGAATTGGGTGTTTAGTAGTGAGGCCTAGTTTAGTTTGTTTCCTATGGGCTTGCACATGGAGTCTTGTAAGGCCTAGTTGGCCATACTTGGGTAAACAAGGGAAGCACCTTAGGCCCAATGAACCCTCCTTTGCTAATAGTATGAGTTTTGTTGGCCTAGGTTAGCCTATTTATTTGTCTAGAATATTAAGGGTACAAACAAGGTCTTACCTATTTTCACCGAACAAGAAGTTCATTCGGGAATATACAACACTCAGAAAATACTTGCTTGCTAGCCTACCTTGTTAGCCTTCCAACTTTTCAAATACAAGTCGTAGTAACACAACTACTCTTCTGGAATCAACTATTCTGGTCTCATCACCTTTCTTGCTTCCCTCCCCAAAACCAACCCATTATCCTCCGCTTTGTAACCGAAGCAATTCTGGAACGGCCATTTATTGGTTTAGGCCGGACTTGTACAGATTGATCTCTCGAATCTAAAGTACTTCCTTACAGTACATTGTTTAGGGTTTAAATTGTTTATTACCTTCACACCCGAAATTACCGAAATCAGCAGAAACCATTTTCACCTACAAATAATTGGTGACCACAGCGGGAGGTTCGATCTTTCGGTTACAATGTCAATTTTTGAACGTCGATCTCGTTCTTCGACCCAGACGTCAAGGTGGTAGAGGAAGACGATCCACTCCGACTCAGTTACCCAATGACTCGATTATTAGTCATGACATGACAAGGGATGACTTGGGACTTCCCATAGGTTAGAAGAAAAACCATTCGCCCAGGGATCAACAGCTCGGTTATCATACAACTCAGTAATGACTGGGGACTTCCCACGGCTGTGTTTCTCATAAAGCTTGGTCCTACACCCATAAGGTAAACTTTTCATCAGAATACCTAAGAAACCGAGTAAGTCTTACCTATAAAAATACATGGTTTGATTTTTCAAGTTTCAAAACAATGATAAAACCGATAGCCATGTTATGTTTCATCCCATGTCATCTACCAACACACGGTTCCATGGTTTTCCTGGGATGTTTGCATCACTTTCAATCATAACCAAAACAATCAACTCCTAAACAATTCATTCTAAAAAGAATAACCCAAAACCGTCAAGGTAGCATTTATCTATCAACCCAAGAAATCCAGGAAATCAAAAACCATAAACCAGGCGCTTTGTTTGTCTTTCAAAAAAAAAAACAGTCACCTACACGTACATTCCTACTTTGCACAACAATGATTACCTGTCACTATTAGCAGACGTTACTACGGTGACATTCGAAAAATTGTTTATGATGAATTATTTCCACAAGTTTATGAAAGGCATACCCATGGCTAGTGTTTACACCAGTTGAGAAGAAAAATATTACTACAGATTTATGAAAGGAATACCTATGGCTATGGTTTGCACCAGCACAAGAAAACAAATTGAAAGAGAAACACTGGAGTACGTAGATGGAATATGCTTTCCTACATTATCACTACCGCGCTACCGCTAACACCAGGGCGTGATAACAAAGATACGAGGTAAAAAGGGGAGCCAACCCATTTCATAAGCATAACACTTTTTGGAATTTGAATAAGGAAAGGATTTCCTATTTGAGATACGTATGGGAAGAGGCAACTGGGACCGTAAGAACGAGTCCGCACCACGCCAAGTCCGCATCGTGCCAAGCCAACGGTCCACGCTGTACCAAAATCCAAGCCAACGCCCAATCCAAGTCGATCCAGTGCTAACCAGACATGCTTACCAGACTCGCTTGTCAGACACGCATGATAGACGTTCTTCCCAAACGCTCTTACCGGATGCGCTTACCAGACCCGCTTCCCAGGTGTGCCTACCAGACGCTCTTGCCAGACGCGCATCCCAAATGCGCTTACCAGATGCGCATGCTAGACGTGCTTCCCATACGCGCTTCCCAGATGTGCCTACTAGACGCGCTTGCCAGACGCGCTTACCTGATGCGATTGTCAGACGCGATTCCCAGACGCGCTTACCATATGTGCTTGCTAGACGTGCTTACCAGACACACATGCCGCACGCGCATGCCAGCCGCAATACCACATTCCGCGCTAACATCTTGCATCCTTCCAGCGCTAACATCTTTCGCCCTTCCAGCGCCATCTTCCCCGCTCCATAAGCAGCCAAAGCAGCACCATCCTCACCCTTCGAAACAGCGCCATGGCTCCAGCACTTCGTTATCAAAACCATGCCATCTCTGCACGATATACTTACGATCACCAGAACCATATCCGCTTCCGCCACCCCAAAGGTTCTTCAAGCATGGAAGCTCCAACCGTCACCAGAGACGATACTCCACCACCAGGGCAAGATACTGGAAGAGTCGGAAGAATCCGACCTCCTTTTAGCACTGTTAATTTGATGAAAAAACAAAAAACACTTCAGCAGGACGTGCGTTTATAGATGAAGAGGCTCGCGTTTCTCTTGAATGCCCAGTAGCAGGGGATAAGCAATCCAATTTCATAACATGTAAAGATCATGAACGACTTCTCCAAAATCGAAAGCAAAGGAAATCAGCAACCCTCCTTTAATCTACTATCCACGCACTCGTTAGCAATTAGAACTCAATCAAAAAAATTCTTATCATGAATAAAAGCTCCTTGAAAGTCAGAAATAGGATCCGGCATCACTCTCTTCAACCTTTCCGCAAGCAATTTGGAAAAAATCTTGTATACACTACCAATATATATACTTAAAGGCCTGAAGTCTTTTGGAGTACAAGAGTTCTCCTTCTTCGGAATTAAAGTAATAAAAGAACAATTGAAATGCCAGTCAATGGAACCATAATGTGGAAGTCCCCAAAAAGCTTCATAAAATCGTCTTTTATAACCCCCAGCAACTACGGACATGGTGCTTTGTTGCTTCCCATCTTCTTAATTACTTCCCAAACCTCCTCCTCCGTAAAATCACGCTCAATCCATGATTTATCCGCCTCTTTCATTTTTGGAAAATATAAATTCTCCATATTAGAGTGCACCTCATCTCTTTGAGAAAACAAATTAGTATAAAAGCTTCTTTACTCTTCCCTGATAATATTCGGCTCAAAACAATCTGTCCCCCAACTTGCAGCTTTATTGTTGTTGTTTATTTTATTAGCTATGAAGTAGGAACCGTTGAAATACCTACAATGTGTTCCAAGTAATTGAAAAGTGATCCAGTTAAGATATTGGTGGAAACTAATCAAAGAGAAACATCGTTGTTTCTAATTCAAGGCTTCTAATTGAAGGACAGTTGAGTTGGTTTCTTTTGTTTTTCTTCTCGGTCAAATTAAGCTGACTAGTCTTATAAATGTCCTATTGATTTCCGATCGATATTTTCTTTGTTTTGCTATTTTTTCTTGAGAGAATGGGTCAAACGGACTGAAAAGAAATAAAGCTGGGTGAAATGGACAAGTAAAACTTAAATTGGGTGAAATGTACGGGAAAATATAAAACTGACTATCGTATCCTTGAAGGATATTCTCCTTCCCTATTTCACGGTCTCAAAGACAATAATCATCTTTTATCGCTCTACAGGAGCAGAACTTCGTTCATCTCCACCAGACCACCGTCGGCATCAACAAATCTCTCTCTTCTTCTTACGTCAGACTTTATTCATCACCACCACCACCACCACTATAAACCATAAAACTCTTTTTTTGTATTCATTAACCACCACCACGATCACTAAAACCCTCATTAATTTCGCCTATATTAATTACCACCACCATGGATTTAATTAGAAGTTCCTATTACCATCACCACCAAAAACCCTAGTAAATTGGTATCTTAATCACCACCGCAAAGACGGTACTGTTTTTATCTATCAATTTTAGGTTTTCTTTGAAATTTCTTTTATAACCACGCAATTGGTTTCATTTGCGTATGAAATTTGTTGTGTCTAACCCATTTGAACTTAGATGAAACTTGAATTATCCATCCTGGTTTATAAAATTTTCATATGTATGCTGTGAAATTGGTTTCTTATGAAATTGATTTTCTCTAGACTATGATGAAACTGGAATCATCCATCCAAGTTTACAAAATTTCCATATGTAATGTTGTCAAATTGGTTTTCTCTATAACCCAATCAAACATGGAAGAAATATGATTCATCCAATTTAGTTAGAATGCATTTATATGAAGTATCTTATACAATGAATGTTGTTGTCCTATTTTTTGTTTGGTTTCATTATAGTATAAATTAGGATGAAGCCAGTTTCAGCGAGGTATAATATGCAGCTTCATCTAGTTGTAGACCGTGTGATATGACTGTATTTTCGTCAAAATGTGCAGGATGAATTACTTCATCTAGTTTACACATTGATATACCTTAATTTTCGTCAAAATACTCAGGATGAAACCAATTTCATCTAGTTGTAGATAGTGATATAAATGTATTTTCGTAAAAAAATATGCAAGTTGAAACTAGTTTCATATAGTTTACACATTGATATACCTTAATTTTCGTCAGAATACTCATGATGAAACCAATTTCATCTTGTTGTAGACGATGATATAACTGTATTTTCGTAAAAATAAGAAGGATGAAACTAGTTTCATATAGTTTAACATTGATATACCCTAATTTTCATCGAAATGCTCAAGATGAAACCAATTTCATCCAGTTATAGACTGTGATATAACTATACTTTCGTCAAAATATATAGGATGAAACCAATTTCTTCTAGTTGTATACAATGATAACTATATTTTCGTCAAAATATGTAGGATGAAACCAATTTCATCCAGTTATAGACTCTGATATAACTGTACTTTCGTCAAAAAAAAAAACCAGGATGAAACCAATTTCATCTAGTTGTAGACTGTGATATAACTATATTTTCGTCAATATATGCAGGATGAAATCATTTTCATCTAGTTTTAAAATGTGATATACCTGGAATTTTTTTTAGAATATGCACGAAACTAGGTACATCCTGCAAATGAACCAAGTGTGCCGATATATCTTGTTGAGGTAACTATAGGAGAAGGTTAATAACGTATCCGTTTAGTTATAGGTAATGTATAAATGAACGATTGGAAATTTCTTCTCCACTAACTCCTCGAGATAATTGTGATGATCGATATAAATCGTTTAGATTGCAGCTACTGGTGGTGTGGATTGTTACGAAAGATGATGGTGCTTTAGAGTAATAAATTGTTGGTGTATCTCGTGTAAAAGTTGGTGTTGTTGTTGGACATGAAATAATGGTAGTCGTGGAAGTAGGTGGACTATTGTTGGACGTGAAAATGTCTCATTTATTACAGAGTCCTCTTATCTTGTATACCAGTATACAAGATATGGATTAGTAAATAACTAATTTTATAACTTTGTCTTGAAACTAGGGTAATTAGTTGAGAGTAAATGGTTAGTATTTTGTTTCCCTTACTACCCTTAAAGCTTTATATTAATGCAGGCTTAGTCGCTAATTACAGTGGGACCCAAAGTTTTAGTCAATTAAAACCATAACTAATCCTTGATAAAAACGGATTTAATCACTATCTTTAGTTAGTGTGTAATCCAACGGTAAATATTTATTTTGAAGATTCATGTATCCTAACTAGTCTAACGGATTTAATCATTCCTTTTAGCTTTTATTAATTTTTTTACTATTTTTTTCCTTAATAGTCTAAGGCTTCTCTTAAAGATAGCCCACACTTTTATTAATTATATCCCAAAAACTTTAAGCTAAAATGAAAAGCCAAAATTACCAAATATATCTTAATCTTTTTACTAATAATCCTACTTCTTCCCCAAAATCAAAATATAAACCCTAAATTTTTTTTAAACCCTAATTATTATTTTTTACATCTAAACTAAATTATACTTCAATTTATTTTTAATTGTTCTCTCATAATTCTTACAAATTACTCAATTATACACCTTAATTTTAACTTTTCCCCAAAACAAACTAAACCCAACTATTCACCTTTTCTCTAAAATGATGTTATTTTTCCTAATCATGATTACAGTAATATTGATTGAAGTTATATTCTAACTATTCCCTTAAAAATTCTCTACAATAATATCAATCCAAAACCGAATCGTAATCAAATAAGGTTTTGATTTTTTTCCAAAAAATCAATTTTCTAAAGCTCCATAAGCACTATTATTCTAAAAAGAAAATCTAAGATGATGTTCTTTTCTCCCAATCATGATCACATTAAATTGAGTATTCTTCAAAAACATTAATCATGCCATGGATCTTACATAACTTTAATTATGAAAAATTATATAATTTGATTTGTTTGATTTTTCTGATTTAGGGATTTGATAATTTATTTTGGGCTATATATAAAAATTGTGTAAAATTATACTAATAACTATAAGAATTCGTTTGGGAAAATTAATGACTTATTTTATGTGGGTTATGGTTAATAAAAGCATGGGTTATATTTAAGAGAAGCCTAGTCTAAATCCATTATTGATATCGGTATGGTATTACATTGTGGATTAATAATACCACAAAACCAACAGAAAAACATGAACACGCAATTGGGGGATAGTTAAACTAATTGGGGGATATAAATTACTATCCCCATCCAATGGTGTCGGTTAAGGGGTGTTTTCTGAGATTGAAAGTACTAAATTATCCTTCACATTAATTAAAATTCTCTATGCTACCCTTTCACCTAAATAAAAATCTAAACTTAAAAACAAAAAATCATTGTAGCCTATCCCCTTCTCATTTTCAAGGCGATTTTTTATCGTCGATTGATCTTCGGTTCAAAAAAATCGACTACTTATTAATCTCTTCTATAAAATGCCTCCAAAATAAACATAATCCTCAAACTGCAGCACCGGGTTTGTAGAAATCAAAATCAAAACCCCAAAAAATTCTTAAAAATAGGTTCATTTCATTCCCGGCATTGTGTCATGATGAATACCCTGCCGATAGTTTGTCTCGACATGGATTTTTGGTTAATACAAACATTAAATTCGAAAAACATTTTTGGGATTTCTGAATTTGGCTGATCAAATTTAAACTACTGTTTTGTATTTTTTTGTTTGTTTTTTCTACGGAGAAGGAGGATATACCAACTAAACTTGTTAAAAGGATTGTGGTGATAGATGAGAATTATATGAGAACAATATCTCCAATGAACCAGTAGTTCATACTGGATCAATTTTTACACCTTTACAGGGCGACACAGAACAACTAGTTGATGTATGTAACAAAAACTAAATTTCCCTCCCATAGACAGAGCCGATTCTGTGCGCATTAGGGACCTGTGTGAACTTAATCAAAGGGCCTTTTTACGGTAATTTTTTTTTTCCCCGACAATTTCGAATAACAATGAGAAAAATGAGACTAAAATGATTGATATATATAGACAGAGATGGCATAAACATAACAAGTTCTTTACAGGTAAAAGCATTGCTTTATACATATTGTCTAGTTCAACACAAAAAAGGGTCAAAAAAATTTTGACGACTAGTTTTTTAGTATTTACCGTCTGTATATCCATGTAGATGATTTTAAGTTCTTCTTGCTTTGAGTTAGTTTAGCAATATTTTTGTACCTGAAGCACATACAAAGTGTAAAGTTGTTGGCAAAACAGAATGACAAATGAAAGAGTTAAGAACATTAATATCAAATTTGAGTAATAACATGCATATATACCATTGAGAAGATTATCAACAGAAATTTTGATTCCTTGAATTTAATGATGCAAAATCATCAATTAAGGAATCGATATCAATGTCCTCAAGAAGACTATGCTCAATCGATATCATAGCCAGCCCATTGAGACTTTCTTGGGCCATGGTAGTACGCAAAAACGATTTCAGAATGTTTAGTTTTGAGAAGCTTCTTTCTGCCGATGCCACTGTAACTGGAATTGTTAAGAGTACTCTATATGCAATAGATGTAATTGGAAAGCTATCTTGAAGTTTTAAAAAATTGAATATACCAACTGTTGTGGTTATTTCACTTGGTAATACTTCACGTAAAACTTTCAACTCAGCAAACAAATCGTTTGCATCAATGTACGATGCTTCCCCGTGTCTTAGAGCAACTTCAAGATTACCACAACAAGCTTTCAACTGATCATCATCCATCGAATTTAAAGTATCTGAACTAAACAAAAACCCAAATATGTCGTCACATGCTTTATATTGCTCAAACCCTCTTTCAAGTGAACTAATAGCTTGATCAACAATCTGCAAGAAGAACTTAGTTCGAAAAGACTCTTCAGCTGATTGGATTGTTTCCTCACAATTTCCAATCTCATCAAAAAATTGCGTTCTACGAATTATACGACCCACATGAAAATCAGCTTCAACTCCCAATTTAGTAGCCATATCTTCGGCAGTGGTTAAGGCCTTCCCAAATTCCTTTTCTCTATAGTTTTGAAAATATTTTAGAAGTCCTTTCACTTGACGCATAGCATCGTCGATAAGCATATCTTTAAACTGCAATGATTTACTAACTAAATTTACCGCATTTAACAAATCATACCAAATCACCATGCTTAATAAAAACTCAAAATTTCCAACACTATGTTTTGCTAAGTTTTTTTCTTTAAACTTAGCTGCGGTATCCTTGTCGTCACCATTATCTCCTACTTTAAGCAATGCAGTTCTTATATCAAGAATTTGAAACATAACTGCCTTCAAACTTTCAATGTGACTTTCCCACCTCGTATCCGACAATGGTTTGACGGTGTAACCTTTCACATGTTCCTTGAAAATATCCCACCGTTTTGTAGAAGCAGAAAATATCTTGTAAATCTGATTCAATGTTTCAAAAAAATCTGTAGCTCCCTTACAAGAACGTTCCATATCAAGAAGTGTTAAATTTAAACAATGAGCCCCACAAGGTGTATACATTGCTCTTGGATTCATAGCCAGCAACTTCTTTTTTACACCATTTTTGCATCCACTCATATTAGCCCCATTATCATATCCTTGACCACGAATGTTATTAATGTCAAGATCAAGATCTTCGAAAACATTTTTCAGTACATCAAATAGTCCTTGTGCAGTCGTGTCAACTACTTTTAAGAATCCCATGAAGTACTCTTGAATTTTTATTGGACTTTCACTAGTATCTACACACCGAATAATCAAAGACATTTGCTCTTGGTGGCTCGCATCCGGAGTACAATCAAGCAATATAGAAAAATATTTGGCATCATTAATTTTCTGAATGATGGCACTTTTGATTTTAGAAGCTAGCAAATCAATTAACTCGTTTTGGATCTTTGAACTAAGATAATTGTACTGAATTTCATTACTTTTAATTCTTCTCATATGTTCTTTCATTATCGGATCCCACTCGGCAATCATTTCAATCAATCCTAAAACAATTACAAGTTAGAACATTAAGCAATCACCCAAATTTCAAGTAGCAAAATCCCCCAAATTTCAACTTCAAAATCACCACATTTCAACAAAAATTCAACAATTAGCTACGGATTTCAACTTCATTTTAACCAATTCATACAAAACATTAAGCAAAACACGTTCTTGTTTTGAATTTTGAGAACCCTTACTTTGATTTTCAATGATTTAATAATGAATCAACTACAACTCATCAAGACATTAGACATTACACATTAGACATCAACCTATTGTTTCAAATCCAATCAACAAGACTAACCCAAATTAAAATATACAACAATAACCCAATTTTCCTAGATCAGTCATGAGTCTCATGACATATAAGAAGTAGAAATTTAGTTTTATTCGATAAATCAAAACCCTAAATTAAAAAAATTAACCCAAAATTGGTTAGTTTACTTACATTAAACATGAAGATTTGCTCCCTTTTGTCCATCTTAGTATTATCACGGTTATACCTTAGCTCTTTTATGATTAAATTTGAGGATTTCTCTAAGTTCTTGTGAAACAGTTTAGATGAGCAATGGACGAAGGGGAAACTGGAAAGGGCGAGAAGGTGATTGTTCGTCTGTTTTAGAAGAGGAAAATGTGAGAGAGTGATAATGGGGTTGGTTATTGGGCTTAATAAAACTGAAATAGGCCTCATATATTTTTGGGCTGAATATTTTCATCAACTTATGGGGAGGGGGCATCTGATTTTGAAATAAAATGCCCTGTCCAGAGTCGGGCCCTGTGCAGTCGCACCTCCTGCACACCCTCAGGCCCGGCTCTGCCCATAGATTATCATGTTTCAACGGTTTTTGAATCAGGTTATGCTTCATGAAGACCACTTCCTACATGGATGAACTTCGATACCGGTACGGATATCTAATTGAAGACCATGCCGATTTTTGGTGCCGGTATTTTTTCTATTATTAACTATTATACCGGAACATTTGTTTTAAAATTTGAAGATACTGGAGTAAATTTCTACACTTCCGGCGTTGTGAAGTCTTAATAAAAAGTGCCGGCATTGTTGTCGGTATGCTCGACATTTGGTTGTCAATGCCGGCAGTGCTCATAGTCCCAGACATTTTCCTACTAATAAATCTCTTCTTCAATATATGCCAACTGCCCAATTTAAATGAAAAGTTCCAAACAGATTTAAACGAAGAAGAAGAAGATTATGATGATGTCGACGAAACCAAGTTTTAGAGAAAGAAAGTAAGATTTCACCGTCAAGAAACAAATAACGTGTAATAAAAGGGAAAATAATGAACAAGTAGGGTTACAAAATAGGTTGCAGGGTTACCTCTTGAGCTTTGGGCATGACTATTTAATGATGACTAGTTTGTACTTGGAAAATAAGAGGGATATTGAAGAATAATGTGATTAGGTGTGACTACAAAAAAAAAAGTTAGTAAAAATCTTGTCTTTATCTACACTTTACTCGTTTTCTTGGACTCCACCTCTTGGCCAAGTTAAGAACATGATGTCTGTAAGATATTAAGATCATCTATACTCCACCCACGTGTTGTAGTAAGACAACACATGGCAAGGGCAGAATGCAACACATGGGACAAGTATGTGGCAGTATTACATGCATAAACAATTCTTTGATTTGTACATTGGGTAAGGCTTCGTCTTTGATTGTGTCGAGTAACTCTATATACAGAGAAGATGGGCATATTGAAACAACTCGTTCTTGATGACGACGATGATCTTGGCGTGGATTTAGAGGAAGATAATGAAGATGGGGGTGAACAAATAAAGATTAGTGAACTCGAACCGAATCAAAAACAGTCTCCAATCGAACAAGATTCTCTTCCCTATGTAATTAAAGCACCAAAAACCTTCTCAGAGCTCTCTAAGTTGCTGGAGAATCGATCAGATACTGAAATTATCGAAGCAATAAATCGGTTCATGCATGCAATGGAGTCGGGCTTGCTGCAGAAAACCGAGAGAAAATGCAGGTACCTAATTTCTTTTGCATATACCAAATGATCCCCAAATTTCTTTTACGAAGAGGACCGAAATGTCCCTAAACTACCAAATGAAAAGGAAAATTCAAATATCTAGGATGTCTATTGTTAGACAACAGCCATAGTAAAGTTTTAGTTAGGCATAGTTGTTAGCTAATTTCTTTCTTCTTTTTGTAGCAAAATGATCCCAAAAAAGGATAGTTAACAGATTCACAGAATTCTTCTCCAACAGCCATAGTCTAAAGTTTTGTTTTGTTTTCAGATCTTCTATGCCAACCACTTGATGTATTTTTCTATCATAATGACCAAAAAGCCTCTAAATTTTAAGCTATTGAATCTATTGGTGAAGCCCCTTGTGGAGATGAGCGTGAATACCTCCTTTAAAATTGTTTAAACATTTTATACACTATCGTGGTTTGTCAAACCGATGCATGAACTTTTTGTTAACTTAAGCAGGAAAAATATATTGGCCCTCTATGATAACATTGCGTCTCTTGAGGCTCCGGCCCATCACATTTCCATGTTCTGACTTCCGTCACTCAGTCATGACACCAGTAATGCTGTTAATGTGCGAATATTTGGTGCGGTGTCCGATCCTCTCGGGATATCGTTGTAGGATCTTTCTTGTGTTCCATGGTTCTCTTGGTATGCATGCATATCACAATAGTCACTTTACGTGTTATCCATTTCACAATTTGTTAGTTCTCATTATACTTTGATATCTTTATTCTCCAGGACAACAACTTTTGCAAGCATCAAAAATATCTTTGATTACCCTGTCTTCCTATGCCGGCGTTGATTTGAAAATATAAACAATACCGGTATCAAATGCCGGCATACTTGACTATTTGACCACAATGACGGGAGTAGTAAAAATGTAGCCAGGAAAAAAGAATTTTGTTACAAAAACTACCGGCATAGACTAAAAAGAAACAACAAAACCGGAAATGAATACCGCATAGTCTTCAAACATTGCTGGCATCGTCTTCAAATATACTTCTATAGCCGGCATAGTCTTCACACATTGCCGGCATAGTCTTCAAACATACTTCCACTGCCGGCATAGTATTCAAACATTGCCGGCATAGTCTTCAAACATACTTCCACTGCCGGCATAGTATTCAAACATTGACGGCATAGTCTTCGAACCCAAGTGAAGTGGTGATGATTTATGTTAATCATCATCAAATTAATCTATAACTTAATTAATTATAATTAGTTGACAAAATATGTTTAGTGAGGGGTAGATTAGGAATTATACAAATTACCTGGATATGGGGTGACCTTGATTTGATATTTAAATTCCAATTTTGTCCTTTTCTTCTATCCCCAATTAATTTTATTATCCCTCAATTGCACGTTCAAAAACATATGTACAATGAAAATACAAATACAAGTTTTGATTTTTTACGAGGCTCATTATTAATTTCTAATGTCTCTTCCAAGCTCATCTATATGGTTTGATAATTTTAATTTTTTGGGCAATGACTTCAAATTACACAGATGAGAACTTTAATGATTAAGGAAGAAAAATTAACAGGGCATGGATGGAAAGTTTGGATTTCGCATCTGAGAATACATTGGATTTCATCTTCGTTAAGTGGTGTGGACTCCACCGAAACTTAAAACAATTTACAGAGTAAAGGTAAAACGGGAATTAACATTCCATTGATACACGAAACTTATTTTCCCGAGATAGTGAATACATGTTCACTTACAAGATTAATAAAAACATCAAAATATATAAAAAATACCAAGATAATCAAAACCCTAATACAAATAAGGATATCAACTACAAGTCATTCGCGAAGAGAAAGAGCAATAAACCGCATAGATATCCAATTTTTGATTATGTATAAGGGAGAGATAATGGTATATTCTAGAAATAATTCCGACCATTTGATTTGATTATATTCTTCTTTGAAAAGAGATACTCCTGGAAGGAAGGAGTATTTTGCCCATACACTTTTAGATCGAAACGTTGATGTTTTTGAATCAAGAGTAGCAAGCCACGAACCAGCCATCAAAGATCGAAGAACTCGCCCCACAATAGCGAAAAAAAATCGCCCAAAAACGGCGAAGAAACATGTCAAAAGACACAAAAATTAATATAAAAACACTTTATTCAATAAACTATTACTTAAATCTAGAAAATAAAAAGAAATCATTGCTCAGATCTAGTCCAAAAAGACCAAATCTGAGCAAGAAAGATGAAAAGACTTTTGGGTACCACCTTTAATCTTACGCACCCACTTGCCGCTACGCTACGTAACTACCAATTCCAAGCTAAAAAGTAGGGTACTTAGCCCCTTTGTTATGAATCTTATGATAGTACTTAGTAGCGCTTTGTTTGGATTGAGTACGCAAAAAAAATATGAAGAAAAAAAAATACAAAAACTAAGCTACTGTTATAAACGGCAGTTTATTATATAGATGCCCACTTTAGTGGAACCCTATTACTTGAGAACCAAGTATGTAAACTCTATAAATAGAGTCCTAACCCTTTGTATTTTACACATATTAATAGAATTTCTCTCTCTCTTCTTCCCTTCTATTTTGTGCATTTTCTTCTTTGTCTTCTATATCACAACACGTCATCAGCACGTAGTTTCTACCAACTGACGTAACCTTGAAAAAAGAAAGAGTTTTAAAGATAAATATACGTCTTGATGGATTTGGCATACGTTTTTCCTACAACAACAACATGGGGAGATCCGTACAATCTTGTAGTCTTTTAATATTTTTCTTTTATTGATTGTTTATTCGATGAATCGATCGTTGTTTATTTTTGCATGTTTATAATCTTTGATGGAGGATGTGTGAGGGGTCCGTTCAGGTGAGACTACCCGTGGATGGAGTTTGTGCTTTGTGGTTACAAAGATCCACTGTACGTTTTCATAAAGGACACAGGAGAAAATAAACTACCATCGACGGCTGTCAAGCACTATGCATTAAAACCTCAACAGTATTTTCCTTTTGATTATTAATATTTTCCTTTTATAATTTTTTACATACTGTATTAAGTTGTATTATTATATAGGGTGATCAATCTTTCTCAAATACAATTGGTCTCCTTTCTTCTCTAATTTTTTTTCATAGAGAAAGAAAAAAATAGTTTACAATTTCTATTTTTTTAATGAAATTGTAATCACCAAAAATTGGTGTTATCACAATATAATTACCTCTATGGTAAATAATCACGTGCATGGTTGAAAAACCTCCGGCCAATTAATTTGGTATCTTTATCCATTTGGATTTAGATCATGTGATCTTATCTATGGTTTCTATTTCTTTACAAGAAACCATACATGGACCGCAAAAGTGGATTTTTCCATTGTGATGACAAAAACGACGATTTTTTATTATTTTGTCGTTACAAATTTGGTAAATCGTAGAAACTAATCGATGTTGATTTTCCCCATCGTTTCTTTAAGATGAGAGAAAATATATTGGCATATTTTCTAAATTTTGCCAATATGGTGTGCTTTCGAAAACGAACTTACACCATCAAATATGGTTTTACTAAATAATAAACTATTGACTTCTATTTCTCTAAGAAAACCATTCAACAACCACAAATTGGATTTTCTCTAAAAATCATAACGATAATGATTTCTATATTTTCTCAAAGAAATCAATTAGCCAATTAAATTTGGTTTTTCCCTATCGATCTTAAAGGGATAAAATATCGTTATGGTATTTTCAATTGCTAACGCTGACAGTACACAAAATTGTTGCATTATCGAGGGATATTGAGAAATTTTTATCTTTCCTCGCCGTAATAATCTCCAATATTTGGACCGATCCACTTGTAGCTGGAATTAATACAGTTTGACACAAAAGATCAAAGGGCGCTTTTACGGCTTGTTAGCCAGTATTATTAGTCCTATAGTGACTATATTGATCTTGATTTAATTTTCTTTTGATAAAGAAAGTGTCAATAATTTTATTCTAAATTATTATCTCGTTGGCCGTTGAGGTCACAAAGTTATTGGAGATTGTTTGCATATTTTCAATACTTTTGGTTTTGACATATTATTTTGATTTTTTTCCAAAAGTAATCCACGGTTGATGGTAAATATGAGTATATGTCTCGAATTAATCGGATAATACTTTACGAAACTTGAAGTTTTCGTATATGAGATGAAAAATATTTTTCGCCACAATCAGGGGGAGACTATACACTATCAAAAGCTTGTGTAATTAACTTAAATGTTATATCAATTTCTCTCCCATCACAATCAAATTGATGTAGGCTGTCATTATATGATTGGCGTGAAATTTTTCATTTTGCTTTTATTTAAGTTTTTTCCTCTTAAGAGGAAATCCAATCACATTTAGTAGTGTTCTATAAGAGGCTACGGGTAGTGCTCCAATTGAGTGTACCGAATTCACATTCTCAATTATAATATCTTCTCACTTGAATATGAGGAGATTATAATGTCCGCGGAAGCTGGTACTAGTAATTGATTGAATTTACACTTGAGAATTGTGTTGGCTTATAGCAAGCTAAATAATTATCGAATATTCATTTAAAGTAGCTACTGAAATAAATGATGGTGGTTGTGAACCCCTCTGCAGAGAAATATCGACATATGTGATTGGCTGGCATACAATCCAAATTAAGTTGGATTAATTTCTCAATTAACGCAATTTTTGGATCCAAAACTTAACACTTTAAAAATTCCAAGCCTATAAATTATAGGCTAGTGTAGTCATAATGCATTATACGAGAAATTTTTCGTTGTAAAAACGATTTAAGGGTTTCATTTTTTGCTCACGCCCTAGGATTGATTAATTAATTGTTCTCTTTACAATGCATTTTGCGTGGTAGTCTTGAAGGACTCGTATTGCATTCACACAAGTGATTTGCTTGGATAACATATTCAAATTTGTATTCTTTGGAGGATTCAAATTACATTTAGGCAGCCACTTGACTCGATTATGTCTGGTTTAACAATCATGTATGTGTTTTTATAAGTTTGTTACCAAACCGTAAATCCGGATTAATTAGTTGATGATATCAGCTTTATATATAGGTCTCTTGAGGAATCCATAAAAGCACAAAAATCCACGCTTTAGCTGCATATATTCTATTTTTCCCTTAAATCTGCAGTTAGAATTATGCTAGCTTAAACTCTTATTTAAGATGGACTAGAGTTATTTTTTCGATGTTTGTCTTTTGTAAAGCTCATATAGTTGGGTTAGCATCAAAATTTACGTTAAAAGTTGTACTCTTTTTCCTTCGTTCAGGTTTTGTCCCATGTGGTTTTCTTGACAAGGTTTTAACGAGGCAACATCTCCCTGACGTTTAATTCAAAATGTTGATATTGTGCTCTTTTTCCTTTGTCCAGATTTTTTCCCATTGGGTTTTACTGGTAAGGTTTTAGTGAGCCAAATTAATTCAACATGGTGGTCATCCAAGGGGGAGTTGTATCAAATTTTGGTTATATGGTGGATTCCCACCATTAGTAGGTCATTTTGTTAGACCACATCAACATAACCATCTCCTATGAATTTGGATATCATTTTGATCCATATATGGTATGATCACAAACTTTACTCACCTATGGTACTATAGCATATTGGCACTTTGTTGAAGAAACTACATCAACTACTTTTGCAAATCATCTCCGAGAAGTTAGGAATCCAAGAAGCAAGTCCTTAATGTATTTAAAGAAGCGTGAAGACTCGAGAACACTACCATTAGAAGACTAACACAAAAGAAGACTTTATCAATTGGCAGATTTCTCACTAAAGCATGTTATTGTTATCTCCACAATTCAAGAAATTCGTTTATTTGAAATTGGGAAGTTTCGACTCGAAGATTTGAAAGACAAGATTTAACTGAAGTACTTATCAGGAGGAGCATCACAGTATAAGGTATTTTACTGGACTATCACGTTGTACTCTTTTTCCTTCATCAAGGTTTTGTCCCAATGGGTTTTTCCTTGTCAAGGTTTTAATGAGGCAACATATGCATGTCCAACTCTGTTCTAAGTTTTCTCACAATTGTACTCTTTTCCCTTCGATCATGTTTTGCCCCTTTTGGGTTTTCCTGACAAAGGTTTTAACGAGACAATTAGCTTAGATACAGTGGTCATCTAGGGGGAGTGTTATAAACGGCAGTTTATTATATAGATGCCCACTTTAGTGGAACCCTATTACTTGGGAACCAAGTATGTAAACTCTATAAATAGAGTCCTAACCCTTTGTATTTTACACATATTAATATAATTTCTCTCTCTCTTATTCCCTTCTATTTTGTGCATTTTCTTCTTTGTCTTCTATATCCCAACAGCTACGTATCAATTGCACAAAATTCCGTTCCAATTAGAAAAACGATTAATATAAGATACTTCCAAGCAATTTATTTATTTTGTTTGAACTAATTGCATTTTTTTCCTTACATTACTTTATTGATGGTCCGTGCACGCAATAAAAATTTTACATATCAATCTACTTTAGTCGGACATTGTTGTCACTGGACAGTGGACACGTAATGGAATATACTCCCTCCGTACCTATTATTAGAGGTGTAAAACGTGCCGGCCCGGCACAGCCCGGTGCACGAAGTCGCGTGTTTCACATGCCATGTTCCGTGCCGTGATGTGCCAACGATTTAAACGTGATGTGTCGTGATGTGCTTTACTAGTCAAAAGTTAGGCACAACACATCCCACGGGCACATCACACGAATAAACGTGCCTTGCTGGCACACGTGCTATAAATAATTTGAAATCACTTAATGTATACATTAAGTCAGACATTATCACAAGAATTTAATTAGACAACATATCATTTTAAATTAGTTCAAGTAAAGTTAACAAGTTTATTCAATAAAAAAATAGCCCATCAAATATAAAATTGGATTATTGTCATGTAAATTAATATTCTAGTTAAATATAGGTGTTTATGGGTGAAAACTATTCCTGCCGGTTTTGGTAATTTGGGGTGTGTGGATGAGGAATGAATCTAAACCTTAAACAAATGCACTGCGCGGTGAGTTCTTGTAGATTCGAGAAATCAATCTGTGCAAATCCGGCCTAAACCAAGAAATGGCCATTCCAGACTTGTTTCGGTCACAAAGTGAAGGAGATGGGGTTGATCTTAGGGAGGGAAGCGAAGAAGGTGTTGAGAATGTGAAGGTGTTGGCTATGTATGACTTGTATCAGAAAACTGAACTGGCTTGCAGGATGTAAGCTATCAGTCCCGGTGTTTGAATACGATTGTATCAACACTTGTTTCTGTTGTCTTATCTTGTTTGAAAAATAGGATGGAGAACCTATTTATGCAATTCTTTTAGCCTAACCCTCGTATCTCGTGGGAAGTGGAGAAAGTGGAGTGATGGAGTAGTGGATTAATGTGTTAGTGTCACACGACCAGTCTTCCCCACTTCTCCCATCATCACTAACCGTCCATGACTTCCTGACACGTTCTTCTGATGGAGCGTTGTGCACTACACGCTGTAAACCGCCAGACCAATACCCCATTATGTATCCCCCAGTTTGTGACATGATTGATGTCTCGAGCATGTGGATTGTGGGACCCACAGAAAGTAGCATGTAATGCTAGATTAAATAACTATGTTATTTAGGAAGTTGATACTTGTGAAGTATCGTGCGCGTTCTATGCAGGTACTGCATCGAGTGTATCCAACATGTATGAAACATCGTTGTTTGAGCATCTCAAAGTAGCCTCATATCCAGACTACTTCATGTTCGGAGGTTGAGCAAGCAAGTCCTTCCTTGACCGACCACATGGTGTGGTAGAGTGACGGATGGTGATCACCATGACGCCAAACTGACCAATTAACTCCTGACCATGGCCGTATAAACAATCCGGTGAAATTGGACGGACGAGATGATCTTTGAGACACTCATCTGCGACCGTTGGTGAAATTAGGGTTTTGGAGTAGGTGCGCAAGCACTACTCTTCAGCCTGATCGAATCCAAGCTTGGGATACAATTTTGGCTGGACGATCATACATGCTAGTAGATGGCATGACGGTGTAGGCGCCCATACCCCACTGTCTCACTAAAGTGTGATCTGGGCCACTAAATTCGTCTGGAAAAGTTGAGTGGTCGAGATCAATTTGCGACAAAAAACTGGTGCCGCAAAAGCCGCACATCGTGCCAACTTCGGGTGCGCGTTCCAATATGACCAATCTTGGTCGGACTTGGCCGATTGGTCTGGCGTGTAGGTGGTAGGCTGGTGTTCACGCCAATACCTTACTGTCCCATGAAAACGTGATCTAAGCCACTCAAATTGTCCGGAGAAGTTGAGTGGTCTAGATTAGTTTGCAATTGGGAAGTGTGACCACGCTAGTTTGGGCATGCTATCCGGAATAACCAGGAATGGTATGCCTTGGCCGATCGGGTGTGGAGATAGACGGGCCCACGGCGGCCATGTTGGTATGACATGACCTGCTTAATCTAATCTTGGACCCTTCATTCGTTCCTGAGAAAATGGACGCTCATGATGTTCAAAAACCCTAATTTGGGTTTCACGGCCGTGCGTCATTCTCTGTTCGGGCGCACGAATTAGGATGACCAACCATGGTTGGTCCTCACCGATCGGTCAGGTATGTAAGCGGGCTCACGGTGATTGTGTTGACATACTATGGGCCCTTTGAATCTACATCTACACCCTCCATCTATACCTGTGAATATGGATGGTTGAGACTGTTTTGCGACACATGTAATGTGCCGCAAACCCTAATTTAGGGTTTTCTGTCCATACTGTTCTGGCTTGGACATTTTGGAAAGTTATGCCAATCTTTTGGGGAGGCTGACCATGCGGGGCCCGCGTTGGTTCGGTAGTGAATATTCCAATACCTACTTGGGTTCATGGATCCGATCTGAGCTAACCAATTCATGTTGGTGAAGTTGTATGGTCGTGATCGTTTCTGAGACTGACATGGTCGGTCCAGATTTGAATATGCTCAATCGGGCTAGTATAGCACACCGTGAGTAATATGCTCAATCAGGCCAGTATAGCACACCAAGAGTAATATGCTCAATCGGGCTAGTATAGCACATCGAGAGTTGCAGCATGTACGGGTATTTTGTACATGCTTCATTATAATGCTTGGAGGTTCGCGTTGCTCTGCTGAGAATAACACTTTCGATCGTCATGCATACGATAATAAGTACAGAAATACAAAATTGGTTATGCATTAATTAATAATTCAGTATTTAATTCCGCGATGGGGATTGCTGCCACATGCTCCATTCTAGGTGAATTAGTAAAGTGAAGAAGTATTCATCACTTATTAATGGCTTTATCTTTTACAAGATGTTAGCGCATATTTTTTTGGCTTTTACAATTTTAGCCTTAAATGAAAATCCACCATCAATAATAGGTGACCACATTATAACAACGATATTGAAATATATTTTCCAAATATTAAGATATTATATGTGTTGTTATAAATAAGCCAGCATAAAATGTTAAAAACTAGCTAGAATAGTGATCTTTTATGAAATATACAAAAAATGTGATGTATTATGCCTTGTTATATTGTGTATTTGTACATGTTATGACGTGCTTTCTCAACGTGTTGTGCTGGGCTGGGCCATGTGTTTATCCGTGCCGCGTGCTGTGCTACTGTGCCAATTAGTCAAACCCAGCACGTCTCATTTAACTAACGTGTTGTGCCGTGCTGGGCTAAGTCACGTGCTGGGTTGGGTTGTGCTCGTGTTGGCACAGCCCAATTTACACATCTACCTATTATATAGGCGGAATTTTGATTTTTATTTATCCCACTAGATAGGGAGAGTCCTAGTTTCAAGATGAATTTTCTCCTAAACACCCTTATTTATTGTGCAAGGAAAATTGTATTAAGAATAAGACAAGGGGTAAAAAAAAAAATGTATGAGAAATTATGAATCCAATGCAATTTTGTTAATCTAATAGAATTATCCCCTCTGCCTATATATGTGGCACGGAGGGAGTAACAAAAATGAGAACAATGCTTGTGGGTCAACGTGGCACCTTCCATGAGGTTAATTTTACTACATTGGCAACTGACGCCCATCTTGGAAGTTGGATAATTATGTCCACAATAAAGATTTAACTTGTGTAGGTTGGTTACACGACACAGCTAAAAACGAGATCTTACTTCAGACTTCAGAGCCTATCCGCTAAAAACCAATAGACGCACACATTCATTTCAGGTACAGTAAAAACTTCATATATTGATACTCCATATATTAATAAACTCTATATATTAATAAAAAATCATGGTCCCAACTTGGGCCAGATACAAATAGTAATAAACTCCATATTTTAATATTAATAGATTTTTCTAGTCCTGCCTTAATGAATTACCTCCATATATTAATAAAATCAACATAATAGGAAAATTATAGAACTTGTTACATCAAAATTTAAAATGAAGGAAAATATTTATCTATAGTTGGTTGAGAAAATGATGTAATTTTTTGGATTGTTATGGCATCTTTTGATTTGCGTATGCGTAAGACCTCGTTGGTATGTGCACCATCTTGTTGAAGCCAAAATATTTCCAACTTGTCGAGCATGTTTAAAGCTTCTTTCCATGAAACTTTTGGTATTTACGCACTATCATTATCGGGATTATCTGCATCCGCTTCTTGTCTAATTCTATCGCTTATTTCTTCTTCGGTTAAAGCATATACAACTTGTTGCTCATTGAGATGATTAAGGAAGATGTCTATATACATTCAATTAGTGTAGTGCAACTGTTCAATTTGATTACTCATAAGTATCTTTTAACCATTTCGCAAGATCTTTTTGCGTCCAATTTGGATGTGATTTTTTCTTTTCACACAATTCTATACGAATTTTATCACTCATGTGAGTTCTTTCCTAACATTGGATGACATGTTGATTTGGTTGAGAAGAAGAGAATATTAAAAATAATGAATTATCTTCTAATCTATCTAGTACTATTTATAGTGTAGAGAAAACTTTTAAAATTCTTAATAGGATATATTATTCAATATATTAAAGGATATTCAACATATAATAAAGGATATATTATTCAATATGATATATTTTCAATACATTATTCATAAAGGATATATATCCTTCACACAAAGGATATATTATTCAATAGGATATATTTTCAATATACCTCCCTATATTAATAAACTCCATATATTAATAATTTTGTAAAGTCCCAAGGTTATTAATATATGGAGCTTTTACTGTATTATAGTAAGATTAGTTTAAAGAAAGGAAACTAATCAATTTACTAACAAAGATAATACTCCCTCCATCTAAGTTTACTTGCCTAAATTGAGTTTTTTTAGCAAATTTATACCAAAAAATTTCTATATTTCCCACTAAAATTTTCTAATTGTCAAGAAAGAAACAAAAACTAGGATGTCAAAATTTGTATATGAAACAAGTAATTTGGAAGATTGATGGTGTATGTGGAAGTAATTTGAATTTCTTTCAAGTTTTTGCAAAATCCAATTTAGGCAAGTAAACTTGGACAGATGGAGTAAATAATTAAAGACAGAGCAATATAGTGCTATCATAAAAAGTAAAACAAAATGTTGGGTGAAATACCCATTTAGGATATTAAAAAAGTATCTTTAATTTTTCTGAATATTTAAGTATTTTTTTTAGATGTCTTTTTTAACCTGCCTTGATTGGGGTATACCCAGATTAATTGGGGTATACCTAATAAGACAAAATAGGGTCATTTTGAAGTAAAAGAGGTCATCCCTTAACCAAATATTTTCAAAATGGCAAAATTACCCTCGTTTAATTAACATTAAAATTTTGATTATATTAATTAATTAAATTTAAATTGATTGAATAGATTAAAACTTATAAATTTAAGTTATGAAATTTTGTTTTTGATTGAATTTTTGTGGGATGATTTTTCATGAGATTTTTTTTTTTTTTTTTAGAATAGCTCTTGCAATGAAAATCAAATATACAACCAAAACACTTCTAAAGAGGGGATTACAAAAATGTTGTATGAAATCATACTCAAAATTAGATCAGAAATCAACACTTTCAGTTCTGAAAGTATGAAAAGTCGGCAAGGTCGACTAATGAAGATCATGCCGGCCAAAAGTGGACCGACAAGGTCTTCATCGTCGACCTTGCCGACTTTTGTTTTTTGACATACAGGAGATGACATAAAAAATTTATTGGCCGGCAAGGTATTCAGAAAATACCATGCCGGCTGTGCAATTTCTGAATACCTTGATCCTACTTTTGTTAATGGCTCTTAGACTGTGAGTCTGTAGCTGTTCTTGTAGAACCTATGTATATAATTGTTTATGACGTCTTAATGTGTCGATACTGATACACATCTCTCGGTGGTGAGTAATACAAATTTAGTGGGAGCTTAACTTCTTTTCCTGCTAAATCTCTCTCTCTCAAGTATGTTTTCTATTCCTTTTTATATACTGTACATATGTGTATCATTTCGCACCTATATATAAAGAGATGCCATCTGATGTGCTTACCTTTTCGTCATCTTAATAAATTGCTACTGAGTGGGTTTGAGTCCTGATGGTGCCGGTGCTAGTGAAGCACTACATCAGAAATCTATTTTTTGACAAGCAAAAATCTGCTTTTGGCCGGCAAGGTTTACAGAAAATACCCTGCCGGTTATTCTTGGCCGGCAAGGTGTTCAGAAGATACCCTGCCGGTTATATTTGGCCGGCAAGGTCTTCAAAAAATACACTGCTGGCTGTTGAAAAATTTCTGATCGCCTCCATGGTTATTATGAAAAGCTCAAGCAAGATATGCATGTCACGACCTTGCCGGCCGAAAACACAGAAATCATAATTTTCGATTTATAACCTATATGACAATCAAATCACACAACACAATGATGGGTTTGAGTTTAAACGTCATTTATAGTCTTCTTTTTGCTGGTAGAGTCAACAATTTTTTTGGAAAATCAAAGTTCAAGATTTTTATATGGCTTTGGTTGATGGAAGATGAAGATGAAGATGAAGAAGAAGAAGAGAAAATTAAGGGTTGTTTAGTATTTTAATTTTAGGGTTAATGAAATTAAGAAATTGGTTTATTTTTAAAATTTAATTAGTTAAAGGGTATTAAAGTAAAATCACTCTTTTTAATAACGACACACCATGTCCCCTTGGAATTGGGTATACCCCAATCAAGCCAGGTTTTTTAACCGAGAAGAAATAGAAAATGGGTTATTTAACCAATTTTGTGTTTTATATCAGCAGGAGATATTAGAATGTAAACAAGGTGGTTTTCGACTAGGCAAGGATAAAAATAGTATCCAAACGGATGGTTGCTATTTAAGGAGGTGAAAAATGCAAAAGAACTCAATATATTATCATTGCAAACTGCTGTAAAGTTATTCCCACAGTTGAAGATCGACTTTGACAATTCAAACGATTTCGATTAGGTAACTAGGCCTTGGCCTTTAGTTATCATGTAGAACTCAATCATATCAGAATCACAAGAAGTCTTAGGCTCGATCAACTCAAGGCATTAAGGGAAACAATAATTCTCTTTGTGAATCAGTATCCGGAGGAGACCGTCATGCTCATTTATGTGATGGCTCAATGGTTGTTTAGCTTGTCTGGGGTTTTCACCAAGCCATGTCTTGGATCCTTATTTTGAACTATTGTTTACTGTTCTTTAGGAGTATGTATTAGTTTTTGGTACCAAGTCCAGCAGAAGAATGTTTACACTCGTAGCTAGCATCGTTGCTGATAACATATTGCTGCTTATGGTATATTATGTGACCAAGCGGTGAAATTTATCTGATGGATTACAAGAGTAAATTTGCTAGGTTTGCAACAACTGCCAAGCCTTTTTTCTTCTTTGATACCATACCATGCGAGTCTTATACAAGATCATTGCTACACGTTAAATGTGCTTTATCCTAGACCCGAAATCTTTTTAGAAGTTCCTCAGACCTCACAAGTAGGGGTGAGCATTTTATCCGTAATCTGCGGATTTAACCGGGACCAACCGTAATTTTGCGGATGGATGCCCGGACCGTTCGCTAATGGATTGGATGCGGATAGGATTTTTGAAATCCAACGAATTACGGATTGGACCCGGATGCAACCTTGAAAATCCGTTGGACATCCATATCCGTTAGATTAAGGGCATTTATATAGTTTCTAGAAAATATATATATAATTTTGAAATTTTTAAGGTGTTTGCTTAGAGTGTTGTCCATGGCACTTCTATATTTATATGCATATATAAAATGTGTAGGTTATATAAGAAATCATCTATATTGGTTTTATTTTTTTCATTATAGATTTTAACTAATACAAATCCATTGGATTATCCGCAACCAATCCGTTCATCTGTGCATCCATTGGATGTAAATCCGTTGAATGTTGGATTGGATGCGGATGACAAATTTGAAATCCGTAGTGGATTGGATTGGATGCGGATGAGGTAAAAACCGGTCCATACCGGCCCATGCTCACCCCTGTCACAAGCCTACCCATGATGTTTGACCAGCGATAAAACATTAAAACCAGTAGAGGACTAAAAACTCTGGGCTTGATTATTCTTTTATCTGGGCTTAAGGCTTTAGATTTAATATTAAAGCCCAATAAAATTAGGTGATCTATTGAGGGACTGTATCCATGAAAATCAGGCCGTTCCGCTCCGGGTAAAACAGTGCGAAGTCGAAAAGGGGACTTCATAGAAATAGTGCAGCTACTACCACCCTAGGCATGCCACTTTTGTGCGATTTCCCACGAGGAGCAAAACTATGCAACTTGCCAACCATAGTTCTTTGTAGGGCTTAGACTCAACAGCAATAACACATGCATATTTCAGTGATCATACAACTTTAATTCAGCGCATGATATGAACGACAATTTACATATACTTTCATATATAAATTTATCATCCCAGTTATAAATGTTTTATACAATGCTTTATATCGAGGATATATTACTTGCAGTAACTAATATATGTATCAACATTTTGAATATTGATCTAATTAAGATGCTGGCGGAAACTGATCAAGCATTTGATGTTGTGTCTTAGATAACAGCGACTCTCTATCCAGTAGTCGATGAGCTACTCCTATTGCGTTGGGCTTTGTTGTAAGATTAAACAGTGTATGTGTTTTGTAAAACTGGGAAAGAAATGTTTGAGGATGGTTGTGAACTTAAAACCCAATAATTTTCCAGCAAAGATGATGTGCCTGCCAATTATTATATTAATCTATGTAATAGTGAGCATCCGTATCAGTCTCTGAAGTCTTATGATAGACTTGGTTTCTTCTTTTTTGAACGTATGATTAATATTTTCTTGTGATTAATTTTAGAATCCTATTATTGGGGCTTCAACCCAATATGATTTGGGGCTTAAAATGCTATATGTAGCCAAGAGATGGATAGGGGGACCTCAAGATATATGAAAAAGTCAAAATTACCTTTACCTAAATTTCACTATTCATCAAAAAAATCTTAAATTTCACTATTCATCAAAAAAAAATCTTAAATTTATAATCTTCTCTTCTTCTTATTCTACACCTTCTCATTGACAAATCAAGATAAAGATGATAATCACG
Organism: Papaver bracteatum; assembly: GCA_023529315.1. Taxonomy (NCBI): domain Eukaryota; kingdom Viridiplantae; phylum Streptophyta; class Magnoliopsida; order Ranunculales; family Papaveraceae; genus Papaver; species Papaver bracteatum. Next base: position 711,959 of record JAJJWX010000306.1, on the reverse strand, counting down.
ATTTCATCATTAAGAAGATGAAGATCATGAAAAAAAGTATATATATTATCTTTTCCTCATCTTTCTCTTCTCATTCATAAATCATGATGAAGATGATGATCATAATTTCATCATGATGAGGATGATGATCATAAAGAAAACTCAGAACTATTATCTTCTCATTCTCCTTCTCATTCATAGATCATGATAAAGATGATGATCATAATTTCATCATAAAAAGAAAAAACTAAGAAAACCCATCATTTATTTTTGCTTTTGAACGGTTAAATAATCCGATTCGATAAATTTCGGGTAAAAAAAAAACAGTTTCTGAAGGTGTTTATGGCCGGGAGTTCTTAGATTCTCAGCCGAAAGTACAAGTTTCGGCTTGGTTTTCCAAACCGAAATTATTTTTTTGATTTTTTTTTAATTTCCAAAACCAGTTTAGGCTGGGTTTTCCCATCCGTAATAGCACTTACGGCTGGAAAAACCCAGCCTTTTTTGGTTACGAAAACCAGAAAAACAATTTCGGCTAGGAGTTCTTATTTTCCCGCCGTAAATAATAAATACGGCTTGGAACACCAACAATTCCCAACCTTTTTTGCGTTCTAAGGTTGGGTCGACAAATTATCCCAGCCGTAAACAATATTTTCGGCTGGAAGTTCATCATTGCCCATCCGAAAAAATGTCGGTTGCGGCTGGGATCTCATGTTTTTCCATCCGAAATTGCAAAAAACCATACTTTTAATGGATGTTTTCCGATTTGAATCAACAAAATCCACCAAATATAAGATTATCCTAAGTAATTTGAGGATATGCTCCACCATATTAGGTGGTTGATTTTCAAAAAGGTTAAAAAAAGATCCCCAAAGTCCCCTTAATAAAAAAAAATTGATGAAAAAAAAGTTTTTGATTTTCATAAAATTAGTGTAATGATTAATCTTAATGCATATTGTTAGGGTAAAATAACCGATGGCCACGTTTCAACATCTCAATGGATGATTTCATGATGAGATGATAAGGTAGGAGCACCGAATCATACTCTATAAAGTTGATCTCGTCTGAATAGAGAAGCCTTCCACGAACGTCGCATGAACGACGCATGTGAGGAGTGGTCTAATCGATTCAGTCAGTCAAGTCAAAAAAGCAGCACCGCATTTAATGAAGAATCATAAGTGGCGAGGGAGAGTCTATGTCACAACAAAGGGCTCGGACGGCCTATACTATAACTCGTAGATGAAGCAGCACGACGGTCTCCAGAGAAAAGCTTCACGATGACGAACATGGCGAGATAACTCGGGAGGAAAACCAAGCATACCATCACGAGGGATAGTATATAACCATCCCGAAGCAATGAAGGAGACAAATGATGGCTCCATAAGCTTGGTGAAGCATGAACTTCACGAGTTTATTTTGTCTACAAATACCAGTCCATGTATCAGGAGATGGACAAGTGAGCTAATGTATTTTTAGATGGTCTTTCTACAGAGAATTCCTGAGAGAGATCTAGAGAGAAAAAGGGTGAGAGATCTTAGTGATATTTGTAGATCATTCAAGGGTAATACCGTATCTTATATTATCTTTCTTATACTAATATAAAGAAAAGAGTTTTGGTGTCACATCATGGAAATCTCAAGAATACCCCTTGAATAATTATACTAGCATGTAGATATTAGAAAGGCTATATCTGTAAAATAGACAACTAAAGGATCCAAAGTCGAACCCCACTGAACGTAATTTTCACATTTCTTTTTTTCTTTTCTTTTCTCTCCTTCGACTTTAGTTTTCTCCTCCTCTTCGTTTTCTCCGTAGAAAGTAATGGAAAGTTAAACTTGAATTATGAAAACAAAAAAACATATCCTAGAAAAAATTGAGATTTGTGATCAATAAATCTCGAACAATTTTTCACCTTACCTTCTTTATTCTCTGCAACTTGAAAAAACCCTATACAAATGTTCTCCTACAACTTGAAAAAAACCTAGGTTTCAAATTTTGGGTTTCTCGAAGAACAAGATGAAGTGAGATGCATGAATATTGATTTGGGAATTGGATTGGGGTTTCAGCAGAAGTGGTTGGAGAATTAACAATTCAGAGAAGCGATTTTTTTTTTTTTGTGTAAGTCCCTATGTTGTTTTATTTCCAGTATTTGAAGTTGAAATTCTTGAACTGTTGAGTTTATATTTTTGTGAATGAAACTGTGATTGAATTGGGTATAGAAGGAAGTTGTGATGCTAGTTTAGGTATGTGTTTAATCACATGGAGGAGGAAAATATGGTAATTATTGTTCAATCTTAAAATGGATTGAGTTTAGATGAATGTTAGGCTATTACAGGGAAGAATCTCTGAAGAAGTAAAATAGATGGTACATTATGGTTTTCACAGATAATATAATTATGGGTGTGCTCCGTTGAGATTAACTCAGCTGATGGTGGTGAAGTGTAGTTATAATGTAATTCATGTTGAAGTTGATGTGCATAGAATGGATAAATGGTGGTTGATGCAGATTGTGTTGGTGAATTTATAATTTAGGTATAGTGGTGGAGGTTGTTGCATACTGGATGAAGTTGAGATCAACGTATGAAAGGAAAGTTTCAGAAAGTATGGTGGTGGTCTGCTGATGCAAAAATATAATTGTAATTAGGTTGTGGAACTGTTATGGTATTACATTGAGATTTTAGGTTGAGCCTTGCGCTGGAATGGTGCAAGCTTGAACTGTGTCACACCCGAATGGCTAACTATGAATGGTGTGAATGTGCCCTAACTTTGGTTCTTAAATGCACGTAGGCTTAAAAATTGTAACTTCATATTATAATATAAAATTAAACTATGTTGGTGTACTTTGCTTCTCAGACTATAGTATGTCCTGGCTGAACTTCCTTCGGTATCTGAGAGAAGCATTAACCTTTGATGTAACAAAACAGTACATTCTCAATTAGATCTAATGAAGTTTTTGCCTCGCTAAGGGTTTTACGAACAATACTTATTTTTAAATGCTTCTTATAATTTACACTTACATTTCTATATTTTAATTTAATGTCTATTATACTTATTTTGATGTCTAATTGTGTCTTTTGTGGGTTTTTTTGTTCGTTTACTTATATATTTGATGAACATTTCTGTGCACCAACACTAGTGGAAAATGGCCTATTTGAGACATAATGAAACGACACATATCAAATATTGAGAAACAACCACATATCAAAAGTCTAGCTGACTAGAGTCAAAACGTCGTTACAGTATGACTTTGGTAGACTTCTACAACAACGCATTCGGTATGCACTTGACTTAAGTCAAGGTTGTTGTTGTAGTATTGACTTAGTTGACTTCTACAACGACATACTAGTAGTATCATTTTGCTGATAGATATTTTCGAGGACGTATAATTATCTATTATACTTTCTCTTTCATTGTCGGTTTTATCTCCCCTCTTTTTCCTCTCCACACCAGAAACTTCTCTATCTTCTCTCACTTCCCTCTTCAGAAATCTTCTCTCTTATTTTTCTTCTACACAGACCAAAGATCCCTTTGTCTTCAGCAGCTATAAATCGAAACCCTAACTTCGGAATTTATCAACATAATTAGCCTCCAGTGAATCGATTTTATGTGTGAAATTTTTCTCAAGTATGTGGTATATCAATCAGATCTTACACAAGCAAAACCTAACGATGTTGTTTGATGAATTTATGATACGAGGTTGATGTTGTTTGATAAGGTTTGTGAATCTTTCCTCCTTACTATCTCTTTTTGTTAGATTTTGATTCAGCGATTTGATGGTTGGGTTTCCTTTATTTATTTATTTTTGTTAATCTGTGGGTTTCCCTTTATTTTTTATTTTTTTCCTCTAAAAGAAAATCTGAAAGTTCAGGTCTTTCGAGTTGCAATTGCAGTATTGCACCATAGTTTTGGTTTCAATTGAAGAATCAACAAATTTTTGTTCTTTTAGAGAATCAATTTTTGGGGTTTTCATTAGAATTAAACCTAGATTTTTATAATTTGGGGGTTTGTATGGGTTTGTTTGGGGTTCGTGATGCTTCGTTATGTTGGTTTTTCATATTGTAATGTGTCGGATGTTTTATTTTGAGATTGTTTTTGTTCATGTTCGTTTCCTGATTTGAGCTGAGGGTTTATTGTTGATCTTCTAGCTCTAGCTTGAAATACTTTTTTTGTTTTTTTTAGTTCTCAAACTTTTTGGGGTGATGAAGATTTTTTTACTTTATCATGAATTTCATTTCATTCTTATTGAGTGTGCCCAAACTTTTTGGGATAATGGTTACCAAACTGTTCTCATCTTGAGTGTGCCCAAACCTGGAGAGGAAACCCAAGAGACCCTAAGGGCATATGCATTTCCAAGTACCTACCTGGTGATGACATGCTCATAATACAGTTTTGTTTAGCATTTTTTTAAGTCACTTGCATCATAGAATTTAAACGTTCCCATCTTTTTGTCTAAATATCCGGCAATTGTAAATGCAGGGTGGTGGCAGATCTTTGTCTAGGGAACCCATTGCAAGAGTTGCAGCGGGAGATCTTGCCAAGAACATCTTAAATTTATATTTCGGAACTTAGGTGAGTCTATTATATATTTTAATTGATTGTTGAGCTTAGTGTATTGGCATGATCTTGTGTAAACTGATTTATTTGCACTCCATGCTTTATATGCAAAGAAACATACTCACCGGGCAAGCTACATTTTTTGTTTGTTCGATGCAGGCACTTGTTGTTTTATAAGAACTTTTGACTTATCCATATTCGAGATAATATCTCAATATTATGTTATTACCTCATTTTCATTGTTACTGACCTATCAATACTTCATGTTAACTGCAGAGATCTTTGCTGCAACTTGTTAGAGGTACAATTCCTTCACACCTTGGCAAATTATACTGATACTTAAAAAGTGTAACTCTATTGATTTAGACATATACAAGGTGCTGTATTTTTGTATTGTGAGTCTTACTACTTAAGTGGCTTTACTTTAGATAACTATGCCGAGACTTAATGTTGGAAGTGGCAGTCGATTTCGGTCAGCAAGTAGCTGGCCTGGCTACCTTGACCAATAATGTTACAGGTGCACCCTTTTACAAGTCCACGCAATTCTGCTAGTCCAGGTTCAAGGAGTGAATATTTTCGGTGATGTTGACACCTTTTGTTTGTTGTAGGTGTGTTTTTCTGGAATTATCCGCTTGGAAGTGGCAGTTGATCTCGGACAATAAGTAGCTGGCCTGGTTCCCTTGCACAATACTATTGCAGATGACACCCTTCTGCAATTCCACACAATTCTGCTAGTCCAGGTTGAAGGAGTGAATATCTTCAGTGATGTTGACACCCTTTGGTTGTTGTAGGTCTGTTTTTCTGGAATTGTTGGCTCTGTTCATCATCTTGGATCGCGTTTTGCTGGTTTCAGTTGTCTTTATGAGCATTAGAATTCAGGATTTGATTGTTTATTTTCTTTTGTGGTTCTGAACCTGAGTGTAAACTGAATTCAGATATAAATTGTATAACCAATACAATGATTTTTTATTTAAATGGCCATTAGAATTTTTAAATCCAAGTTTTATTTCAGGGTGATTCAACTCAATTCAGATTTATCACATTCGAGTCGGAAACCCTGAAGTCAGCGAGATCTGACCCAGGACTCATATGAATCAGTTTTGGAATTCAGCTGAATTTCTACTTTTTTTTATATATTATAAAATTAAATCTACAACGCAATCCAAGTATAGTAACTAGTGACAGCTTGGAAGTATCGTAATTATGAGTCAACTTGAAAGTGTCGTTCCAGAAAAAGACACTAAATCTACGGCACTTTCAGCGGCAACTCTAAAGTGTAGTATATCCGGCTAATACGACACTTTTCAACTATCTTAAAACGGATTTTTTCCACTAGTGCAACATTTGTGAATAGTTGATGAGCATAAATTGGATATCTATTTGTATGCTAGAATACTGTGAAGCAATCGGCTGAAGAGGCAATCCTATTATGTAAACTTTGCTCAAGGTTTCAGGTTTTGCATTTCGAGCACATTCTTTATTTCAGGTGCAAAAAACTAAGATAGCAAACATAGTTTTAGTGGCTTGATGTAGTATATAATGCACGCACTCTCTTTCTACCTCATGTTTCACGATGCTTCTTTTTGCATTTGGTAGTCACATTCTTTTGCAATTCATTATTCTTTTGTAGTAGGGTCGAAGGAGATCCCTGGAGGCTGGATGTCCATGGAAATACATCAGCTTTTTGCCTATATTCCATCTTCAACATACCATTTATGATCCCATACCTGGAGCTGTCAACCTTGGTGTGAATGTCAAAAATGATCACAGTTGAGACTTTCCAATAAAAGTATCTTTTATAACATTTTCAGTAGAAGTGAATGTTTTTATGTTGCGACATTACTGGTTCAAATTGTTTATTGGCATAAAGGTGTGATATCTTTATATTTTGCATTACAGTTATTTACTTTCTTAATTTACTATCCTGAATTGACTGAAATGCAAGAGTTGTCTTCATATTTTGCATAGTATAATATTTGCGAATTAAATGTTTTATGTATTTTTATTACTGATTGGCAGTAATGACTTCTTAGGTGATCAACCCGCAATGGGAAAGAAACAGCTAAACTGAACATGGGTCAGGGATGGAGCCAAAACCATAGATAGGTGTGGCCATTAATGTTATTTGGAAAAATTATAAAAACTATAAAGATTTCGTTAGGGATTGCAAAAATCCATGGGTGTAGATGACCACCCTTATCCAAGGCGTATCTCCATCCCTGACATGGGCAATAGAAAATGAATGAACAATATGTTTATTTGCTTCCTTTTATAGCAGTTGGAGTAATAGTCGGCATTAAGGAAAAAGAAAGAACTTAATTTTTATTATTTTTTACACTTTCTTTGCATCATTTTTTTTTTTGTTTTGTTTGCGTACTACTTGAGTTACTGTTATGTTGCAACTCTTGGTCGTTGGGATCACTCTGGTTAAATAAAGAGAATCCAAGTGTATTGAAATTTTCTAAACATCAAAATTATTTCACTTATTCATGATCAGCAGGTGCATCGCACGTGCGTCTAGACTAAATTTGCTTGAAATGAGTTTCATCACTTGGCATTGATTGTTGATTTTGACAATTGTTTGAGTGTTGACTTTGGTTGTTGACTACTACATGAAAAAACCCGGAATGAACAGAATGGCAGGCGCATCGCGCATGCGTGTTATACTATTGATTAATAAAGAAAACATCTTCTTTCCCATAGAGGTAGGTCTTCTTGGCCGAATCACATTATATGCTTGTGTCAATCTTTACTTTCATGTTCTTTACATCTTGTTTATCTTCTTATCTTGAATGTTAGATAGATTATAGACTTTCGATGTATATGGATGTAGTCATCAGAAAAGATGTAACTATATTTTGGCGCTAGAACCAGGGAGGTATGAAGATATAATCTACCTCCCTAATAACATGCTCTATATCGTTTTCACAATCTCTGTAAGAGAAGTGGATTTCATACCACTGTGTAGTATTCCGTTAAGATGCATGCGTAGAGCTCGGACTCAACATAGTCTTTACGATTTGTGAATTCTAGAAGATCCTCAAAATCAACAGATCTACTGGTTTTTTTGATCGTTTCTTAAAAGTTTTTTTTTTCAAGATTTTCTATATCTTCCTCAAGATGCTCAGGAGAGTAGAAGATTGGGGTGAAAATAAGGTTTTCAAAACTTCGGCACCTAAACGATCTCCTACGTGAAAGGGCATGGAAGAGTTTAATCAGTAAACTTCATAAAGAGAATACCATCTTATGGAAGTTGAAAAGGTGAACTGTTCATAATGTTCTTCATCTTCTAAGATAACTCACAATCTTCTTCTTAGAAATCTAACTCTAAGTCAAGGGGAATGGTTAATGAGTACATAATCACTCATCAAGATCAAAGTTTTATCAAAATCAAAATTTCAAAGATGATGGGAAATATTTCCTAAAATGGAAAGATATGTTTCATCATCATGATATGATTTTTCCCAGCAATTGCATGACGTATGGAGAGAGGTACTTTTTTCTTGAGAAGAGAAACCGACGAAACACATTTTTTCCATCACTGAAACCTTACGCACGAAGGGAATTGTAGCCTCCCCTATACTAGAAGCTGAATAATCCAAGAGATTAACTAAATAAGAGGCACTAAAAACTAAAAAATTTACTTAAACAATCAATTAAGAAATCTACTACAAAACTTAACCCAAAACTAGCCTCGCTCATAAATATATACATACAAGAACTCCTCTCAAATGATACCTATACAATAGTCATTTGGTATACAAATACAATAAGCAATATAACAAACATAGTAAAAGTTAATCAACTAACGAAATCAACCCTTGAAGATTTCGCTGCACAACTCTGATCTGTCCCTGAAACTGAAAGTGGGAAAGGTTGAGCACATCATCCCTAAAAGGGGTGCCCAATAGGAATAACATTTAACTTTTAAGTAATCATATGCAAGATTTGGAAAACAATACATGTTTTCTGAAACATTAAATAGTGACCAAGTCACTGAAGTAAACAAACATGTATATGGACAAACTCCTTCTTCAAACAATGTATAATATTCGTGCTAACCACACTCAGTAGCTTTTGATATCACCAAGACCATGATGACCCACTCTAAACAATAAAAGCTGAATTCATGTAGGTATAAATGTGAAGGAGCGTATCATATATACCATATGTGGAAATTCTCATTTCCCATAACAATTCATATTGACAACAAACATTACAGGTTCTTTCCAAATCGTGAAAAGATTAACAGAATCAACATAATGCAATTTAAAATAAGCATGGAATAAACTTTTGTAAAAACAACAATAATGGTTACAAAAGAGTCAAATGTAATTCCCACCTGTTTTGATGACAGGTCACGCCTACCTCGAGATCCACGATCCACTGGTTTATCCTCTGAATCGATCGTTGTTAATAACTAACTGTTAATCATACAAACACTTTAAGAGTTTAGCCAAAAGGCTCGTACAAGTCTAACTAATGGTTATAATCCCAAGTCTCCAAAACCGGACCATTAACCTAAGGCCCAATCCATTCGGGTCAACTAACGGTCACTAATCGTCACAGGTCTACTAACAGTCCATGTCAAGTCAAAGTCCAGGGTCAATGGTCAAATAAGTCAAACAGGAATCGGTTAGTGATCCGACTCAGGTCAAGATAGGTAAACTCAATGAGTTAACTCAGTCCACAAGACTGATTCAGGTTTATACAAACTAAGGCCCTTGCTCAGGCCAAACAACACTAAGGCACAATCAAGGTGCAACATACCAAGACTCTTAACTATATTTCAATTCTGCCAAACTAAAACTATACATTCATTTAAACTAAACTTTGAACTTCAATTACAAATGCAAGCTAAGTTTACTTGATTTGCAATTGCAGGCTTTCACAACTACTTCCATTACAACACCATAACTATTTTTTTCCATCTCACTTCACCTATAACATTTCATGCATTTAAGCCTCAACTCAGATAACATTGTCAATCTGCAATATCTACAAACTCCCATCAATTCCAAATTTGTTCAATTAGCATACACGGAACCCAAATCCTATAATCTGTAACCTCATTCTAGTTCTGCAACAATCAACATAACTGCAATCTTCACAGCTACAACAACATTCATACAACCTCTTTTCAGTCACAACCATATAAACTTTGCTATATAAACATCACCCTCCTTGAACTTCATTCATTTATCATCTAAACACTCTAAATTATCAGCATCCACAAGACCATCCTTCAATTCATAATTAAGATAACAATTACAAAACCACCACCAATACACAACTCCTTCCATGTAACATCACTTTCACTGAATACCACCATTGCCTCGCTAACATATAGTTCAGCTTATTTATTTCATTTGCACTTCAATATCATTACCCATTCAAAAGCATCTCAGACCTCCTCCATGTGATGTCATCACAAACACGATCATCAAATAAACTCCCAATTATACACATTCATCTAACTATGACCCTCATCAGATTATCCATGCACCAGCCCAACACATACCAATTTACATTATCACTACTAGTGATTCATAACTCCACATTTCACAGTAAACTCATCTCAGTCCTTTATCTATGGACAATCCAAAAACTCAAAAACAAGAATTTCATAACTAAAATCATATAGAAGAACAATTATCTCATCTAACAACTCTGAAGTCTTCTTATTCCATTCAACATCAGTCTCGTCTTTTTCATCTGCAGCCCAAACTCAAGAACCCTAAATCCCAATTATGTTGAGAACCCTAATCTATGATTCTAGTGATTCGTCCACTATATCCCTATTTCATGTCATACCATTCTATAAACCATCTCCAGCGAGTCTAATTTCATCTTATAAACACACTACAAAAAAAGGTATCAATTGTGAGGTTTTTTTTAAGGGGGGCATCACAAATATGGGTTATTTGTGAGGGTTTATGACAAACCACCACAAGTATTTTAATTAGTCAAAGTCAGCTAAGCCTCGGTCAGTTTCAAGGATCCGACCCAACAATTTGTGAGGGTTTGCTTGACCAAGCGCCACAAATACGGTTAGTCAAAGTCCAATAGACTTTTCTTACTCAGTTTTGAGTGTCCGACAATACAAAACTCATCAGTTTTAGATTCCGACAGATGAAACTTTCATCACTTGCTACGGTTTTCCAATCCGTCAAAAAAAATTCAGAAAAAGCGGTGAAATTTCATTCTCTCCCGCTGAAATTTTCGCAAAAATTTTCTATATTTTAATTCCTTTCTCTTATCTTCTTGTAAAACTCACTCAGATCTGTTTTTCCTCTTCTCTTTCCTTCTGTTCTTCTCCAGTGAAGAAGTTTGCTGAGAGGTTTGATTATGTTACCTGTTCTCCATCTCGTCTATCTCGTTTGCAACCATCACCACTATTAAGTTTACTCTCATCTATTAATGTTTTTTTTTTTTTGCTTTGCAGGATTTAAAGGAGTCAATCGAAGTGATTTTCCCCCTTTTTTTGTACTACTTTTAATTTTCCTATCATTGTTTAAGGAATGGATTTGCTTAAAGATTTTTCGATCTATTTTACTTAATATTACTTTTAATTCCCTTTTTTTTGTTTTGTATGCAATATTTAAAGGAGTAAACTTGAAGGTGAAATTTTCCCCTTTTTTGTATTACTTTTAATTTCTTTTTGTTTCTTTGATTAAGGACTGGTTTTGCTTTTAATCGCTTGTTTTCATTGTTTTACAGGAGCTAAAGGAGTAAACTTTCAGGTGAAATTTCCCCTCTTTTTCTTAGTATTCACTACTGGGATTAAATAAATATTTTTTTTTCTTAAGTTTCAATTTCTTAGGGTTAAATGGAAACTTACTTAGGGTTTGTGTTATGGGTTTCTTTAATTTCTTAGGGTATGTGTTGGATTTCATATTTTTTTAAATTTCTTAGGGTTTGTATTATGGATTTGTAGTCTAGAAACGAAATACAGATATGGGTTTCTGTTTATGGAACTTGATATTGTGCTTTGAGATTTGAATTTCTTAGATTTGAGCTTATAATTTCTGATTGGGGTTACAAATATTTGGGTTTTGTGAAATTTCTTAAGAGTTTTTGGTTGTGTTTATGTTGTTGTCTCTAATTTTTGTTGAATGGGAAAGCATGAGAAAAGGCTGAGCCTTGAAATAAAGAACCTGTGACGGACCGGAAAATTTCTCCTTCGGCGCGTCGCCCCGCAGGCCGCAACTCCCCCGGTGCGCCACTGATGAAGCTACGATCCGGGCCTCATCCCCTGGAAAATGTACGCTCACTTTCCCTTGCAAGCATGCTCGTGGAGCATGATCTAGCTATTTAAGCTTCCACACCCTTTCCAACTTACCCTTTTTCTGCAAAAGGGTTTAAGGACATAAGGCCAATGACAACGCACTTCACATACATCTCTGGCTTTTCCTAAGCGTAGGGAATTCATCACTGAATTTCCTAGCTAGCTGAGAAACCGTCATACCGCCGTGTCTTGTCCATACTTAAGGCATAAACCGTGGACTTAGGCATAGGCCGCACCAAGCCCTTGCCATTTCCTATGTCACCTCGCTTACCAACTCTTTGTAGATTGATCGGAAGTATGATCATCCACTTACTGGCATGCAACTTAGCCTCATCAAGTATGGCCACAATCATCTCTTACTTCGAGCTACCGAGCTTAGATGATATGAGGGGCCAACGTGCTGTACCGGCAATGCTGCAACTCATTGCGGCTACCTACGTATCCTTCCATACTCTAAAGGAATCAAGCACGGACCGTATTTCATCAGAAGGGACAAGTAACTTATTCCAACTCGTTTGCTAGGCCGTGGCCAAGCAATAGTGGTAATGGCCTAGTCCGTATAGACCGTTTCGTCAAATACATCCAAGTGATGCATCATCGAGTCCGTGGAATGGCATAGTGATGCCTTAGCATCATATGCCCTCTCTTAAGGCTAAGCAACTATAAATGAGCCTAAGGCATCATTTATACCCTTCCGGCTAAGATATGAAGCTTACTTGGTGCATAGTCCGCATATGCACCTTCAACCAACTACCCTTCCCTATATATGTTTATTTGACATTTTTAGAACTCTGATTGGGGGAGATAAAATCATTCATCAACTCCCCGTTTTACTATTCATGGTTGTTGCCATGTATTTTCCTGAATAACTGGCCAAGGTGGTTGTACATTCAGTTCTGGCTCACATGCAAGTTCCCATCCCCACTCGATGTTCATCCAGGATGGCTTCACTCTAGCTTTGGCTCATAGGCCACTCCCATGCTCAGCCGTGATGGCCGTGCCTTACCAACCCGATGTCCAGCCATGTTGGATGTACATTTTCAAGGCCATCTACCCAATTGGCCTTATGCATCATTTTATGCAAGATTTAGCTCTTGACCAATGTAGATTCCAACTAATGCCTTATTGGCTACACGATGTGCCTTACCTAGCACCCAATATTGACCCTTGGTCAAATGACCAACGTAATGCGCCATTTTGGTGTGATATTGGCCTTAAGCCAATCCACCTCTTACCAACCAACGGAAGCTTTGGATAAAGCTTCACCTCAGTCCATGGCGCATCTTTCAGCATGCTCCATGCTAAAAATATGGGGTGTTACACTCTTCACCCCTTAAAAGAATTTCGTCCTCGAAATTCCAAATAAAAACTATTGTGGACAGTCTCTTCGGTTTGGATTTCCTGAGCAAAAGTCCCATTCCAGATGCTCAAAAATCACGGATTTCTTTAAGTTATCATGAACAACAATTTAGAACTTCTGAGCACATGTCCCATACCACCTGCCCAGGAATCCAAAAAGTGCCCACAACGTTACCAAGAATCTCAATTGTCTAGTGCCAAGAAGATAACTCGACAAGGTATCCTGAATAGTATCCCATACTACCACCCAGGAATCCATAAGGTTCACAAGGTTGAAAGGTGTCATCGAAATGACAAGAATTTAGCATAGTAATGTGTGGAACAGTTTTCCAATTGCCCATCGTCCCTGACGGTCATCCAGGTTGCCACTCGTAAGTAGGATGCTAGCCGGGCCTGACAACGCACACCCTTGGACAGTTTCCAACGTGTGGGGATGATCAGTCCCATTGTCTACCCACCGTCCCTGACGGTCTTCCGGATATCCACTCGTAAGTGGTGTGCCACTTAGGCCAGGAAAACTCACAGTACATGGACAAGCTCAACTCGATTTGCACAGTAACTGGCGAAGCAGTTACAACTCTTTCCCGCGCAGAAGTTGGCCTATTCTCCAACTTTAAGTTTTCCATTAAGGAAAATAATCGTGGATAAATCCACTCCGCACAAGTCCCTAGTGTTTTCTCGGAACTTGCTCTGATACCAACTGTGACGGACCGGAAAATTTCGCCTTCGACGCGTCGCCCCGCAGGCCGCAACTCCCACCGGGGCGCCACTGATGAAGCTAAGATCCGGGCCTCATCCCCTGGCAAATGCACGCTCACTTTCCCTTGCAAGCATGCTCTTGGAGCATGATCCATCTATTTAAGCTTCCACACCCTTTCCAACTTACCCTTGTTCTGCAAAAGGGTTCAAGGCCATAAGGCCAATGCCAATGCACTTCACATACATATCTGGCTTTGCCTCAGCGTAGGGAATTCATCACTGAATTTCCTAGCTAGCTGAGAAACTGTCATACCATCGTGTCTTATCCAGACTTAAGGAATAATCCGTGGACTTAGGCATAGGCCGCACCAAGCCCTTGCCATTTCCTATGTCACCTCGCTTACCAACTCTTTGTAGCTTGATAGGAAATATGAGCATCCACTTACTGGCATGCAACTTAGCCTCATCAAGTATGGCCACAATCATCTCTTGCTTTGAGCTACCGATCTTAGATGATATGAGGGGACAACGTGCTGGACCGGAAATGCTGCAACTCATTGCGACTGCCTACGTATCCTTCCATACTCTAAAGTAATCAAGCATAGACCGTAGTTCATCAGAAGGGACAAGCAACTTATTCCAACTCGTTTGTTAGGCCGTGGCCAAGCAATAGTGGTAATGTCCTAGTCCGTATAGGCCGTTCCGTCAAATACATCCAAGTGATGCATTATCGAGTCCCTGGAATGGCATAGTGATGCCTTAGCATCATATGCCCTCTCTTAAGGCTAAGCAACTATAAATGAGCCTTAGGAATCATTTATACCCTCCCGGCTAAGCTATGAAGCTTACTTGGTGCATAGTCCGCATATGCACCTTCAACCAACTACCCTTCCCTATATATATGTTTATTTGACATTTTTAGAACTCTGATTGGGGGCGATAAAATCATTCATCAACTCCCCGTTTTACTATTCATGGTCGTTGCCATGTATTTTCCTGAATAACCGGCCAAGGTGGATGTACATTCAGTTCTGGATCACATGCCAGTTCCCATGCCCACTCGATGTTCATCCAGGATGGCTTCACTCTAGCTTTGGCTCGTAGGCCACTCCCATGCTCAGCCATGATGGCCGTGCCTTACCAACCCGATGTCTAGCCATGTTGGTTGTACATTTTCAAGGCCATCTACCCAATTGTCCTAATGCATCATTTGATGTAAGATTTGTCTCTTGGCCAATGTAGCTTCCAACTAATGCCTTATTGGCTACACGATGTGCCTTACCTGGCATCCAATATTGGCCCTTGGTCAAATGCCCAACGCAATGCGCAATTTTGGCGTGATATTGGCCTTAAGACAATCCACCTCTTACCAACCAACGGAAGCTTTGGATAAAGATTCACCTCAGTCCATGGCGCATCTTTCAGCATGCGCCATGCTAAAAATACGGGGTGTTACAGAACCCCTTACTGTTTTTTTGCTCATTCTTAGCTATGATTGATTGGGTCTCCCTTATATCAACTTATCGGATTATAAAGATATTTTGATATTGGAAATGAAATTTCAGTTCTTAGAGAGGTATGATAGGAAACTATAAGATGTTCTGGCCATTTATGGTGGATTCTATCTAGTCCATTGTAATTGTTCTATATGAGAGGTTGCTAATAGGCGAGATGGGTTACTGTGTCTGGACATGCAATATTTATTACTTATGAGATGTTCAGTTCATTACCAAGCTTACTTTGTTAACTTGCTGTTATGATTGTGTTATGCTCAGTTACTTATGAATGCTCCAATTGATGAACCTTCCTTTGATCAAGGACTGATTTTTCTTTTAATTGCTTGATTTTATTGTTTTGCAGGATCCAAAGGAGTAAATTTTCAGGTGAAATTTCCCCTCTTTTTCTTTGTATTCACTAGGGATTAAACATAATTAATTTGTTTTTCTTTAGTTTCAATTTCTTAGGGTTTACTGGAAATTTTTATTTTCTTTAATTTCTGAGGGTCTGTGTTGGATTTCATTTGTTAAATTTCTTAAGGTTTGTGTTATGGATTTGTGGTCATATGGGTTTCTGTTGATGGAACTTGATATTGTGCTTTGAGCTTTGATTTTCATCGATTTGAGCTTTGAATTTCTGATTGGATTATGAGTTTTATCTGTTTTGTACATGTGTTGGGGTTTTGTGACATTTCTTAGTTTCTGATTGTGTTTGTGTTGTTTTCTGTTGAATGGGAAAGCTTGAGAAAAGGCTGAGCCTTGAAATAAAAAAACCCTTATATCAACTTATTGGATTATAAAGATATTATGATGTTGGAAATGAAATTTCAGTTCTTAGAGAGGTACAATAGGAAACTATAAGATTTTCTGCTATTTTTGTTGTGTGTTTGGTGCTTCTCGGCACTGTTTTATTTACATAGTTGAGCGTTTCTGAAAGAAAATACAAACTGTCTAACTGCCTGTAGATACTATGAACTTTGTTAGATTGCATTATGAGGCCTTTGTGTCAATCAGTTCCATGGTAGTGGAAAGATTGATGAGCCTTCCTTTTTATAAAGTTTGTAGAATCAGTTGTTGTTTTTAGCACTGGTCATGTGAATTAACTTTGTATGCAATTCTTGGACCAAATTCTATGGAATACACAAAAGATCAGCCTTAAATGCTTTGTTTGCAAAAAATTTGTGTTAATAAGGAATGGTAATAAGGGCTTCCATTGTTCTATCTGTATCAATCGATTAAGTTTGACCTTATTGGTTGCAGATAATGTGTTTTTCGAATGTTTCCAACTCTTCTTTTCTGTTAAAATTATTGAAATCAATGTGTTTGTTGAATTCCATTAGGCTTTGGCTATTTATGACGGTGTATGATGTGTTTAAATACTAGCTTTGAAATCCATTGTAATGTTCTGCCCATTTAGGCTTTTCTCTTAGACTTGAACATTTTGGTTAAAATCTGATGAGCACTAAATGATGATGGATGAACCACTTTTAAAATCTGTATATATATTTTGTTTTCTTAAAGTGAAATGTGAAAATCTTATCAAGAGAGAAGATTCGAAAAGCTATTTGTTTTTTGTTTTGAAAAATATAAAGTAGTATGTTTGATTTTAGCCAATTTGGACTAAATTTTTGATTCAGTTGGAATTCAGATCAATAGTTTTTTAATGCTCTAATTTGGAAATGGATTCTTTAGGGATTACATGTTATGATTTCTATTTAGTGGAGAAGTATGCGCATTATGATGATGAAACAGTGTGTGTCCAATTTGTTTTTTGCTGTGCTTCGAATGTGGTTGTTGAATGCTGTGATATGCAAAAAACAGTCTTTTGGATGTATATTAGCTAGCAATTTTTCCATTTTTAGACTTGCTTCGCTTGTGATAGATATATTTATGCTAATATGTAGCTAACTAATTAATTCTTGAAGAGTGAAATGACTGTTTCTTGCGAGTGACTGCGACTGTCAGTTTTATGCCATGCACTTTCGTGCATCTGCACAAGAATGACATAACTTTGTATATCTATTATATTATTTATGGGGTTCAGTTGAAGGAGTAAGAGATAAACCTTTGTTTGTAAAAACAAATGAGAGGGACTGTAAACGAGTGGAAGCTTCCTTTTTTTTTTATATGTATGGAGTGCTATATGTCATTTTAGAGTATTCTTACCTTTAAGAAATGAAACCTAAAACTAAAATCCTAGTTCATTGTAATATTCTGGCCATTTAGGATTTTCTCGTAGACTTTGACATTTTGGTTATGTTGTGTTCGAATACTAGCTTTGAAATCCACATATGTATCTTCATGTGGTACTTTCATTAAATACTTGAATGTTTGAGTAAACACTTCACTGTTTATTCTTGTTGGATAATTTTAACATATTATTCTTGGATAAATTAGAACGATGCACATGTATTAACATTTATCTCTCCATACTATTGTCTCTCTGGTGTTTTCGATCTAGAGGTTTAGTCCATTTATGGTGTATGCTACCTAGTCCATTGGAATGTTCAGGCCATTTAAGATTTTCTTGGTCTTAGACTTGCACATTAGTTATGACTGTGTTTCAATACCAGCTGTGTGTTAAGCTCGAACATGTTTGATAAAGATATATTGGGTACTATAAAATGTCACTGAAACACTTTTTATTTGGTTTTTATGTAGTTTCTTTTGTTAGATGCTTCCATTGTTTCTACTGTAAGTTTGTAACTCTACTTTTCTAATGTTCCTTTCTACTGTCAGGTACTAGTATGGATAAGAATTTGGTTCATTTTGAAAGATGAAGTAAGGAGTTTCATGAAGGGTTGTGTTTGTTCTTGAACTATGCGTTTGAAAATGGGTTAGTTACTGAAGATAACAAAGTCAAGTGTCCATGAAAGAAGTGTGCTAATATACATTACAAGACTAGAGATGAGATATATGATGACTTAGTTACTTGTGGTATGTTAAGGAGCTATACAGTATGGTATCATCACGGTGAAGGGTTCAGAACAACATTTCCATGTAATCTGGGGGTAGAGAATACCAATGTGGATCAGGTTAATATGGATAACAATGGCGAAGAGGTTGGAGATGACATTACAGGAATGCTGCGAGATGCATATGGATTACGTGCTGATGAGGCTATGAGTGATATGTTGGATACAGACATGAGTGGGATGCCAAGTGATAGTTCAGCTGCACAGTTTTATAAGTTGATAGAAGACTCAAAGAAGCCGTTATACCCTGGATGCGATAAGATATCGATGATGTCTTTTCTTATTAGATTTTGGAACTACAAATGCGTTGGTGGGATGTCTGATAAGTCATTCAAAGAAATTCTTCAACTCGTGAGAGAATCATTTCCAGAAGGGTGCACATTGCCAGAAAATTTCACACAGTGTAAGAAGGTATTATCATATTTGGGATTATCTTACGTTAAAATCGATGCGTGTCCCAATGATTGTATGTTGTATTATAAGGATAGAGTGGATCTTGAGTCTTGTACGGTTTGTAAATCTTCTCGTTATAAAGATGGAAGATTAAAAACGCCGGCTAAAATACTTCGTCACTTTCCATTAAAGCCTCAGCTACAATGGTTGTTCATGTGTTCTAAGACTGCAAGAGATATGAGATGGCATCATGAAGGGCGTACAAAAGATGTGGCATTGGGACATCCAGCTGATTCTGAAGCTTGGAGGCATTTTGATGAGATGAATCCAACTTTTAAGGAAGATCCAAGGAATATCAGATTAGGTTTGTGAACTGATGGGTTTAGTCCATATAGTTCAATGAGAAATCCGCATAGCACATGGCCTATCGTTTTGTTACCCTATAACTTACCACCATGGTTATGCATGAAACAACCTAACATGATATTATCTTTCTTATACCATGCCCGCATAGTCCATGTAATGATATTTATCTTGATTTTTATCTGTTTTTTCAAGATTACATTAATACTTTGTTTCATAATTCAAACTGATCACAACCTTCTATGTCAAAATTTACAGGTAACGACATTGATGTGTATTTGAGACCATTAATAGATGAGCTGAAGGAATTATGGGAGGAATGGGTGGACACGTATGATTCCTCACGAAATAAAATGTTCAATCTGAAAGCGGGATTACTATGGACTATAAGTGATTATCATGGGCTTGCAATGCTCTTTGGATGGAGTAATAAAGGTAAATTGGCATGTTCAACGTGTCTTGAAGAAACTCGGAACCAGTGGTTGAAGAATGGAAGAAAAACAGTCTACATGGGCCATCGGTGATTCTTACCAATGAATCATAGGTAATAATCTTTATACTTTAACTGATATCCCTATCAAAATGATTCTCTCTATTGGCCCTTTCGTACTTCTTTCTGTTTGACATAGACTCCCAGGGTCGGCCATAAAGTTAAAGCATCTCAAACCGTGCTTGAGGCCACAACTTCTAGGGGGCCACCAAAAAAAAAGGATTACTATTGTTTGTAAACCATGACATTCAACATTTTGGAACTAATTAGTCTCTTCTTCTTTTTTTTTACATAGAAAATCACTTTTTTGTTTTGTGGTGAATCTGTTTTAATTGCACTAGTTAAAGAAGATTGTGAAGACTACTATTAGAATATGAGTAACAAATTGAGTTGTTAATAGACGAAATTAGAATTTAATGTAATGAATATATTTGAAGTATACACATATACTGAGCCAATTTCTAGTAACTAATGTGTTGAATTGTAGGTATTGTATGGTACCACTATCAACCATGGCTTGATTAATCTCAAACTTGGAGCATTGTTGTAGCTTTTAGTGTGTAGAATTTGATGTCACGTTTTATATTTATACAATATTTTAACTGTGTTTGTTTATAACTTGTCATTTGTAACAAGTTAAGAGGTGACATATATAATCTTGTAGACTGCGGCCTAAAATTTCCTCTTAAATTTCATCTTTCCAATGGTTTTATGGCCTTTAGATGTTCATGTTGCATATATAATCTTGTCCCTGGCCTTGGACTTGAAAAAAATATTAAAAAGCAATATATTTATGGTAGTGTACTGACAACAGTTTCCCCGAGCCTTATGATATCTTTTTAACAGTTGTTCATGTGCTTTTGGACTGACAACAGTGTGGCAGTGGATTTTACTTTATTAATGGTGTTTGTTTTGAAATGGATGTGTATTTGACAGTTGATTGTCTGAATTGTTATCATAGGTTTCGCACTACACTTAGGAAATATTTTGATGGGAAAGTAGAACTAAGCCCACGTCCAAACCCATTGTTAGGGCCAGATATCTTGAGTTTGCTGAAAGACATTCCACACACATTTGGGAAACAGTTTGAGGAGAATTTGATGGGAGATCGTCCACGCAAGAGAAAATCACGAGGATCAAGTAGAGCCGCAAATAATATGCCAAGCAATTAGAAGAAATTGAGTATTTTTTATGAACTTCCATATTGGGTTAATAATCTTCTCAAACATAACATAGATGTGATGCACACTGAAAAAAATGTATGTGATAGTGTTCTGGGTACGATAATGGATATTACTGGAAAAACTAAGGATGGCCTTAAAGAAAGATTTGATTTGCAACTCCTGAAGATTAGACCTGAAATTCATCCAAGGCCATTACCAAATGGGAAATATTTCTTGACAGGAGCATGTTATTCCATGGATAATGCAAGAAAGACTAT
The DNA here is from genome assembly GCA_023529315.1 of Papaver bracteatum. Lineage (NCBI taxonomy): Eukaryota > Viridiplantae > Streptophyta > Magnoliopsida > Ranunculales > Papaveraceae > Papaver > Papaver bracteatum. Next base: position 690,925 of record JAJJWX010000306.1, on the reverse strand, counting down.
GTTTCTTAATGTCTTGAAGAATTTGAAGACTCCATATGGTTACTCAGCATACATTGCGAGGTGTGTGAATGTCCAACAACGTAAAAATTTTGGTCTAAAAAGTTATGATTCACAAGTTCTCATGCAGCAGCTTCTACCTTTTGCATTCCGAAAGACGTTACCATCTAAGGTCAGCAAAGTGCTGATGGAGTTGAGTTCTTTTTTCCGTGAACTATGCTCCAAGGTGTCACGCCCCAAAGATTTTGAAGAGTTGGAGAAGCGCATTGTTATCATTGTCTGTGAGTTAGAGAGGATTTTTCCACCTGCATTCTTCAACATTATGGCTCACTTGCCTATACATCTGGCGACAGAAGCACGTTTAGGAGGACCTGTGCTGTATCGGTGGATGTATCCCATTGAACGGTATACATTTAAAACTTCTGTTTTCTTTGTTTGTTTTTTAATTATTTATGTTCAATAAGTTATATGCTCTCTTTACTGTTGGTTTTTTTTTCACTGACTTATTATTCTTTTTTGGCAGGTATTTGTACACTTTGAAGAAATATGTAAGGAATAAAGCTCATCCAGGGGGATCTATTGCTGAAGGCTATTTGGCTGATAAATGTTTACATTCTTGTCGAGGTACCTTAAAGATATCGAGTTAAGAACCAATAAACCACCTAGATACGTAGATGATACTCCCATTGGAAAACCTGTGAGATTTGCTTTAACTGGCGATCAAAAGAAGAAGATACATGACTATATATTGTCTAATGGTGATGATGTAGCTCTGTACATAGCGTAAGCAACACTCTATTTATGTTTTATGTTAAGTCTTTTACTTTCTAGGCTACACCATTTAATTTATCTGCTTTGATTATATGTTTTAGGCAACACAAAAGTACACTGGCAATGATGCACCCAAGACTAAGTGACCTTCAACGCCTGCTAAATCACAAACATGAGTTTTCTGATTGGTTTAAGAACCATATTATGTTTCTTATGAGATATAAAGTGAGTATTGCTGAAAGATTAGATTTGCTTGCTGAAGATCCTTTTTCAACTGCGAGAAAATTCACTGGATATACAACACAAGACTATAATTTCAAAGTTGTAAGTAAAGAAAATGGAGCAAAGACACAGAATAGCAGTGTGGTAGTCGATTCAACATCGCATTCCTTTAGAAATGGAGCATCTCAGAACCCAAGAAATGATACGGAGCACACGTACTATGGAGTACTTACCAACATAATTGAGTTGACATATAGACAAGGTCACTCATACGTGTTGTTTGAGTGCAAATGGGCTAATGTGGTGAATACTTCAGGCAGAACAAGGACTGCTGGTTTGAAGACTGATAGCTTGGGGTTCACTCTTGTGAATTTTAACCATCTGTTGGGGACACAACGGGAGGAGCCTTATGTGTTGGCCTCTCAATTCCGACAAGTTTTTTATGCCCAAGACCCCGTAGAACCTGAATGGAATGTTGTGGTCAGGAATAAACCAAGGGATATTTTTGACATGGGTGATGATAATCCAGATCAACTACTGGATAACCTTCCATTTGAAAATGAAATCAACAATGAAGAGGATGACAGTGTTGGTGTTATGAATGATGGGACTGGGGTAATAGTTGATGCTCCTACGAGAAATGGCAAAGGAGATCAGATATGGGTTGAAGAAGAAGAAGAAGAAGACGCCGACAAAGAAGTACAGTTAGAATAAGAGGAATTTGTGGATGGGTTTTCAGAAGATGAGAAAGATGACTCTGATGTAGAATTTGACAGTGGATCAGATGATTCTTAAATTTTAATTTTTCATTCCTGCATTGCTTGTTCTCTTTGTAGTGTGTTCTTAATATAACATTTGAATAAATAGTTCTTTTGAAATTGTCTTTATAGAAGTTTTTGCTTATTTCAGTTCTCTAATTGTTAGATTATCAGTTAAGTATACTTACATTGTAACTTTGATATTTTTTGTAGGATGCCTCGAGGTGGAGCGGCTATGAGGTTCTTGCATGACCTATTACCATATCATAGAATTGCAGTTGAAGTTGACATGGACCACCTTTGCCCAATGGGGGGTTAATGGTACGTATATAACCAAATATATCAGTCATCTAGCGAATGATGGACACAAACTACCGTTGACAATAGACGACTGGAAACGCATGCCTTCACAGTTAATTGAGAATGTGGTGCTTCAAATAAAGGTACAATAACAAATGCATGTATTTTCATATAACCATTAAATCCATATATTTTCAAATTCTGAAATGTTTTTTTCTTTTGTGGTTGTATATTTGATGTCAGCAAATATTTGAGTACCCAGAAGTGTTGGATGGATGGATCTACACCAAGATAAATGATAGGTGGAAGGATCACAAATTTCATGTTAAAAAGGCTGCTTATACAAAATGGAACACGGTGGAAGAACATCTTGCTAATCCACCACACGATGTTGTTCATAAAATCCATAGTGTCATAACCAAGCTCTCCTAAAGTAGTAAAATCAAGGACCCCAAAACCCAGACCCTGAGCAGTGCATTTTTCCACTTACTTATTATTCTTCTGAGTTATAGCATTTTGAATTGCCTGGACAGGTACAAAAGTGCGTACCCCCCCCTCCAGTGAAAGGAGAGACACCAGTGACATCCAAACACATGTCCCGACCATTATCCCAGTTAAAAACCTAAATATCAGTGGGCCTCAATGCCTGACCATTATTATTATAATATTTTATTATTAACATTGATGGTCGAATTATTCTAACTATTCGTATGAATATTATTGAGTCCCAAAAATATTATTGATAATTATGTAATTATAATTTATTGACTCTACGTACAAGTCAAGGAATTCAATAAGTTTCGATGTGATTTTCAAGATTTATCAATAATATTAATCTTACTATTTTTAGTATTGAATTGTCGACGTGTTAATTTTTTTTTTTAATTTATTATTATTCTCAAATCCTTATTAGCTAGAGTTATTAGTGTACCCTACAATTTTTACTTCACTACATAAACAAACAATCAAACAAACAAACAAATCAATCAAATCAAATAAATATTTTAATTATTGATAGCTTTTAGTGATTAAGATTTATCTCACAACCCAACCCAGTTCTAAATTATTTTAATCTACAATCTAGTTCACTAACTTGCACTGGCTATTTCTATTGTTTCCCATATAAGATATAATAGTGAGCTATGATACCAATATTGTAGCGCCCCCTAAGCTAGCAGCTGACTAATTCAAGAGATTAACTAAATAAGAGGCACTAAAAACTAAAACATTTACTTAAACAATCAATTAATAAATCTGCTACAAAACTTAACCCAAAACTATCCCCGATCAGAAATATGTACATACAAGAACTCCTCTCAAATGATACATATACAATAGTCATTTGGTTTACAAATACAATAAGCAATATAACAAACATAGTAAAAGTGAATCAACTAACGAAGTCAACCCTTGAAGCTTTCGCTGCACAACTCTAATCTGTCTCTGAAACTGAATGTGGGAAATGGTGAGCACATCATCCCTAAAAAGGGTACCCAGTGGGAATAACATTTAACTTTTAAGTAATCATATGCAAGATTTGGAAAATAATACATGTTTTCCGAAACATTAAACATCGACCAAGTCACTGAAGTAAACAAACATGTATATGGAAAAACTCCTTCTTCAAACAATGTATAATATTCGCGCTAACTACACTCAGTAGCTATTGATATCACCAAGACCATGATGACCCACTCAAAACAATAAAAGTTGAATTCATGTAGGTATAAATGAGAAGGAGTGTATGCTATATACCATACGTGGAAATTCTAATTTCCCATAACAATTCGTATTGACAACAAACATTACAAGTTCTTTCCAAATCGTGGAAAGATTAATAGAATCAACATAATGCAATTTAAACAAAGCATGGAATGCACGAACAGACAATGCATGAGTTTGTTAAGCATAAACTTTTGTAAAAACAACAATAATGGTTACAAAAGATTCAAATGTAATTCCTACCTCTTTTGATGACAGGCCACGCCTAACTTGAGATCCACGATCCACTGCCTCTGAATCGATCGCTGTAAATAACTAACTGTTAATCATACAAACACTCTAAGAGTTTAGAAAAAAGGCTCGTACAAGTCTAACTAATGGTTATAAGCTCAAGTTTACTAAACCGGCCCATTAACCTAAGGCCCAGTCCATTCGGGTCAACTAACGGTCACTAATCGTCACATGTCTACTAACAGTCCACGTCAAGTCAAAGTCCAGGGTCAATGGTCAAATAAATCAAACAGGAATCGGTCAGCGATCCGACTCAGGTCAAGATAGGGAAACTCAACGAGTTCACTCAGTCCACAAGACTGATTCAGGTTTATACAAACTAAGGCCCTTGCTCAGGCCAAACAACACTAAGGCACAATCAAGGTGCAACACACCAAGACTCTTAACTATATTTCAATTCTGCCAAACTAAAACTATACATTCATTTAAAGTAAACTTTGAACTTCAATTACAAATGCAAACTAAGTTTATCTGATCTGCAATTACAGCCTTTCATAACTACTTCCATTACAACACCACAACTACTCTTTTTCCATCTCACTTCACCTATAACATTTCATGCATTTAAGCTTCAACTCAGATAACATTGTTAATCTGCAATATCTACAAACTCCCATCAATTCCAAATTTGTTCAATTAGCATACACAGAACCCAAATCCTATAATCTGTAATTCCATTCATTGTACAAAACCGTTACCTGCATCTCCATGTCAACACCAACAATATCTCTAACTTCACATGCAATTCTCCTTACACATTTCACTTCATGGCTGTAATATCCATTCAATATTCGCCAATTTCTAATCCATTCATCTAACTCCGCTACAATTCTGAGCAAACCCAGCTATTATTCACTTAGATAACCACCAACACGCTCAATTACAACCATCTGTTGTAGTATCTCACGACTCAATATTATATCATCTTGCATCACAGCTCATCTTCCACACACAATACTAACATCTCTTGAACTGTAACCTCAGTCCAGTTCTGCAACAATCAACATAACTGCAATCTTCACAGCTGCAACAACATTCATACAACCTCCTTTCAGTCACAACCATAGAAACTTTGCTATAGAAACATCACCCTCCTTGAACTTCATTCATTTATCATCTAAACACTCTAGAATTATCAGCATCCACAAGAACATCCTTCAATTCAGAATTAAGATAACAATTACAAAACCACTACCAATACACAACTCCTTCCCTGTAACATCACTGTCACTAAATACCACCATTTCCTCGCTAACACATAATTAGTCTTATCTATTTTATTTGCACTGCAATCCCATTACCCATTCAAAAGCATCTCAGACCTCCTCCATGTACTGTCATCACAAACACGATCACAAATAAACTCTCAATTCTACACATTCATCAAACTATGAACCTCATCAGATTATCCTTGCACCATCCCAACACATACCAATTTACATTATCACTACTAGTGATTCATAAATCCACATTTCACAGTAAACTCATCTCAAATCCTTTATCTATGGACAATCCAAAAACTCAAAAGCAGGAATTGCATAACTAAAATCACATAGAAGAACAATTACCTCATCTAACAAATCTGAAGTCTTCTTATTCCATTCAACATCAGTCTCGTCTTTTTCATTTGCAACCCAAACTCAAGAACCCTAAATCCCAATTCTGTTAAGAATCCTAATCTCTGATTCTAGTGATTCTTCCATCGTATCCCTATTTCATGTCTTATCCATCTATAATCCATCTCCAGCGAGTCTAATTTCATCTTCTAAACATTAACTTCATCTTCAAACTCTTCTCTGAACTTTTCGTATGAACTTTCGATCTTGATTTGATCCTCAATTCAACTTCTAAACAACCCCACTTCTATCAAACGCAATTAAGAACAGACCCATCTTTATTTCAATCCCCTTTACACCAACTTCATCTTCTAATTCATATTTAATCAAAATTAGAGAAACCCAAGATCTTCAGTTCTTCAATAAAATTCCTGAATCAACAGATAACTCTTCTCCCTTGTCTTAAATAAACAAAACCCATCATGAATCGATTGATTCTATCATCAACCTCCCTTAATCTCCAAAGAACAGCAAAACCCTAATCTCGTTCTTCTTAGTTTATCTCGAAACTCAATCAATCTTCAATTGATCTTCTTCATAGATTACAGTCACGCCATCTTCATCATTCTTCTCACTAGCTTCAACAAATATTAATTCTCTCAAATCCTACCTCAAAATCATCTCTCGGTTTCAAACAGAATAAGAGAGGAGAAGAAGAAGAAATAAGAAAAGATGAGAAGAAATGGTTTCCTTTGATTTGGTTTTGGTAGATAAGAATAACGGGGAACACTAAAAACATACCATCCGTGATAAGGGAAGCCCGGTCGGTTTAATGGCAAAAAGACTAATTTTCCATTTATGCTAAATTAATGATTTCTTCTTCATTTAGTATCCGAACAATACATTCGAGTTGTCCATTCCGCGTAACATTTTGAGATCTGTCTAACGGTTCTAGTTTCGTAACTAAATAGTCGTTAGATTAGTTCATATCAATTAATGTTCGTATTAAACTAATCAATTTATTAACGGTTAAATCTTATCTTGATAATCACTTGACCAGTCAAATAACTTTGACGCGCTTGAGGGTACTTACAAGATTTTTTTGACATTTTCGCATGTATCCAAAATTTATTTTAAAGTCTTCCTGTACTTATTTGTCTAGTCTTAGCCATGGCTTAATAATTGCAGATGACCTGAAAAATTAGGGTCCCACTTTTCTGAAAGAAAAGACAAATTGAGTATTATTGCATATATCACAGGAAAGGCAATAGTGACGAGACTATTTGCTCGCACGAGCCAAGGAGAAAACAGTGGATCCCATCCAGAGGGGTTAGACGAGATGGAACTCGGTGAAACTATGCACAACGGTGCACTCCCAAGAGAGGGACAACCTGATAACCAATATCGGGAAGGGTTAACTGATAACTCTAGCTCTGATGGAGATGAAAATCCCTTCAAGAGCCAAGATGATATTCATTTAACTCAACCAGGAGGGTTGGATCGTTTTCCAAGGAAGATAGTAAACAATGGTCCCAAGAAAAGCAATAATTCTGGCTCGGACGATACCATTGTTACAATCACAACCATCCTAAAAGCCCAAGAAGCACATGATGATAGAATGAAAAAGTTGTAGAGACATAACAGGAGACTAGAACGGAAAAATAGGATATTTAAACGGAAGGCCAAGAAGAAGGAGTCAATCATCGCAGTCGATGAGACCCCCGAGGAGGAAAACCCGTTTGACAATTTGCAAGACGATAAAAGAGTCAATATCCCTAACACCTAAAACGAGGAAGCAATGGATCTCCTTCCCAAGTTAATTAGAGGAGCCTTAAACCAGGAGGAGAGCATGTCCGATGGATCTTCCGATGTTGATCCAAAACACAGGCGAGAGCGGAAAAAAGAAAACATAGTAAGAACTAACTGTGAGACCGAGAATCTCGTAGTCACTAACCCTAAGCAAGGGGAGACTTCAAAGTCTATTCGCTCTAAGATAGTTTCCCACGCCGAATAATCGTATGAGGATTTATGGCGATCAAGATATCATCGACCAGAGACCTCTTTCTCGCCGAGAGAGCACAAGGAAAAAATAAGAAATCCGAAAGAAGGCTTATGGACGATAAGTTGCAGGTCCGACTCTGCCAACTCGAGGCAATGTGCAGAGAAGTCACCGGGAGGAAAGATAGTAAAAAGATGGCGGAGGTAATGCAGGAGGCAAGACCATCTCCCTTGGAAGTATACCTATTGGCCCAACCCTTTCCGAGGAAGTGCTCTCTTCCAATGTTCACAACTCCCTTGAATGGGACAGGCGATGCCTTAGCATCTCAGATCGTATCGTATGATACTAACTCAGCAGAGCCACTACAATGTGGTTATGTGCAGATTTTTCCCGACAAGTCTAAAAGACAAATCCTTAATGTGGTTCAACAACCTACCGAAGGAGTCGGTCAGGTCCTTTTCCCACCTATCCGAGTTGTTCTTGGAGACTTACAAACATAACATTAGAGTCAAACAAGAAATAGACATGTTGTTTCAACTAGCCTGAGGACCAAATGAGTCACTCCAATCACTAGTGACACGATAGAGGAAACTGTGTACCGAGATCGAAAGGGTACCAAAGGCCTATGCGATATTAGGTTTCAAAAATAGTCTGAGAAAGACAGACCTGATATTTGTCTGCATGTATGAAACCATGCCACCAAACCTGGGAAAATTGAGGGAGATCCAAGAGGATTACATAGCCCTAGAAGAAATTCAAGATGGCACTTATGACAAATTGGTGAAGGGAACCACCAGAGGAACTAACGTAGTAGAGCCATATAACCCTCAAGCACCTACCCAAGGAGCAGGACGATCCAACAATGGATATACCCAATTCGATAAAAATCGGAGTGGAGGATGGAAAGGGAGATACCAAGCCCGAAATAATAAGTAAAAATTTGTAGACCCTATCTACACGAAGCTAAACACTCCCACATCCGACATCCTCAAGAAGATCGATGGGAAGTACACTTATCCTTGGAAAAGAGGGAAGCATCCAGAGCGAGCTAAGAACCGCACTGAATTCTGCGAGTTCCATAAATTTTTTAGTCATACCATAGACTCTTGCAGATATCTGAAGAAATTGATGCAAGATATGATAGATGAAGGTAAACTTCAGGAGTACATAGTGCAACCAACGACTCAGCTAGCGACAAGGGAACCTGTTCATCGTATAGATATACCACGCGAGGCACAATATCTGGGGTGCAACACGATATCACACTCAGTCAATATAGCTCCCATGCTCAAGGGATGTATTACAAGGAGAATCCACAAGAGAGATTTCAAAGGTGATGAAGTTTTTAACATAGCGAAAGAACCTCCTAGGGAGGAGTGGATGAAAATACCTATCATATTCTCAGCTTCAGAGGCGCCTGACGAATGGCACAACCACAACGATCCACTGGTGGTAACGATGTCCGTCGCGCTTCCCGAGCATGAATGAGAAGAAGAAACACCTAAGGCACTGCCATGGGCAATGCCCAAGATCCTAATAGACGGAGGAAGCTCTGTTGAGATTTTTTTTCACGAAACATTCAAGCAAATGGGCCTCAGAGATGAGTGCTTGACTCCTTCCACATATAATATATTCGGCTTTAATGGTTCATCGACCCGACAGAGTGGTGAAATCGCGTTAGAGTGCTTGACTCCTCACTCTAACCACTTTCTGTGTGGTGGACGTAGTTTCTCCTTACACGACTATCATCGGGCGATCTTGGATCCACGGTATCAAAGGAGTTGCCTCAACTTATCACCAAATACTAAGGTTCCCAACACTAGACGGAATCATGGAGGTAGTCGGAGACTCGGCAGGCGCTAAATACTGTTATAACATGGAAGTGCATAATGGAAAAAATAGAGTGAATTCCCAAAAAGCAAGAAAGAAAAGAGCAAAAAATGCTATGGACCAGGCCGAAATTGATGCATATATATCAATAACGAACGAGGTAAGATGTTCCAACGAAACATCGTCCGAGCAGGACACTAAAGTCACGGACGAACCTATAGGACCCATGCAAAACCTATCCGACATAGGATATCGCCCACCGAATTTTTCGGCTTCAGAACCCACAAAGGAGGTAAATATCAGGACACCCGAGAACCAGGGTATGATCAAGATAGGTAACCTCCTCGACGTGGAGGAGGAAGAAAAGTTAATACAAGTACTGAAGGAATATTCCGATGTCTTCACTTGGCGAATAGAAGATATGCCGGGAATAGATCCAGAGGTCTGTTGTCACCACCTTAAAATCAATCCGAAGCACAAGCCTGTGGGCCAAAAAATGCGCAAAGTGGCATCATAATATCACGAGGAAATTCAAAAGGAGTTGAAAAATATGGATGCATCAGGAGACATCCAAGAGGTGTAGTATCCGACATGGTAATCATACCAAATAAAAATGGGGGAGTGTGAATTTGCATTGATTTCAGTGACCTGAACAAAGCCTGTCCAAAAGACAGTTTCCCGCTCACTAATATTGATCATCTCGTGGAACCAACTTCGGGCTATGGACTACTTTTCCAAATGGACGGATACTCTGGGTATAACCAAATCCCCCTCTCTGAGGAAGAGCAATAACATACCGCTTTCTTCACTCCCCGAGGGTTATAATGTTACACTAAAATGTCATTCAAACTAAAGAACGCAGGAACAACAGACCAAAGGATGGTCAAAAAAATGTTTGACCATTGGATACATAAAATCCTGGAGGTATACATAGAAGACATGCTTGTCAAGAGTAAGCTTCCACGAGATCACACGAAGGATCTCATAGAAATTTTCGAACAAATGAGACAATTTAACATGAAAATTAACCCGACAAAATGTGTATTTGGAGTGACTTCAGGGAAATTTTTAGGGTACTTGGTCACCAAACGAGGCATCGAGGTGGACCTGGCCAAAGAAAAAGCAGTACTCAAAATTCCTTAGCCTTCCACAATCAAGGACATGCATAGGTTGAATGGTCGGCTAGTAGCCTTGAGAAGGTTTCCAGCTAGTTCATCCGACAAATGTAAAGAATATTTTAACACTCTGAAGAAAGGTGAGAAATTCTCATGGAGTAACGACTGCGAGAGAGCCTTTCAACAGATCAAAGAACATTTGGCCACTTTGCCAATCTTCCAAAAGCCTGAGACAGGAAAAATCCTATACATTTACTTATCATCTATTAACATCTCGATCAGCACGGTGCAAACCCGTTTAGACGAAGAAATAAAAAAACCTATCTACTTTATAAGCAAAACAATGACATCAGCAGAGAAGAACTATTCCAAAATTAAATAAATCGTGATGTCCCTGGTTTACATGACGCAAAAATTACAAATGTATTTCCACACCCACACAGTCACAGTTATCACAAAATCTCCAATAAAAACTATTTTGGACCATCCCGACAGAGCAGGAAGAATCTCAAAATGGGGAGCCCAAATCAAGCAATTTGGGTTAAAATATCAAGACCAAACAGCGGTCAAAAACCAAGTTATAGCAGATTTCTTAGATGATTTTCCTCTAGATGACACAGACGAAATCGAAGAAATCCCAAGATTAAAAGACGAGCTGGAAGACCCACCCGAGCTACTTCGCTCGGAAAATCCCAGGCGATAGGAAGTCTTTGTAGATGGGTCATGTAATTCGGAAGGATCCGGCATCGGTATGGTCTTCACGACCCTGACAGGACCCATGATCGTTTACAGCCAAAGGATAGAATTCCCCGCTACTAACAACATAATTGAGTACGAAGCTGTCATACACGCCCTACGAGTAATAATATCCTTGGGTATCAGTGAAGTAAGACTCACAAGCGATTCACAGCTAATCGTACGACAAATAGTATACCAAGCCTCCGATCCTTGCTTACAGCGATACCTCCAACTGGCTAAGCATTATATCGAACAGATACCTAATATCACCTTCAGGCATCCAAATAGTCACAACAATAGGCACACAGACGCCTTAACCTTTATCGCCTCCATGATATCGGACCCGAAGGAAATAAATGTAAAAATAGAAAAAATCTTGCTCCCCTCCATACCCATTGAAGGATACATGGAGATACTCAATTTGAACATATGGACCAACAGGAGGTCCTACTAGAGAATGATTGGAGAACCCCAATTGTGAAATATTTGTCTAAAGGTGACCTCCCGAGCGATCAAAAACTCGCGCACAAAGTCATATACCGGTCGGGAAATGACCAACTAAGAGATGGCATACTGTACAAACAGTCATATATGGAACCATTGCTCAGATTTCTATCCTTCATAGAAGGTAAGAAAATATTGAAAGAGATACATTACGGATATGATGGTAACCATAGTGGGGGTAGATCTCTAGACCATAAGGCCAAGATACAAGGATACTTTTTTCCTCGCATAAGCGAAGGCTCCAGACAGATGGCAAAATCATGCCTAGAGTGCCAAAAATTTGGCAAAAGAAGACATACACCATCAATGGATTTGAAATCTGTTCTCAGCCCTTAGCCATTCGCCAAATAGGGGGTCGACATCGTCGGACCACTACGAGATGATACAGGGCAACGAAAATATCTCATCGTGGCCACTAATTAATTTACCAAATGGGTTGAAGCCTCTTCCTTAAGGAATATTAGAGACCACGACGTCATCAAATTCCTTTTCGACTGCATCATATGTCGCTTTGGTATTCCAGCTGCCATCGTGACGAACAATGGGGCACAACTCCGAGGGAAAAATATTGACCTCATCTTCAACTTCTTCAAAATCAGGAAGAATAAATCTATGCCCATCTACCCCGAGAGTAATGGCCAAGCAGAAGCTACTAATAAAACCATCACCGACATACTCAATAAGAAGCTGGACGAGCATGGATCTATCTGGTGTGAACAACTACACAATGTCTTGTGGTCTTATAGGACCACACGAAGAGAAGCAACATGAATAACTTCCTTCGCTCTAACCTATGGAACAGAAGCGATCATACCTACTGAAGCAATTATCCTGACGACAAAGTCCGAGGCTTGGTAGAAAAACCTCACCTCGGACATAATATTCCAAGCTAGACGACCTCGAGAAAAACTGATAAATCGCTTTGCAGAAGATGGAAAATGACCATCGAAGATTGGCCCGAGAATACAACAAACGTGTCCATCCGAGACAATTTAACATAGGCGATAAAGTCTGGCGCGAGATCCCTCCATACCAGCGTGAATCAGGAAAATTTTCTCCCACCTGGGAAGGACCATTGACTGCCATTGCCAAAGCAGGCGATGGAGCTTAGAGATTGCTCAAAACCAATGGAGAGGAGCTAGAACGCCCTTGGAACATCAATTACCTAAATCCATATAATGCTTAAACAACTTATCGCTTGGGAAAACAAATTATGAAAATTGGATTCAAGTCCCTCCATGTATTAAGTCATGACACCTTACCAAAATGTATTAAGGGCTTACGACCCTCTTTTTGAGAATAATAAAATTAACCTTTTTTGTGATCATTTTACTTTCCTTAATTTTTTGTTTTGTTTATTTCCTAGATTTTTTGCTTTTAATATTTTTTTTTTCTTTTTGCATTTGTATATAGCTCCACTCATCTCATACTTAAATTACAACTAAAGCCCATCAAGATTATGGCATAGTGCTAGCCACACCTTCCATTCCACAACGAATGATGCAGGTACAATACCTAAGATTCCCAAGACGACGCAGACCTAAGGCAATGCCATCTAGCCAATGAAGCAAGATGAAGCGGGGGACACCCTTAGCTAACTAATACGAGATCATACCTAGGGTAATACCATCACGATCTGGAAATCGGATGATGTCTTGTCATAACAGAAGATGCCCAGAATCAAGGTACTAACCTTTGGCTAAGGAAAGAATAACTTGACCGAGGTATCACCCTTCAAATGACGGTTAATAAACACGTGACTCAAACCGTCGATCACTTAACCTTGGGGAACGTGTAATCTAAACAGGACACGATTAAGTTAAACCCCTAAAAGCATCACAACAAAGGAGAAAATGGAAAAGAACAATCACTACAGGAAAAATATACATCTACAACTGGAGATTTACAACGCTTAGATAAGTATTGTAGAAGGTCCTATGTTTTACAACTGAATTCAAAGGAAGAGTTGTGGTATATCATCACTGCCAACCCTTAAGAAACAAAGGGTTGCGTTAAGAAAACAAACGACAACTCCTTAATAAAAAGAGTTGTGACGACATTTAGCTTTAACAACTATGTTTATTAGTGTAGTGACTTAGCCTATCACAACTCTCACAAGTGTTGTTGAAGGACACAAAAATATGATAATGGAAAATATGTTAGAGGGGAGATTCGAACATGAACCTACTGCATGGAAGTGTAGCTCATCAACCATCCTTTCACTTCACAAGTTGTGGTATTTTTCATTTTTTTAAATATAAACCTATAACAACACTTATAAGTGTTGTTGAAGTAAAAATATATAATGTTGGAAAAAATGAGGTTGGGGGGATTCGATCCTGAGCCTCGGGCATGGAAATCTACACCACTAACCATCCTACACTATCACAGGTTCTGTCAAGTTTGTGGTTCTTTAATACACTAACTTTATGACAACCCTTCATAAGTGTTGTAAAACAAAATGTAATGCCAAAAAAATAATGCTCAGGTGACTGAGCCGCAAACAGCGCGAAGCCTTCTCTGAAATTATTTATTTCCGATAAGGGTAGTCTGGTCATTTTCACAGTCTCCATAATATTTATTGCACTTATTTCCATCAAAGGTAATATGGTCATTTTCACATTCTAAAATATTTACTTTACCTTTTTCCGATAAGGGTAGTCTTGTCATTTTTCACAGTCTCCATAATATTTATTGCACTTATTTCCATTAAGGGTAATATGGTCATTTTCATATTTTATAATATTTACTTTACCAATTTCCAATAAGGGCAGTCTGGTCATTTTCAAAGTCTCCATAATATTTATTGCGCTTATCTTCATTAAGGGTAATATGGTCATTTTTAAAGTGTAATATTTATATTACTTATTTCCGATAACGATAGTCTGGTCATTATTAAAGTTTCGATAATATTTACTTCACTTATTTAAGGGTAATATGGTTATTTTCATAGTCTGTAATATTTTCTTTACTTATTTCCAATAAGGGTAGTCTGGTCATTTTCACAGTCTACATAATATTATTGCACTTATTTCCATGAAGGGTAATATCGTCATTTTTACATTCTGTAATATTTACTTTACCTATTTCCGATAAGGGTAGTCTGGTCATTTTCACAGTCTCCATAATATTTATTGCACTTATTTCCATCAAAGGTAATATGGTCATTTTCACATTCTAAAATATTTACTTTACCTTTTTCCGATAAGGGTAGTCTTGTCATTTTTCACAGTCTCCATAATATTTATTGCACTTATTTCCATTAAGGGTAATATGGTCATTTTCATATTTTATAATATTTACTTTACCAATTTCCAATAAGGGCAGTCTGGTCATTTTCGCAGTCTCCATAATATTTATTGCGCTTATCTTCATTAAGGGTAATATGGTCATTTTTAAAGTGTAATATTTATATTACTTATTTCCGATAAGGGTAGTCTGGTCATTATTAAAGTTTCGATAATATTTACTGCACTTATTTAAGGGTAATATGGTTATTTTCATAGTCTGTAATATTTTCTTTACTTATTTCCGATAAGGGTAGTCTGGTCATTTTCACAGTCTCCATAATATTATTGCACTTATTTCCATGAAGGGTAATATCGTCATTTTTACATTCTATAATATTTACTTTACCTATTTCCGATAAGGGTAGTCTGGTCATTTTCACAGTCTCCATAATATTTATTGCACTTATTTCCATCAAAGGTAATATGGTCATTTTCACATTCTAAAATATTTACTTTACCTTTTTCCGATAAGGGTAGTCTTGTCATTTTTCACAATCTCCATAATATTTATTGCACTTATTTCCATTAAGGGTAATATGGTCATTTTCATATTTTATAATATTTACTTTACCAATTTCCAATAAGGGCAGTCTGGACATTTTCGCATTCTCCATAATATTTATTGCGCTTATCTTCATCAAGGGTAATATGGTCCTTTTTAAAGTGTAATATCTATATTACTTATTTCCGATAAGGGTAGTCTGGTCATTATTAAAGTTTCGATAATATTTACTGCACTTATTTAAGGGTAATATGGTCATTTTCATAGTCTGTAATATTTTCTTTACTTATTTCCGATAAGGGTAGTCTGGTCATTTTCATAGTCTCCATAATATTATTGCACTTATTTCCATGAAGGGTAATATTGTCATTTTTACATTCTGTAATATTTACTTTACCTATTTTCGATAAGGGTAGTCTAGTCATTTTTCACAGTCTCCATAATATTTATTGCACTTATTTCCATTAAGGGTAATATGGTCATTTTCACATTTTATAATATTTATTTTACCTATTTCCAATAAGGGAAGTCTGGTCATTTTCGAAGTCCCCATAATATTTATTGCGCTTATTTTCATCAAGGGTAATATGGTCATTTTTAAAGTGTAATATTTATTTTACCTATTTCCAATAAGGGCAGTCTAGTCATTTTCGCAGTCTCCATAATATTTATTGCGCTTATTTTCATCAAGGGTAATATGGTCATTTTTAAAGTGTAATATTTATATTACTTATTTCCGATAAGGGTAGTCTGGTCATTATCACAGTCTCCATAATATTATTGCACTTATTTTCACTAAGGGTAATATGGTCATTTTCATAGTTTGTAATATTTTCTTTACTTATTTCCGATAAGGGTAATCTGGTCATTTTCACAGTCTCCATAATATTATTGCACTTATTTCCATTAAGGGTAATATCGTCATTTTCACATGTTATAATATTTACTTTACCTATTTCCAATAAGGGTAGTCTGGTCATTTTCACAGTCTCCATAATATTTATTGCACTTATTTCCATTAAGGGTAATATGGTCATTTTCACATTTTATAATATTTATTTTACCTATTTCCAATAATCTGGTTATTTTCGCGTTCTCCATAATATTTATTGCGCTTATTTTCATCAAGAGTAATATGGTCATTTTCAAAATGTAATATTTATATTACTTATTTCCGATAAGGGTATTCTGGTCATTATTAAAGTTTCGATAATATTTACAGCACTTATTTTCACTAAGGGTAATATGGTCATTTTCATAGTCTATAATATTTTCTTTACTTATTTCCGATAAGGGTAGTCTGGTCATTTTCATAGTCTCCATAATATTATTGCACTTATTTCCATTAAGGGTAATATTGTCATTTTCACATTCTGTAATATTTACTTTTCCTATTTCCGATAAGGGTAGTCTGGTCATTTTTCACAGTCTCCATAATATTTATTGCACTTATTTCCATTAAGGGTAATATGGTCATTTTCACACTTTATAATATTTATTTCACCTATTTCCAATAAGGGTAGTCTGGTCATTTTCGCAGTCTCCATAATATTTATTGCACTTATTTCCATCAAGGGTAATATGGTCATTTTCAAAGTGTAATATTTATATTACTTATTTCCAATAAGGGTAGTCTGTTCATTATTAAAGTTTCGATAATATTTATTGCCCTTATTTTCACTAAGGGTAATATGGTCATTTTCATAGTTTGTAATATTTTCCTTATTTATTTCCGATAAGGGTAGTCTGGTCATTTTCACAGTCTCCATAATATTATTGCACTTATTTCCATTAAGGGTAATATCGTCATTTTCACATTTTATAATATTTACTTTACCTATTTCCAATAAGGGTAGTCTGGTCATTTTCACAGTCTTCATAATATTTATTGCACCAGATCTGATAAATTTCATCTTCATTTCATCCGAATGAGAAACTTGGGTCCAACTCTAGTAATCTTTGAACCCGGGATGTTCAAATCTAATAAATTTCATCTTCAGTTCATCCGAATGAGAAACTCATGTCCAACTCTAGAAATCTTTGAACCCGGGATGTTCAAATCTGATAACTTTTATATTCAGTTCATCCGAATGAGAAACTTAGGTCCAACTCTTGTAATCTTATAGTGGTTCACTCCCGGCCAGGTTTCGACCTTGGAGCCATGGTATGCATACAATATGCCAGAATAAGGTTTGTTTAAATTTTTTGGGAAATATTTCGAAGGAATCTTACCTGTAAATGGATGGATTCATCGTTCTTACCAAGTTTTCGGCTTATAATGGCCCACTCAGGGCCAAGTTTCAATCTCGGAGCCTGGTTATGCATACAAAATGCCAAAATAGAGTTTGTTTAAATTTTCGTGGAATATTTCGAAGGAATCTTACATGTAAATGGATGGACTCATCGTTCTTACTATGTTTCCGACTTATAATCGTCCACTCCCAGCCAGGTTTCGACCTCGGAGCCAGGGTATGCATACAATATGACAGAATAAGGTTTGTTTAAATTTTTGGGGAATATTCCGAAGGAATCTTACCTGTAAATGGATGGATTCTTCGTTTTTACAAAGTTTCTGACTTAGAGTAGTCAAATTTGATGATGTATCGTGCTAAGTTTGAAGTCCGAACCCTTTCAGATTTATCAGATTTGTCAAATCTGATAAATTTCATCTTCGATTCAATTAATGAGAAACTCAGATCGAAATCTAGTAATCTTTGAACCCGGGATGTTCAAATCTGATAAATTTCATCTTCAGTTCACTCGAATGAGAAACTCAGATCGTTTTTACGGACTCTTATACTTATAGTAGTCTGCTCCTGGCCAGGTTTCGATCTCAGAGCCAGTTTCTTTCTTGAAGTTGACGGATTTGTGTGTATTTAAGGTTTCTGAGGATATTCCCATGGAATCTTACCCGTAAATGGTTGGATTCATCGTTTATGTGAACTTTTAGACTTATAGTAGTCCGCTCCTGGCTAGGTTTCGATCTAGGATCCTGGTACGCATAAATATGCAGAATTAGGGTTTTTTAGGGTTTCGTAGAATATCTCGAAGGAATCTTACCTGTAAATGGATGGATTCGTCATTCTTACAAAGTTTCTGACTTAGAGTAGTTAACTCGCGGCCAGGTTTCGATCTCGGATCTTGGTAAGCATACAATATGCAGAAATATGGTTTTTTTAAGGTTTCGTAGAATATCTAGAAGGAATCTTATCTGTAAATGGATGAATTCGTCATTCTTACCAAGTTTCTGACTTAGAGTAGTCAACTCACGGCCAGGTTTCGGTCTCGGATCCTGTTAAGCATACAATATGCAAAAATAGGGGTTTTTTAAGGTTTTGTAGAATATCTCGAAGGAATCTTACCTGTAAATGGATGAATTCGTCGTTCTTACCAAGTTTCTGACTTATAGTAGTCAACTAGCGGTCAGGTTTCGATCTCTGAGACTGGTATGCATAAAATATGCAGAAATAGTAAGGTTTCGTATAATATTTCGAAGGAATCTTACTTGTAAATTGATGGTTTATTCGTTCTTACCAAGTTTCTAACTTATAGTAGTCAACTCGCGGCTAGGTTTCGATCTCTGAGCCTGGTATGCGTACAATATGCAAAAATAGGTTTGTTTGAGGTTTCGTAGAATATTTTGAAGGAATCTTACCTGTAAATGGATAGATTCGTCATTCTTACCAAGTTTCTGACTTAGAGTAGTCAACTCACGGCCAGGTTTCGATCTCTGACCATGGTATGCATAGAATATTCGAATCGACACTAAGCTTCATATTCATCAATTTCAATGATGTATCATGCTAAGTTTGAAGTCAGAACCCTCTTAGAGCTTCGTACTTCATAGTTTGTATGCCATTATACCGCATTTTCAGTTCATCTGAATGAGAAACTGAGGTCCAAATCTAGTAATCTTCGGACAGGTGATGTTTAAATCTGATAAATTTCATCTTCAGTACATCCGAATGAGAAACTCAGGTCCAAACTAGTAATCTTTGAACTGGTGATGTTCAAATATGATAAATTTCATATTCAGTTCATCTGAATGAGAAACTCAGGTCCAACTCTAGTAATCTTTGAACCTGTGATGTTCAAATCTGATAAATTTCATTTTTAGTTTATCCGAATGAGAAACTCAGGTCCAACTCTAGTAACCGATTACAAGCTATTTCGGTTAAGATGAACTAATCTTAACTTTTGTTGAAAGTTGTGGTATAACCGGTCATATCCCTCCTGGAGCTTCTCGGTTCATAGTTTTTATGCCGTTATACCACATTTGAAGTTCGAATCTACACTGAGCTTCATATTTATCGATTTCGATGATGTATCATTTTAAGTTTGAATTCAAAACCCTCCTGGAGCTTCTTGGTTCATAGTTTGTATATCTTTATATCACATTTGAATTCTGAATCCATCTGAAATTTCATGGTCCATCTCTAGTAATCGTATAACCTGAGTCTACTGGTATGAACAAAAGCTACTTCATGACATGTATGACTAGTCAAAATTACTTCATGACCTATGTGACTAGTCGAAATTCAAACCGGAAGTACAAAGTAAAAGCACAAAGAAACACACCAATTATCGAATTCATTTTTCATTTTTCCGATTCATTCATATACATTTTTTAGAATTTTTTATATCAGAATGTCGATAACAATGTCATAAATTTATTAATATTTTTTTTGGAATTTTTTCGTGTCGAAGGTTGATAATAGAACCGAATATATGAGTTCGTATTAACACAAAGAGAAACACATGCTTCTCAATCTGTATGAGCTGCCCAAATACAATCTCAACCGTCAAGATATTTCCTTAATCCGTATGAGTGGCAAACGTGGTCCGTCCATTCTTTTGGTCTCAACAATCAAAAACTCTAATTCCTATCCATTTTTTTCTTTTTTCCTCTCCGTCTCTCTTTCTTTCTCAGCCTTCGCCCCCGACTCTCCCTCTCTTCTTTTTTCTTCTGCAGATCTAATGCGTGTTTTCTAATGCGTGTTTTTGATATTTACTTATTCCATATGGATCTACAGAGTTCTAATGAGTATTCATAAAGAGAGACGGGGAGATTAAGAAATAAGGGTTTCAGTAGATAGATGAAAAATTAGGGTTTCAAAATTCAGAATTTCTTTGTATCTGACAAATCAGGTGAAGGTTATGCTTCATCAAATCGTAATTAAAGGGCTAGGTTCTGTAGGAGGTGTTCTTGCAGGTTGAGAGCTTCAATTTTTGGAATCTGTTGAAAAATTTGTTGAAGACGAAAATTGGTTCAGATTCAAGGTTTTCAATTGAATCCGAGAATAAATTGAGCTTAGCAGAGGCTTGGTGATTATCATGGGTTTTAGATGAGAGTGGTGATGACGAGTTTCAGACCGAGGAGTAGCAAGAAGAGGAATTAACAGATAATCAATTAGTGAATGACGAGTTTCTACCTGGTTTTTCTACGAGGAATCATCTTTCATTCGAACCCAAGGTAAATTTACACTCCCTCTCGTTCATTGAGATGTATTTGTTTTCTTTTGGACTTTTCCTAATTTTGATCAAAATGAATCAATACATTAGGTGTTTATTTTTCTTTTCTTTTGAGTTCTTCTTTTTTAGTTGATTTTAAATTAGAGAATCTAATTTATAGTACTTTGAATTGATTCATACATTAGGTGATGCAGCTGAAGCTGAACCTGAGATGGAGTTACAACTATTGTTGGGGTTACAAGGAAGAAAACAGTTAGAACTATGGGTGTTGAGAAGTTGAATCTGAGAAAAGTAAGAAGAATTTGAGGGTTTCCATGGGTTTGTTACTTTGAGATTGTTGTATTCCAGTTTTAGGAGCTAAGAAGAAGTGCAGGTGGACTTGAATCAATTGCAGGTGATGGGTCTATGGTGCATATCCAGTTGGTGCTGATCAATGAGATGAACTACACTGTGATGTTGGTGTGGACTGAAAAAGGTGGCTAACTGAATGGAAAGATGCAGTCGAGCTGAACATGGGAGTTGCAGTGGTGTTTGAAGTAGATGGAACTTAAGACGATTGCAAGGAAAGCTGCAATGTAACTGATGTGCAAGGTGTTTGAAGTAGATGGAACTTAAGACGATTGCAAGGAAAGTTCTTGTACTCGATTTGTAGCTGATTGATATCAATATCAGTGAAGCTAGTGATGTTGTGTGCTGGGTGGTTGAGGATTTGAGTTCGCTGTGAAAATCAGTTGAGATTAATCTTGGGTTTGATTGGAAGAAGATAGCAGCAAAAGCTTGGATAGATGATGCACGTGTTTGAATGAGTGATGGATACACATAAATAGTCGATTAAATGGTGATGTTTCCATTGATGATTGATGCGTAGTATTCTGTCAACAATAGCAAATGAATACTGGGTCTTAAATTAATGGTGATGAAAGCGAAATTAAATGAAGGGTTCGCTGTTGACTTGAGTATAAGAAGTTCAGTGAAGTGAAGATGGTGATGACAACCACAACAACAAAGACAATAAGCTATTTAATCTTTTCCCTCTATTTCGACCAGCGACATCAATGCATGAATGTGTTTTTGCTGAAATGGTTTCGAAATGTGATCTCGTTGGCTGATATAACTGAAGTCAGTGGTGGTTATTTTCTTGATTCTATAATAGGTTCATTCGAATTGGTTGCAAGGGTATTGAAATGAGCTATGCAGTTCAGTGGTGGTAGCCAGATCTGGTGGAGATGATTGATGGTAAGCAGTGCAAGGAGATATAAATGGCGAGAACTCAAGAAGCAACAGCAGATGTGACTTTGACAATGGCCTGGGTGCTGGAGAGTTAAACTGAAGCTAAGTTGAGGTGCCAGTTGCTGAATTTCAGTTGGTGCTGCAGTGAATTATATTTAAGTTTATTTCTTGAAATTCCTTTCATCTTTTAACTTCAAGTTGATCCGTTTTTTTTTTTTTTTGAGCATCCTGTTTTTGTTATCAAGGTATAGATCAAGTTAGATTATGATCCTAAAGGAAAGAATGGTCAAATGACTTCATTACTTGATGTTGTTACAATCCACCAACCTAAGAATGAAGAAGACTCATTAGTAGGCCTTCAATGGTGGCTCCTACCGAAATCGAAATGCCAGCTCAAATGGTAGGTATAATAGCTTAAATTGGATGGGTTTCTAAATTGGAGTCATTTTTTAGTTCTGTAATTTCAAAGATGAGGATTTTGAATGATATCACTTATCAAGTTTATATGGGTTTCTTTTTGTGGTGATTGCAGGCTGAGCTTGAGCTGGTGATTGAGTTGATATGAAATTGGAACTGTATGAATGAATGTATTGCAGTGGATATGTAGAGATGAAATTGTAGAACAATTGCAGATGTCGTTGGTCACAATGGCTGCAACGATGTGTTTTAGGTAAAGTTGAAATTGGTACTGATATTGAGTAATGAAGCTGAGACATTTTCTTTATTTTCGTTATTTGCCCTCATTTTGTGATGGACTTCCTCTGTAGGTTCCTTGCTAAGATGTTACTGCCAAAAGGTTTAAAGATGTACTTGTCCGACAACCTATTGAAATTATAGTAAGTATTTTGATTTTTTAAATTGAAGGTGTTAAAATGTGTTTGTTGGACAAGAATTCTTTCAAATGAATCTGTTTTTTTATCGGTTGTTCCATCTATGTTTTTATCAGTTGTCCCATCTCTGTTTATAATGTTGGTTCATTTGATAAACTTTGTGGTACCTCTAGTCACTCATTTTTTGTTTTTGTTTTTGGTGATTCAGGTATTGGGTTTGACAGTAAATGAAGCTATGAAGTCTAGATAACTTCTACAGAGGAGGTAATCATAATGATCTCTTCTTTGTTTTGTTTTGTTTTGTTTTGTTTTGTTTTGTTTTGTTTTGTTTTGTTTCGTGTTGTTTTGTTTTGTTCAACTGTGGAACTAGTATGATTTATGGTTGTAAAGTTGTCTTTTGATATCCATGATTATTGAGTTTTGTTAATTTTTTGATTTAGGGTTTTTTTGCCACTTAAAATTTGTGTATCTGTGTTATCTGATTTGGGTGTTGACTGGTTTTTGTTGATTTTGTTTACAGGAAAAAAATCCATTAATGTGGGGATTTAAGGGTTTCCCTACTACGGATGCCATATTGCAAGGTGGGTTTTGGCTGTTGAAGATATTTGCTTCAGAAATTCGATATCGTCATACTTATTCAGACTCGGTATGGATGCTGCTTTCATCTTGCTATTGGTTATTGGTTCATCTTTTGTGCAATACCATTGTACTGATTTTCGGTTTCAGGATACAATGTTGGCACTCTTTTTTAGATTGAGTTGGTTTGCTGTTAAGATTGTTTGACAGTTAGAAAGTGATATCTAGAAGGATGTTAGCTGGAAAACCCATGAAGCATGAAACATTTCTTTGAACACTGTGACAAGGTATTTTTGTGCGAATGAGTTTCTATTGTTCTGAAGTGAGAAAATATAATAAAAATGCTATACTAAAATGATTACATGGGCGAAAAGATTCCTATATGGAGATTTGAAATCCCATAAAGAGATATTTTCCTTATTTATTTCCGATTGTTAAAAATGATATCAAAAGGCTACCAATAGGGTGAATTCCAAGTAAACAAATTGTTAGTGGTGTGGCATTGTAAGGATTAGTCTCAAGAGTGTTCTGTTTTATTTGTTACCTTCTGGTGTTTGCATTACTTAGCTATGTTACTAGATATTGGTGTGGCACTTTGTTCCATTTTCTTCTAAGTCTATTAGAGTATAGCTTGGTTCCAAAATCAGTTCTCTAGGTAAAGTATAACATGATTCTAGCGCCGCTCTTTACTATTCATTATGTAACTCTTTACTATTTATATTTGGTTGTTATCTTGGTATACTCAATTAAGCTTTCACTTGTGTTTTTCGGAGATTCTGCCATTGGAGTTGAAGTTACAATCTCTCCCACCGTAGGATTCCAGGGGTTAAGAGATGTTTTTTGAAGCTGAGAAAGAATAGCTAGACAGAAGTGTAACAAAAAGTTCTGTATTTTTGTGGTTTGTGCTTTGTGGGATTTAGTCTAAATTTAATTTACTGGTTCTTGTGCTCTGTGTTTGCAGTTGATTTACCGACTTGGTTTTGAAATGTTAAAGTTATATTTTTTCAGACAACCCCAGGAGTATTTTACATTGGACTGCCTAAAGCTGGACCCGATTGCACCTATAAATCTTACATGCTTCAGGTATGTTTATACTATTGGCTCTAAATTAGTTCATTCTCAGTAAGTTTGGCTTTTGTGGGCTATGCTCATTGTTTTAGTGTTTTTTTTTTATGTGCAATATCAGTTTTCGAATTGATTGGATGTCAAGCCTTGGGAATAAGATTGGCAAGTCAGATATGGCAAAGCTTGAGGATATTGGGAGGACTGTGCTTGTATGATAGTGCTTGTCCGATTGTATGATAGATATATGATATTTTTAGTCATGCAAAGAATCTATCATTTTCAATTTTTTTTTGCGCAACACACTTTCATACAAGGTGATTTGAAGTTAGCTAGGTAATGCAATTGGAGTGGCAGGTCTTGAATGAATGTAAATGTGTTACACTGGCAGTTTAATATGAATTTATGAATGTGAAATACTTTCGGCAATTCGGTTTCGGCTATAATTTTTATTTTCAAAATAGTTTTATGCACACAACTTCTAATAAGAGTTGTGTTTCATATTTCAACTACACAAACCAGTGGTTGTGAAAGAATGTCTACTCAAACTAGGTATTGTCCAAGATAGTTGTACAACTCTAGGAAGTGTAATGACAGAAGTATTCACAATGCTAATAAATGTTGTCTTCCAGTTTTCAACTACACAACCCATATATTGTAAAATACTTTCTTTACAACATAACTATGTGTTGTCCAAGATAGTTCCACAACTCACACAAGTGACGTGCAAATCTTATTCGTAATACCAGTATTTGTTGTTACATATGTTTCCACAATACCCTACTTGTGTTGTCCAAGATATTCCTACAACACAAGCAAGGATTGTGTTAGGCTTTCAAAAAAAAATCGAAAGAGAATCACAACTTTGGGAAAATATTGTCGACCCATGAATCACAACACTATTTACAACGCTTAGTCAAGTATTGTAGAAAAGCTTGGACTTTCTACAATACCCCACCTACACAATACATAAAAAAGCGTTGTTGTAGGGGTACTACAACGCTAATAAAGTGTCGTCAATGATGGTTTTTCCCGTAGTGAATATTCAGCATCCACCACTGTAAGAGATGACTTATCCATTCAAGGAGCTAATCACTCCGAGGATTTGTCACCCACGGATGGACCAACATAATACACAAAAAATCCCATAAGCCATCAACACAAAATCACAGGGCACAAAAATACAAATAAATATCCAATTAGGAAAGAACACTCCCTACATATCCTACTCTTCGGGGATTCAGCGCGAGGATACATTACAAAGTTACAAACACGAGGAGCATCACACGATTGCGCCTTTCCAGTAGCATACTCCTAGATCATTCCTCTCAATATAATAAGCAATAATAATTCTTAGACATCTCATGCAGGAGGAACAACGAAGCGGTACTGCAACATTCTGACGATCTATATTCGATCCAATCAAGGCATAAGATGCTATGGCATAAAACAGGGTCAAGGTATATACATATACGTTTAAATACATGAACGGTGTTTTATACCTTAGCATCCTCAGCAGCTCGGACGATCCATACCAACCACTCATGAAGAGAAGAATAGATTGACCAAACAAAAATTGTTAGTGGCAAATCTACATCATAAGCACGAAGTGATCCCAAGACCAATCGTATGAAGAAACACTTCACGAAAAGTGTTTCCAAGCTTTCCCATAAGAAAAAACACAATAACAAACACGAAATCTTCCATCAAAAAGCCCAATGAGCTAGCAGACAAACTAGGTTTTATAAACCATGGAAGAGTCAAGAAAAATACGAGAAAATAAAGGTCTATCTGAGAAAACATCGGTGATGATCTAGAAATCGGATCAAGGAAATATAAAACATCAAACATATGAGAGGGCATACCATCATGTTTAAGAAAAGGTGACCAAACAAACAACTAGGAAGGGTGAAAAGAAAAAGGCTCACCAGACATTGAAAGTCCTAACGATGAAGGCTATAGATTATACAAAGGGGAAATAGAAAATGAAGTTTAATTCTCCATCATAGGAGGAGTTTTATAAGAATTAAGATCCTCGAACAAACAGCCAATGCTTATCCAAAGAAGTCAAGAAACAGTAAAGGATGTTGACCATGGAAGAAAGAGAGATATCCTCTATCTTGGAATAAGCAGGTAACCAGTTGACGCCTCAAGTCCAATGGGTAAAAGCGCACTAAAGTGCAGACGTGGCGGAAATCTCGGACGTGGCGAAAAAGAAGGAACGGTTACGAAGTTTTCTTCCCATCAATCCCTTGGAAAGTTGCAAAGAAAATGAGAAAAATATGAGGGTAAAATACCCGATGGACATGTGTCAACATCTCAAGGGATGATTTCATGATGAGATGATAAGGTAGGAGTACCGAATCATACTCTATAAAGCTAATCTCGTCTGAATCGAGAAGCTTGCCACGAACGTCGCATGAACGACGCGTGTGAGGAGTGGTCTTATGGATTCAGTCAGTCAAGTCAAAAAAGTAGCACCGCATTTAATGAAGGATCAGAAGAGGCGAGGGAGATTCTATGTCACATCAGAGGGCTCAGACGGCCTATATTATAACTCTTAGATGAAGAAGCACGAGGGTCTCCAGAGAAGATCTTCACGATGACGGACAAGGCGAGATAACTCGGGAGGAAAACCCATCATACCATCATGAGGGATAGTATCGAACCAGCCCGAAGCAATGAAGACAACGAATGATGGCTCCACAAGCTCGGCGAGGCCCGACCTTCACGAGTTTATTTTGTCTATAAATACCAGTCCATGTATCAGGAGATGGACAAGTGAGTTAATGTATTTTTAGATGATCTTTCTACAGAGAATTCCTGAGAGATATCTATAGAGAGAAAGGGTGAGAGATCTTAGTGAGATTTTTAGCTCTTTCAAGGGTAAGACCTTATGATTAATAAAGAAAAAATCTTCTTTCCCGTGGACGTAGGTCTTCATGGACGAACCACGTTATATGCTTGTGTCAATCTTTACTTTCATGTTCTTTACATGTTCTTTACATCTTGTTTATCTTCTTATCTTGAATGTTAGATAGATTATAGCCTTTAGATGTATATGGATGTAGTCATCAGAAAAGATGCAACTACACATACACTAATCATAATTAGTTTACTTAATCACCCTAATTAACACTAATTCAATTGAGGGTATATTAGACATTAATAAAATAATAGGATAAGGGTCTATTGGATTTGCTATTTCATGACCTAAAATAGCCCCCAAAACTATTTGGGTTTCAAGCCTCAATAATAGGATTCTAAGAGTTTCTCCAATGGAATATATGTGAAGATAAATGTCTAAGTCCACATAGGATAGACATTCATTTTCCCTTAAAATCTTCCCCAACCCAACTTTTTAAATCAATGTGAAGATGACATGGCTTAATTTTTGTTAGACATTGTCAAGGTGAATGTCAAGTTTTAGACATTCATCTTGACAATGTCAAGCTATCCTATTAAGCTTTTGCTTCCTAAAATTAATTCCAATATATCAAATAGCCCTCTTTAGGTGTAATAAAATCTAAAATTTACTAAAAATAAAAAATGCATTTAATTCATAAAAAATCACCAACAACACCATCGGCGATGAAATGTTTTTTCCCCTTAAATTTAAGAAAAATTTGGAATGAGGATATCTTGTTTGGGTTGCTACCTAGGAAACACACACAACCACCATTGGAGAAGCTATAATTTTATGCAAATAGAGAGAATTATGCAAATAGAGAGAATAGATCCTAGCACTTTTAGGGGCGACCCCGACATAATTAGGGGCGACACAAAAAGACAAAATAGGTTGAAAATACTTATATGCCCCTTCATAATCGGAAGGTATTTTGTGCCCGATTATTAAAACCTAATCGGAAGCTTTGTAACACCTTTACCTACCGATTAAAAAGGATTTTAGAAAAAATATCATTCTGGGGCAACCTATAATCGGAAGGTAATGTAACCAGTTAACCTTCCGATTATTATAATCGGAAGGTAATGTAACCAATTAACCTCTCGATTATTATAATCGGCAGGTAATGTAACCAGTTAACCTCCCGATTATTATAATCGTAGGGTAATGTAACCAGTTAACCTTCCGATTATGGCTACGTCTCAAACACGAACCAAATGGTTAGGGGTGGCTCTGCACCCAGAGCGAAGTAGAAATTTGGCAAAGGTCCGATGTGGGGATACTTATAACCGGTATCCAAATATCCTACCGATTATGGAAGATTTTAAAATTTTGGAGAAAATGGATTTTAGGAAAAAACTCATTTTTGGGGAAACCTATAATCGGAAGATAATGTAACCAGTTAACCTCCCGATTATTATAATCGGAAGGTAATGTAACCAGTTAACCTCCCGATTATGGCTACGTCTCAAACACGAACCAAATGGTTAGGGGTGGCTCTGCACCCAGAGCCAAGTAGAAATTTGGCAAAGGTCTGATGTGGGGCTACTTATAATCGGTAGCCAAACATCCTACCGATTATGGAAGATTCCAAAATTTTGGAGAAAATGAATTTTAGAAAAAAAACTCATTTTGGGACAACCTATAATCGAAAAGTAATGTAACCAGTTAAACTACCGATTATGGCTACGTCTCAAACACGAACCAAATGGTTAGGGGTGGATCTGCACCCAGATCCAAGTAGAAATTTGGCAAAGGTCCGATGTGGGGATACTTATAATCGGTAGCCAAATATCCTACCGATTATGGAAGATTTCAAAATTTTGGAGGAAATGGATTTTAGGAAAAAACTCATTTTTGGGGCAACCTATAATCGGAAGGTAATGTAACCAACTAACCTCCCGATTATTATAATCGGAAGGTAATGTAACCAGTTAACCTTCTGATTATTTTAATCGGAAGGTAATGTAACCAGTTAAACTTCCGATTATGGCTACGTCTCAAACACGAGCCAAATGGTTAGGGGTGGCTCTGCACCCTGAGCCAAGTGGAAATTTGGCAAAGGTCCGATGTGGGGTTACTTATAATCGGTAGCCAAATATCCTACCGATTATGGAAGATTTCAAAATTTCGGAGAAAATGGATTTTAGAAAAAAACTCATTTTAGAGCAACCTATAATCGGAAGGTAATGTAACCAGTTAACCTTCCGATTATAAAAGGGAACATTAGCCGAAATATCCATACATTAATCGGTAGCTAATGATTCATTTTAAACTACCGATTGTTTGTAACCTACCGATTGTGGTTTTGGCTACCGATTATATAAGGGCATAGTTTCCATTTTGAAAAATCGCGGATAAGGGGTAGCTCAATTTTACGTTTGGGTGACCTTTTTTGTCTTTTAGTGTCGCCCCTAATTACGACTGAGTCGCCCCTAAATGTGCCAGGAGAATAGATAGCGCACCATAAAAGGACATATTTTGCATTACAAATAAAGATGGAATCTAGGCAAGAATAATAATAGAAGGTCTAAAAGTATAATAATATCCAAATGCAAACGGATGGTTGTTAGAAAAGGAAGTGAAACTAATAAAACAAGAAGTCAGTACATTGTACATTGTACATTGTCTTCAATCGACACTTGGTCTAAAAGTTATACAAATTCCGACACGTCGACTCGACATCTCAATCGATTGGGTAGAATAATTAAAGACTAAGAGAGAAAGCAAATAAGTACTTGTTACCAATCAAAGGTAAAAACCTAACCATTCATTCTTCCTGTGACTCATTTTTATATGTCCCTACACGGCACATACGTCTTTCCTTATGCACAGGAGAAAAAAACTAATCTCCAACACTCATCACTAATACGTGACTTAAAACAATATGAACGAACTATAAATATGGAAAATTTGGTAAGGAAAAAACTAACCATTCAGTTAGGGAAGGAGGAAGAAGTAGGAATTTTTCTGAAGATTATGGTCATGAGATTCAGCCAAGAAATATAGCTTACACTGTTCATTTTATACTTGGTTTAGGAAATTCAGTACCATGGAACGCATTGATCACTGTAATTGATTACTTCGGTTAGGCTGAGTGTAGTGGAGAAAAATATGGGGATGATAGTGACATGCGGCCGTCGCTAAAGGCCTAATAAGAATGCATTGAATTTCTCTCGGCTCGATATATGTTTTAAAAAACAAAATTTATTTCCATTTTATTATTTATTGTTAAAATTGTTTTTAATAGACTTAATGGTCTTCATAAAGGAAATTTATTGTTTGATATTGCTTGACCGTTTCATTTTGGAAAAGTAAATGATTTTTATTAAAGTATATTAATGTTTCCATTAATCTATATTGAAGTCTTTGACTATAAAATCATATTTTGGTTGGAAAAACAATATAGATTTTTATGTAACTTTTGAGATTAAAAAAAAAAAAAAATTTTTGAGAGAAAGAAAATTGGTGTGTGATTATCACTTGTTTTCTACAATTTGATTTTGAGCAAGAATAGAGGTGTACAAGTATCACATACTCTCAAAGTGCAAGAGTGATTGTGAGAGAGATTCTACTCGGCTGTTTTATCTTGGGGACGACGCGACATGGAAGAACTGCTTGCACAATCTTGGGCAGAGCCGCGAAACGTCTTAAAGAGAGCGACCTGGTCGTGACTCAGCCATAACATTATTTGTTTGGTTTTTGTTTGTGTTTGTTTTGCAGGCGGATTTCGGCAATTGTTCCAACAATTTTAAGACGGTTTCTTCTGCCATAGAGATTAAACGAGAAACTATTGCTGAAACACGATAAGTATCATCGTTTATTTTATTTTACAGAATCGTTATGGTATATTATTCTAATGATGCTTGGAATTTTAGATGATTTATAACTAAAATTGAATTTTTGATGTTTAATGTATTGGACACGGTTTGTAACATATTATAGAGTTTTATGCAAATCTCTTTAATGAAAATGAATAGGGTCTATAAATTTATACCGTATATATTAGACATCATGAGGATCTTCCATGTAAAATTTCAAAAAAATTGGAGTTCGAAAAGTATTTTTAAAGTAATTTAGAAAACTGCATAATGTTGCTGAAAAATTCAGACGAGTGGAAAAATTACTCCTGATTGAATTTGTATTCTCGATTTTTGTGTATAAATTTTGAATTAGTGCATAACATGAAACTTGTATATCATGAACTTATATCCAAAACCCATTTTGAAAATTTTCTATTTAGATTTTTGGTTTGAGAGATGTTGTGATTTTAAAATCGCTGGGTATATATGTTCAAAGTATGAGTGAGTCGTGGTACTTGATTTTAGAGGTTAGAGATATAAGAACATACAATAAAAATCATGTTCTGAAAAGATAAGATCACTATTGGAAATCAAACTAGTGCAAGCCATATGTTTGATAATATGTTTAGTAGAAAGTTATAATCTCTGACGTTATAACTATAAAACTTTATTTCTGTTTGATACTTGAAGTACTAATTTTCATTTGATTTTAAAGTAATTATATAAGTTCATACCTTACTTATGGGTTACAAATGCTCACATTTAAATGATTGTGACAGGTGATAATTTCTCTTACTTGAGCAAGTTTTTGTTTCCCAATGAAAATAAAAATTACGAGTAAATACTGGAGATTAATCGATGTATGGAGCAATGGTCTTGTTGATTCCTTTGTTGGCGTCGAAAGAGTGGAAAATGGTTTATAACCAATTGAGCTTTCAAAGCAAATGAGGTATGTTTGATGAACTATTTGTAGTTATTGTAGTGATCAAATAATTTCATTATAGATTGAAATGAACTGATTATTCAATCTTAGAATGATTTGCAAGGAAACTAGATATTGAGAATTATTTTTTATGACAATATATGAGTGACTCATACAAGTTTGGAAATTATGAGATAGAATTTGACACCAAACCAAAACCAAAAGAATAACAAACCTAGTCAAAAACAAATATGAATACCAACTCTCACCAAGAAATGAACATAATTTTAATTATGAAGTTATTTGATATGTTTGCATTATACGGCATTGCAAGAATATCAAAAATTGTTAACAATGCTTTTCAAGCTAAGTTAATGTGAATTGTGGATACGGTTTGACCGCACGCCACAAATAGATTACATAATCGTGACGGTTGATCAAACGTCACAACTAGTGCTCAACCGTCACAAAAAACATTTTTGACCCCAGTATCAACGACGGATTTTGACCCGTCACAAACTATTTTTTTGTGACGGTGTTTTTGCTATTAGTGACGTATTTTTATTATTTATGACGGTTTAAAAACCGTCACAAAAGGCCTTTTGTTTTGTAGTGACATTAACTTCATCTTCAAACTCTTCTCTGAACTTTTCTTATGAACCTTAGCTCTTGATTCGATCCTCAATTCAACTTCAGAACAACCCCATTGCTATCAAACGCAATTAATATCGAACCCATCTTTGGTTCAATCCCCTTTACGTCAACTTCATCTTTTAATTCATATTTAATCAAACTCAGAGAAACCTAAGCTCTTCAGTTCTTCATTAAAATTCCTGAATCAACAGATAACTCTTCTCCCTTGTCTTAAATAAACAAAACCCATCATCAATCGATCGATTCTATCATCAACCTCCCTTAATCTCCAAAGAATAGCAAAACACTAGTCTCGTTCTTCTCAGTTTATCTCGAAACTCAATCAATCTTAAATTGATCTTCTTCATGGATTATAGTTACGCCATCTTCATCATTCTGCTCACTAGCTTCAACAAATGATTCTCTCAAATCCTACCCCAAATTTATCTATCGGTTTCAAACATAAGAAGAGAGGAGAAGAAGAAGAAGAAGAAAGAAGAAAAGATGAGAAAAAATTGTTTCCTTCGATTTGGTTTTGGTAGATAAGACTAACGGGGAACACTAAAAACACACCATCCGTGATAAGGGAAGCTCGGTCGGTATAATGGCAAAAAGACTAATTTGTCGTTTATGCTAAATTGATGATTTCTTCTTCATCCAGTATCCGACTGACACGTTCGAGTAGTCCATTTCGCGTAACATTTTGAGATCTGTCTAACGGTGCTAGTTTTTTAACTAAATTGTTGTTAGATTAGTTCCTATCAATTAACGTTCATATTAAACTAATTGAGTTATTAGCGGCTAAATCTTCCCTTGATAATCACTTTACCATTCAAAACAATTTGATCATCAGATTTTATTTTATTAATAAGTAATCCTATTTTGATTTTATGTCAATTTATAACATCTGATATCTTTAAGTTTGCTGTAATACCATATATAATCTTTAAATTCATGTACCAATCAAGAACAACTTAATGTTATAACCATTATCCAATGTTACTATTATTATGTTTTATTTTTATTTTACATATTAATTTCAATGTATCTATTTGTTTGTTTCATTAGATGACTTGATATAAGTAAATAACTGCTAACAAATTTTCATAGTTGTTTGGTATTTTATTATTGTTATTATCTTTATTTCTTATTTCTTAAACCGATAAAAGTTAATCGTAATGCCAAGTTTAATTTTATTATTTATACTAGATTTGATTTGGTCTAATTTTTATTTTTTTAAGTTTATATTATTGCTAAGTAATCCTTAAGTTGTACTATTAATAAAAATCACCTTCTGCTATTACTATCCAATAATTATTATCCAGATGATATTTACAATGACTCTAAATTTTATAATAATTTATATTAGATAGTATTTTTATTTGTTTATTTTATGAAAAGTTATTTCCTTAATTATATAATCATATTCATAATTGTTTTAACAATTTTTCCCATTTGACTACTAACGTAACTAAAATACGGTCAGAATAATTATTTCGTAATAATACTTAGTTCATTTTTTTAAGCCTAAATCTTGTAAATATGATTCTACATTCACGTAAAGATTGTTATAACAGATTTTATTTATTCAGATTGAATCTGTATACTATATCTTGTTACTATATGATTTAAATTTTGAGTCTGCATAATTTTTTTAATATGTCTTGATAGTCTTTAAATTTTGGTATTCATAATAAGTATCTTAATCATAGACAAATTTATTCTCCTTTAAGTTTAATTTTGTACTAAGCATTCAAGTACTATAAATATTACTTCATGTGTAAAATTTAATGATTTAATGAATCATTTATTGGACTAACGATAATCTGAGTATAAGATTTTTAACAAGTTTAGTCTCTATTTTAAGCATTATGTGACCTCATGTTCTTATTCCTATCTAATAAGTCTTATATTGCCTATCTGGTTTAAACGTAAAACATATAATTCTAATTATTTATTTATTTTTAGTTAACTTTTCGAAATTTAACCGTAAATAAACACTAATAATTTTCCATCCTAATCATTATTTTATCGCTATATATTTGTTAATGAGATTTTAATTTAAGTTATGATCAATATAATACTAATTTAAATTCTAACAGTTTAAGTTCGCCATTCTAATTTGTTTCTATTTCAAAAGATGACTGAATTTATTTACGAAGAAGAATCCTATTTGATATACAAATTTATTTTCCTTTAATTATAATATTACACTAATCATCTGTATACTATTATTACTGTTGCGTGTATATTTGTTTCATTTTAGAGATTTAGTGGATCATTTGTTAACCTAAAGATAATTTCAGTACAAGATTTCTAACAAGTTGAGTCTTTTTATTTTGAATATTATATCTTCATAATTTACGTCTATCTCCTAATGTAATATATTAACTATCTAGTTTTAGACGCAAAATATATATCTCTAATTTGTAATTAGTTTAATTAACAAAACTTAACCGTCAACAAGCATTGTTACTTTTCCATAACTATTTAATTAATTATAACTATTATTTTTATCGTTATATATTCTTATTGAAATTTTAGTTAAGTTTATTATGGTCTTAATTGATAAATGCTAACATTACTTTATTAAAAATTATTATTCTATTACTTTCATTTATAATTATATTGAATATTCAGACTCAACGAAAGAAAGAGGTACACGAGAGATAGAGGGAAGTCGAGCAACAAGTTGTGCTCTGATCCCTTTCTGAATGACAACTCCCAATCTATGGAAAAGAAAATCTCCTATTTTGACATTCGCATCCTGACTTCCTATGTAATTTCGGAACCTTTTCATAAAATCCATAGTGTCATCACCAAGCTCTCCTAAAGTAGTAAAATCAAGGACCCCAAAACCCAGACCCTGAGTAGTGCATTTTTCCACGTACTTATTATTCTTCTGAGTTATAGCATTGTGAATTGCCTGGACAGGTACAAAAGTGCGTACCCCCCCTCCAGTGAAAGGAGAGACACCAGTGACATCCAAACACATGTCCCGACCATTATCCCAGTTAAAAACCTAAATATCAGTGGGCCTCAATGCCTGACCATTATTATTATAATATTTTATTATTAACATTGATGGTCGAATTATTCTAACTATTCATATGGATATTATTGAGTCCCAAAAATATTATTGATAATTATGTAATTATAATTTATTGACTCTACGTACAAGTCAAGGTATTCAATAAGTTTCGATGTGATTTTCAAGATTTATCAATAATATTAATCTTACTATTTTTAGTATTGAATTGTCGACGTGTTAATTTTTTTTTTAATTTATTATTATTCTCAAATCCTTATTAGCTAGAGTTATTAGTGTACCCTACAATTTTTACTTCACTACATAAACAAACAATCAAACAAACAAATCAATCAAATCAAATAAATATTTTAATTATTGATAGCTTTTAGTGATTAAGATTTATCTCACAACCCAACCCAGTTCTAAATTATTTTAATCTACAATCTAGTTCACTAACTTGCACTGGCTATTTCTATTGTTTCCCATATAAGATCTAATAGTGAGCTATGATACCAATATTGTAGCGCCCCCTAAGCTAGCAGCTGACCAATTCAAGAGATTAACTAAATAAGAGGCACTAAAAACTAAAACATTTACTTAAACAATCAATTAATAAATCTGCTACAAAACTTAACCCAAAACTATCCCCGATCAGAAATATATATACATACAAGAACTCCTCTCAAATGATACATATACAATAGTCATTTGGTTTAAAAATACAATAAGCAATATAACAAACATAGTAAAAGTTAATCAACTAACGAAGTCAACCCTTGAAGCTTTCGCTGCACAACTCTGATCTGTCTCTGAAACTGAATGTGGGAAATGGTGAGCACATCATCCCTAAAAAGGGTGCCCAGTGGGAATAACATTTAACTTTTAAGTAATCAAATTTCAAGATTTGGAAAACAATACATGTTTTCCGAAAAATTAAACATCGACCAAGTCACTGAAGTAAACAAACATGTATATGGAAAAACTCCTTCTTCAAACAATGTATAATATTCGCGCTAACTACACTCAGTAGATATTGATATCACCAAGACCATGATGACCCACTCTAAACAATAAAAGTTGAATTCATGTAGGTATAAATGAGAAGGAGCGTATCCTATATACCATACGTGGAAATTCTAATTTCCCATAACAATTCGTATTGACAACAAACATTACAGGTTCTTTCCAAATCGTGGAAAGATTAATAGAATCAACATAATGCAATTTAAACAAAGCATGGAATGCACGAACAGACAATGCATGAGTTTGTTAAGCATAAACTTTTGTAAAAACAACAATAATGGTTACAAAAGAGTCAAATGTAATTCCTACCTCTTTTGATGACAGGCCACGCCTAACTCGAGATCCACGATCCACTGCCTCTGAATCGATCGTTGTAAATAACTAACTGTTAATCATACAAACACTCTAAGAGTTTAGAAAAAAGGCTTGTACAAGTCTAACTAATGGTTATAAGATCAAGTTTACTAAACCGGCCCATTAACCTAAGGCCCAGTCCATTCGGGTCAACTAACGGTCACTAATCGTCACAGGTCTACTAACAGTCCACGTCAAGTCAAAGTCCAGGGTCAATGGTCAAATAAATCAAACAAGAATCGGTCAGCGATCCGACTCAGGTCAAGATAGGGAAACTCAACGAGTTCACTCAGTCCACAAGACTGATTCAGGTTTATACAAACTAAGGCCCTTGCTCAGGCCAAACAACACTAAGGCACAATCAAGGTGCAACACACCAAGACTCTTAACTATATTTCAATTCTGCCAAACTAAAACTATACATTCATTTAAAGTAAACTTTGAACTTCAATTACAAATGCAAACTAAGTTTACCTGATCTGCAATTGCAGCCTTTCATAACTACTTCCAT
Source organism: Papaver bracteatum (assembly GCA_023529315.1). NCBI lineage: Eukaryota > Viridiplantae > Streptophyta > Magnoliopsida > Ranunculales > Papaveraceae > Papaver > Papaver bracteatum. The sequence continues at coordinate 652,978 of JAJJWX010000306.1, read as the reverse complement.
TACAACACCACAACTACTCTTTTTCCATCTCACTTCACCTATAACATTTCATGCATTTAAGCTTCAACTCAGATAACATTGTTAATCTGCAATATCTACAAACTCCCATCAATTCCAAATTTTTTCAATTAGCATACACAGAACCCAAATCCTATAATCTGTAATTCCATTCATTGTACAAAACCGTTACCTGCATCTCCATGTCAACACCAACAATATCTATAACTTCACATTCAATTATCCTTACACAGTTCACTTCATGGCTGTAATATCCATTCAACATTCACTAATTCCTAATCCATTCATCTAACTCCGCTACAAGTATGAGCAGACCCATCTATTATTCACTTAGATAACCACCAACACGCTCAATTACAAACATCTGTTGTAGTATCTCATGACTCACTATTATATTATCTTGCATCACAGCTCATCTTCCACACACAATACTAACATCTCTTGAACTGTAACCTCAGTCCAGTTCTACAACAATCAACATAACTGCAATCTTCACAGCTGCAACAACATTCATACAACCTCCTTTCAGTCACAACCATAGAAACTTTTCTATAGAAACATCATCCTCCTTGAACTTCATTCATTTATCATCTAAACACTCTAGAATTATCAGCATCCACAAGAACATCCTTCAATTCAGAATTAAGATAACAATTACAAAACCACTACCAATACACAACTCCTTCCCTGTAACATCACTGTCACTAAATACCACCATTGCCTCGCTAACACATAATTCGGCTTATCTATTTTATTTGCACTGCAATCCCATTACCCATTCAAAAGTATCTTAGACCTCCTCCATGTACTGTCATCACAAACACGATCACAAATAAACTCCCAATTCTACACATTCATCTAACTATGACCCTCATCAGATTATCCTTGCACCAGCCCAACACATACCAATTTACATTATCACTACTAGTGATTCATAACTCCACATTTCACAGTAAACTCATCTCAACTCCTTTATCTATGGACAATCCAAAAACTCAAAAGCAGGAATTGCATAACTAAAATCACATAGAAGAACAATTACCTCATCTAACAAATCTGAAGTCTTCTTATTCCATTCAACATCAGTCTCGTCTTTTTCATTTGCAGCCCAAACTCAAGAACCCTAAATCCCAATTCTGTTAAGAATCCTAATCTCTGATTCTAGTGATTCTTCCATCGTATCCCTATTTCATGTCTTATCCATCTATAATCCATCTCCAGCGAGTCTAATTTCATCTTCTAAACATTAACTTCATCTTCAAACTCTTCTCTGAACTTTTCGTATGAACTTTCTCTCTTGATTTGATCCTCAATTCAAATTCTAAACAACCCCACTTCTATCAAACGCAATTAAGAATGGACCCATCTTTAGTTCAATCCCCTTTACGCCAACTTCATCTTCTAATTCATAATTAATCAAACTCAGAGAAACCCAAGATCTTCAGTTCTTCATTAAAATTCCTGAATCAACAGATAACTCTTCTCCCTTGTCTTAAATAAACAAAACCCATCATCAATCGATTGATTCTATCATCAACCTCCCTTAATCTCCAAAGAACAACAAAACCCTAATCTCGTTCTTATTAGTTTATCTCGAAACTCAATCAATCTTCAATTGATCTTCTTCATAGATTACAGTCACGCCATCTTCATCATTCTGCTCACTAGCTTCAACAAATATTGATTCTCTCAAATCCTACCTCAAAATCATCTCTCGGTTTCAAACAGAATAAGAGAGGAGAAGAAGAAGAAATAAGAAAAGATGAGAAGAAATGGTTTCCTTTGATTTGGTTTTGGTAGATAAGAATAACGGGGAACACTAAAAACATACCATCCGTGATAAGGGAAGCCCGGTCGGTTTAATGGAAAAAAGACTAATTTTCCATTTATGCTAAATTAATGATTTCTTCTTCATTTAGTATCCGAACAACACATTCTAGTTGTCCATTCCGCGTAACATTTTGAGATCTGTCTAACGGTGCTAGTTTCGTAACTAAATAGTCGTTAGATTAGTTCCTATCAATTAATGTTTGTATTAAACTAATCAATTTATTAACGGTTAAATCTTCTCTTGATAATCACTTGACCAGTCAAATAACTTTGACGCGCTTGAGGGTCCTTACAAGATTTTTTTGACATTTTCGCATGTCTCCAAAATTTATTTTAAAGTCTTCCTGTACTTATTTGTCTAGTCTTAGCCATGACTTAATAATTGCACATGACCTGAAAAATTAGGGTCCCACTTTTCTGAAAGAAAAGACAAATTGAGTATTATTGCATATATCACAGGAAAGGCAATGGTGACGAGACTATATGCTCGCACGAGCCAAGGAGAAAACATTGGATCCCATCCAGAGGGGTTAGACGAGATGGAACTTGGTGAAACTATGCACAACGGTGCACTCCCAAGAGAGGGACAACCTGATAACCAATATCGGGAAGGGTTAACTGATAAATCTAGCTCTAATGGAGATGAAAATACCTTCGAGAGCCAAGATGATATTCATCTAACTCAACCAGGAGGGTTGGATCATTTGCCAAGGCAGATAGTAAACAATGGTCCCAAGAAAAGCAATAATTCTGGCTCGGACGATACCATTGCTACAATCACAGCCATCCTAAAAGCCCAAGAAGCACAGGATGAGAGAATGAAAAAGTTGGAGAGACATAATAGGAGACTAGAACGGAAAAACAGGAGATTTAAACGGAAGGCCAAGAAGAAGGAGTCAAGCATCGCGGTCGATGAGACCCCCGAGGAGGAAAACCCGTTTGACAATTTGCAAGACGATAAAAGAGTCAATATCCCTAACACCTCAAACGAGGAAACAATGGATCGCCTTCCCAAGTGAATTAGAGGAGCCTTAAACCAGGAGGAGAGCATGTCCGAGGGATCTTCCGATGTTGATCCAAAACACAGGCGAGAGCTGAAAAAAGAAAACAGAGTAAAAACTAACTGTGAGACCGAGAATCTCGTAGTCACTAACCCTAAGCGAGGGGATACTTCAAAGTATATTCGCTCTAAGATAGTTTCCCATGCCGAACAATAGTATGAGGATTTATGGCGATCAATATATCTTCTACCAGAGACCTCTTTCTCGCCGAGAGAGCACAAGGAAAAAAGAAGAAATCCGAAAGAAGGCTTATGGACGATAAGTTGCAGGTCCGACTCTGCCAACTCGAGGCAATGTGCAGAGAAGTCACCGGGAGGCAAGATAGTAAAAAGATGGCGGAGGTAATACAGGAGTCAAGACCATCTCCCTTTGCATTATACCTATTGGCCCAACCCTTTCCGAGGAAGTGCTCTCTTCCAACGTTCGCAACTCCGTTGAATGGGACAGGCGATGCCTTAGCATCTCAGATCGTATCGTATGATACTAACTCAGCAGAGCCACTACAATGTGGTTATGTGCATATTTTTCCCGGCAAGTCTAAAAGACGAAGCCTTAATGTGGTTCAACAACCTACCGAAGGAGTCGGTCAGGTCCTTTTCCAACCTATACGAATTGTTCTTGGAGACTTACATACATAACAGTAGAGTCAAACCAGAAATAGACATGCTTTTTCAACTAGCCTGAGGACCAAATGAGTCACTCCGATCACTAGTGACACGATGGAAGAAACTGTGTACCGAGATCGAAAGGGTACCAAAGGCCTATGCGATATTAGGTTTCAAAAACAGTTTGAGAAAGACAGACCTGATATTTGTCTGCATGTATGAAACCATGCCACCAAACCTGGGAAAATTGAGGGAGATCCAAGAGGATTACATAGCCCTAGAAGAAATTCAATATGGCACTTATGATAAATTGGTGAAGGGAACCACCAGAGGAACTAACGTAGTAGAGCCATATAACCCTCAAGCACCTACCCAAGGAGCAGGACGATCCAATAATGGATATACCCAATTCGATAAAAATCGGAGTGGAGGATGGAAAGGGAGAGACCAATCCCGAAATAAGAAGGAAAAATTTGTAGACCCTATCTACACGAAGATAAACACTCCCATATCCTCAAGAAGATCGATGGAAAGTACACTTATCCTTGGAAAAGAGGGCAGCAGCCAGAGCAATCTAAGAACCGCACTGAATTCTGCGAGTTCCATAAATTTCTTAGTCATACCATAGACTCTTGCAGATATCTGAAGAAATTGATGCAAGATATGATAGATGAAGGTAAACTTCAGGAGTACATCGTGCAACCAGCGACTCAGCTAGCGACAAGGGCACTTGTTCATCGTATAGATATACCACGCGAGGCACAATATCTGGGGTGAAACACGATATCACACTCAGCCAATACAGCTCCCATGCTCAAGGGAGGTATTACAAGGCAAATCCACAAGAGAGATTTCAAAGGTGATGAAGTTTTTAACATAGAGAAAGAACCTCCTAGGGAGGAGTGGATGAAAATACCTATCAGCTTCTCAGCTTCAGAGGAGCCTGACGAATGGCGCAACCACAACGATCCACTGGTGGTAACGATGGCCGTCGCGCTTCCCGAGCATGAATGAGAAGAAAAAACACCTAAGGCACTGCCATGGGCAATTCCCAAGATCCTAATAGACGGAGGAAGCTCTGTTGAGATTTTTTTTCACGAAACATTCAAGCAAATGGGCCTTAGAGATGAGTGCTTGACTCCTTCCACCTAAAATATATTCGGCTTTAATGGTTCATCAACCCGACCGAGAGGTGAAATCGCGTTAGAGTGCTTGACTCCTCACTCTAACCACTTTCTGTGTGGTGGACGTAGTTTCGCCTTACACGACAATCATCGGGCGATCTTGGATCCACAGTATCAAAGGAGTTGCCTTAACTTATCACCAAATACTAAGGTTCCCAACACTAGACGGAATCATGGAGGTAGTCGGAGACTCGGAAGAAGCTAAATACTGCTATAACATGGAAGTGCATAATGGAAAAAATAGAGTGAATTCCCAAAAAGCAAGAAAGAAAAGAGCAAAAAATTTTAGGGACCAGGCCGAAATTGATGCATATATATCAATAACGAACGAGGTAAGATGTTCCAACGAAACATCGTCCGAGCAGGACACTAAATTCACGGACGAACCTATAGGACCCATGCAAAACCTATCCGACATAGGATATCGCCCACCGAATTTTTCGGCTTCGGAACCCACAAAGGAGGTAAATATCAGGACACCCGAGAACCAGGGTATGATCAAGATAGGTAACCTCCTCGACGTGGAGGAGGAAGAAAAGTTAATACAAGTACTGAAGGAATATTCCGATGTCTTCACTTGGCGAATAGAAGATATGCCGGGAATAGATCCAGAGGTCTGTTGTCACCACCTTAAAATCAATCCGAAGCACAAGCCTATGGGGAAACAAATGCGCAAAGTGGCATCATAATATCACGAGGAAATTCAAAAGGAGTTGAAAAATATGGATGCATCAGGAGACATCCGAGAGGTGTAGTATCCGACATGGTAATCATACCAAAGAAAAATGGGGGAGTGTGAATTTGCATTGATTTCAGTGACCTGAACAAAGCCTGTCCAAAAGACAGTTTCCCGCTCACTAATATTGATCATCTCGTGGAACCAACTTCGGGCTATGGACTACTTTTCCAAATGGACGGATACTCTGGGTATAACCAAATCCCCCTCTCTGAGGAAGAGCAATAACATACCGCTTTCTTCACTCCCCGAGGGTTATACTGTTACACTAAAATGTCATTCGGACTAAAGAACGCAGGAACAACATACCAAATGATGGTCAAAAAAATGTTTGACCATTGGATACATAAAATCATGGAGGTATACATAGAAGACATGCTTGTCAAGAGTAAGCTTCCACGAGATCACGCGAAGGATCTCAGAGAAATTTTCGAACAAATGAGACAATTTAACATGAAAATTAACCCGACAAAATGTGTATTTGGAGTGAATTCAGGGAAATTTTTAGGGTACTTGGTCACCCAACGAGGCATATAGGTGGACCCGGCCAAAGAAAAAGCAGTACTCAAAATTCCTTCTCCTACTACAGTCAAGGACATGCAGAGGTTGAACGGTCGGCAAGTATCCTTGAGAAGGTTTCCAGCTAGTTCATCCGACAAATGTAAAGAATATTTTAACACTCTGAAGAAAGGTGAGAAATTCTCATGGATTAACGACTGCGAGAGAGCCTTTCAACAGATCAAAGAACATTTGGCCACTTTTCCAATCCTCCAAAATCCTGAGACATGAAAAATCCTATACATTTACTTATCATCTATTAACATCTCGATCAGCACGGTGCAAACCCGTTTAGACGAAGAAATAGAAAAGCCTATCTACTTTATAAGCAAAACAATGACATCAGCAGAGAAGAACTATTCCAAAATTAAAAAAATCGTGATGTCCCTGGTTTACATGACGCAAAAATTACAAACGTATTTCCACACCCACACAGTCACAGTTATCACAAAAGCTCCAATAAAAACTGTTTTGGACCATGCCGACAGAGCAGGAAGAATCTCAAAATGGGGAGCCCAAATCAAGCAATTTGGGTTAAAATATCAAGACCAAACAGCGGTCAAAAACCAAGTTATAGCATATTTCTTAGACGATTTTCCTCTAGATGACACAGACGAAATCGAAGAAATCCCAGGATTAAAAGACGAGCTAGAAGACCCACCCGAGATACTTCGCTCAGAAAATCCCAGGCGATAGGAATTCTTTGTAGACGGGTCATGTAATTCGGAAGGATCCGGCATCGATATGGTCTTCACGACCCTGACAGGACCCATGATCGTTTACAGCCAAAGGATAGAATTCCCCGCTACTAACAACATAATTGAGTACGAAGCTGTCATACACGCCCTACGAGTAATAATCTCCTTGGGTATCAGTGAAGTAAGACTCACAAGCGATTCACAGCTAATCGTACGACAAATAGTGTACCAAGCCTCCGATCCTTGATTACAACGATACCTCCAACTGGCTAAGCATTATATCGAACAGATACCTAATATCACCTTCAGGCATCCAAATAGTCACAAAAATAGGCACGCAGACGCCTTAACCTTTATCGCCTCCATGATATCGGACCCGAAGGAAATAAATGTAAAAATCAAAAAAATCTTGCTCCCCTCCATACCCATTGAAGGATACATGGAGATACTCAATTTGAACATAATGGACCAACAGGAGGTCCTACTAGAGAATGATTGGAGAACCCCAATTGTGAAATATCTGTCCAAAGGTGACCTCCCGAGCGATCAAAAACTCGCGCACAAAGTCATATCCCGGTCGGGAAATGACCAACTAAGAGATGGCATACTGTACAAACAGTCATATATGGAACCATTGCTCAGATTTCTATCCTTCATAGAAGGTCATAAAATATTGAAAGAGATACATTACAGATATGCTGGTAACCATAGTGGGGGGAGATCGCTAGAACATAAGGCCAAGATACAAGGATACTTTTTTCTTCGCATGAGCGAAGGCTCCAGACAAATGGCAAAATCATGCCTAGAGTGCCAAAAATTTGGCAAAAGAAGACATACACCATCAATGGATTTGAAATCTGTTCTCATCCCTTAGCCATTCGCCAAATAGGGGGTCGACATCGTCGGACCATTACGAGATGATACAGGGAAACGAAAATATCTCATCGTGGCCACCGATTAATTTACCAAATGGGTTGAAGCCTCTTCCTTGAGGAATATTAGAGACCACGACGTCATCAAATTCCTTTTCGACTGCATCATATATCGCTTTGGTATTCTAGCTTCCATCATGACGAATAATGGGGCACAACTCCGAGGGAAAAATATTGACCTCATCTTCAACTTATTCAAAATCAGGAAGAATAAATCTACGCCCATATACCCCGAGAGTAATGGCCAAGCAGAATCTACTAATAAAACCATCACCGACATGCTCAATAAGAAGCTGGACGAGCATGGAGATAGCTGGTGTGAACAACTACACAATGTCTTGTGGGCTTATAGGACCACACGAAGAGAAGCAACATGAATAACTTCCTTCGCTCTAACCTATGGAACAGAAGCGATCATACCTATTGAAGCAATTATCCTGACGACAAAGTCCGAGGCTTGGTAGAAAAACCTCACCTCGGACATAATATTCCAACCTAGACGACCTCGAGGAAAAATGATAAATCGCTTTGCAGAAGATGGAAAATGACCATCGAAGATTGGCCCGAGAATACAACAAACGTGTCCATCCGAGACAATTTAACATAGGCGATAAAGTCTGGTGCGAGATCCCTCCATACCAGCGTGAATCAGGAAAATTTTCTCCCACCTGGGAAGGACCATTGACTGCCATTGCCAAAGCAGGCGATGGAGCTTAGAGATTTCTCAAAACCAATGGTGAGGAGCTAGAACGCCCTTGGAACATCAATTACCTAAAGCCATATAATGCTTAAACAACTTATCGCTTGGGAAAACAAATTATGAAAATGGGATTCAAGTCCCTCCATGTATTAGGTCATGACACCTTACCAAAATGTATTAAGGGCTTACGACCCTCTTTTTGAGAATAATAAAATTAACCTTTTTTGTGATCATTTTACTTTCCTTAATTTTTTGTTTTGTTTATTTCCTAGATTTTTTGCTTTAATATTTTTTTTTTATTTTTGCATTTTTATATAGCTCCACTCATCTCATACTTAAATTACAACTAAAGCCCATCAATATTATGGCATAGTGCTAGCCACACCTTCCATTCCACAACGAATGATGCAGGTACAATACCTAAGATGCCCAAGACGGACGCAGACCTAAGGAAATGCCATCTAGACAATGAAGCAAGATGAAGCGGGGGACACCCTTAGCTAACTAATACGAGATCATACCTAGGGTAATACCATCACAATCTGGAAATCGGATGATGTCTTGTCATAATGGCAGATGCCCAGAATCAAGGTACTAACCTTTGGCTAAGGAAAGAATCACTTGACCGAGGTATCACCCTTCAAATGATGGTTAATAAACACGTGACTCAAACCATCGATCACTTAAACTTGGGGAACGTGTAATCTAAACAGGACACAATTAAGTTAAACCCCTAAAAGCATCACAACTAAGGAGAAAAGGGAAAAGAACAATATTCAGCATCCACCACTGTAAGAGATGACTTATCCATTCAAGGAGCTACTCACTCCGAGGATTTTTCACCCACGGATGGACCAACATAATACACAAAAAATCCCAAAAGCCATCAACACAAAATCACAGGGCACAAAAATACAAATCAATATCCAATAAGGAAAGAACACTCCCTACATATCCTACTCTCCGGGGATACAGCGCGAGGATACATTACAAAGTTACAAACACGAGGAGCATCACGATTGCGCCTTTCCAGTAGCATACTCCTAGATCATTCCTCTCAATAGAATAAGCAATAAGTCTTCTTAGCCATCTCATGCAGGAGGAACAACGAAGCGGTACTGCAACATTCTGACGATGTATATTCGATCCAATCAAGGCATAAGATGCTACGGCATAAAACAGGGTTAAGGTATATACATATACGTTTAAATACATGAACGGTGTTTTATACCTTAGCATACTCAGCAGCTCGGACGATCCATACCAACCACTCATGAAGAGAAGAATAGATTGACCAAACAAAAATTGTTAGTGGCAAATCTACATCATAAGCACGAAGTGATCCCAAGATCAATCGTATGAAGAAACACTTCACGAAAAGTGTTTCCAATCTTGCCCATAAGAAAAAACACAATAACAAACACGAAATCTTCCATCAAAAAGCCCAATGTGCTAGCAGACAAACTAGGTTTTATAAACCATGGAAGGGTCAAGAAAAATACTAGAAAATATAGGTCTATCTGAGAAAACATCGGTGATGATCTAGAAATCGGATCAAGAAAATATAAAACATCAAACAGATGAGAGGGAATACCATCATGTTTAAGAAAAGGTGACCAAACAAACAACTAGGATGGGTGAAAAGAAAAAGGCTCACCAGACATTGAAAGTCCTAACGAAGAAGGCTATAGATTATACAAAGGGGAAATAGGAAATGAAGTTTAATTCTCCATCATAGGAGGAGTTTTATAAGAATTAAGATCCTCGAACAAACAGCCAATGCTTATCCAAAGAAGTCAAGAAACAGTAAAGGATGTTTACCATGGAAGAAAGAGAGATATCCTCTATCTTGGGATAAGCAGCTAACCAGTCGACGCCTCAAGTCCAATGGTTAAAAGCGCACTAAAGTGCAGACGTGGCGGAAATCTCGGACGTGGCGAAAAAGAAGGAACGGTTACGAATTTTTCTTCCCATCAATCCCTTGGAAAGTTGCAAAGAAAATGAGAAAAATATGAGGGTAAAATACCCGATGGCCACGTGTCAACATCTCAAGGGATGATTTCATGATAAGATGATAAGGTAGGAGTACCGAATCATACTCTATAAAGCTGATCTCGTCTGAATCGAGAAGCTTGCCACGAACGTCGCATGAACGACGCGTGTGAGGAGTGGTCTTATGGATTCAGTCAGTCAAGTCAAAAAAGTAGCACCGCATTTAATGAAGGATCAGAAAAGGCGAGGGAGATTCTATGTCACATCAGAGGGCTCGGACGGCCTATATTATAACTCTTAGATGAAGAATCATGAGGGTCTCCAGAGAAGAGCTTCACGATGACGGACAAGGCGAGATAACTCGGGAGGAAAACCCAGCATACCATCACGAGGGATAGTATCGAACCAGCCCGAAGCAATGAAGACAACGAATGATGGCTCCACAAGATCGGCGAGGCCCGACCTTCACGAGTTTATTTTGTCTATAAATACCAGTCCATGTATCAGGAGATGGACAAGTGAGTTATTGTATTTTTAGATGATCTTTCTACAGAGAATTCCTGAGAGATATCTATAGAGAGAAAGGGTGAGAGATCTTAGTGAGATTTGTAGCTCTTTCAAGAGTAAGACCTTATGATTAATAAAGAAAACATCTTCTTTCCCGTGGACGTAGGTCTTCATGGACGAACCACGTTATATGCTTGTGTCAATCTTTACTTTCATGTTCTTTACATCTTGTTTATCTTCTTATCTTGAATGTTAGATAGATTATATCCTTTAGATGTATATGGATGTAGTCATCAGAAAAGATGCAACTACACATACACTAATCATAATTAGTTTACTTAATCACCCTAATTAACACTAATTCAATTGAGGGTATATTTGACATTAATAAAATAATAGGATAAGGGTCTATTGGATTTGCTATTTCATGACCTAAAATAGCCCCCAAAACTATTTGGGTTTCAAGCCTCAATAATAGGATTCTAAGAATTTCTCCAATGGAATATATGTGAAGATAAATGTCTAAGTCCACATAGGATAGACATTCATTTTCCCTAAAAATCTTCCCCAACCCAACTTTTTAAATCAATGTGAAGATGACATGGCTTAATTTTTGTTAGACATTGTCAAGGTGAATGTCAAGTTTTAGACATTCATCTTGACAATGTCAAGCTATCCTATTAAGCTTTTGCTTCCTAAAATTATTTCCAATATATGAAATAGTCCTCTTTAGGTGTAATAAAATCTAAAATTTACTAAAAATAAAAAATGCATTTAATTCATAAAAAATCACCAACAACACCATCGGCGATGAAATGTTTTTTCCCCTTAAATTTAAGAAAAATTTGGAATGAGGATATCTTGTTTGGGTTGCTACCTAGGAAACACACACAACCACCATTGGAGAAGCTATATTTTTATGCAAATAGAGAGAATTATGAAAATAGAGAGAATTTTGTGCCCGATTATTAAAACCTAATCGGAAGCTTTGTAACACCTTTACCTACCGATTAAAAAGGATTTTAGAAAAAATCTCATTCTGGGGCAACCTATAATCGGAAAGTAATGTAACCAATTAACCTCCCGATTATTATAATCGGAAGGTAATGTAACCAGTTAACCTCCCGATTATTATAATCGAAAGGTAATGTAACCAGTTAACCTCCCGATTATTATAATCGGAGGGTAATGTAACCAGTTAACCTTCCGATTATGGCTACGTCTCAAACACGAACCAAATGGTTAGGGGTGGCTCTGCACCCAGAGAGAAGTAGAAATTTGGCAAAGGTCCGATGTGGGGCTACTTATAATCGGTAGCCAAATATCCTACCGATTATGGAAGATTTTAAAATTTTGGAGAAAATGAATTTTAGAAAAAAACTCATTTTGGAGCAACCTATAATCAGAAGGTAATGTAACCAGTTAACCTCCCGATTATTATAATCGGAAGGTAATGTAACCAGTTAACCTACCGATTATTATAATCGGTAGGTAATGTAACTAGTTAACCTTCTGATTATGGCTACTTCTCAAACACGAACCAAATGGTTAGGGGTGGCTCTGCACCCAGAGCCAAGTAGAAATTTGGCAAAGGTCCGATGTGGGGATACTTATAATCGGTAGCCAAACATCCTACCGATTATGGAAGATTTCAAAATTTTGGAGAAAATGGATTTTAGGAAAAAACTCATTTTTGGGGCAACCTATAATCGGAAGATAATGTAACCAGTTAACCTCCCGATTATTATAATCGGAAGGTAATGTAACCAGTTAACCTCCCTATTATTATAATCTGAAGGTAATGTAACCAGTTAACCTTCCGATTATGGCTACGTCTCAAACACGAACCAAATGGTTAGGGGTGGCTCTGCACCCAGAGCCAAGTAGAAATTTGGCAAAGGTCCGATGTGGGGCTACTTATAATCTGTAGCCAAACATCCTACCGATTATGGAAGATTCCAAAATTTTGGAGAAAATGGATTTTAGAAGAAAACTCATTTTGGGACAACCTATAATCGGAAAGTAATGTAACCAGTTAAACTACCGATTATGGCTACGTCTCAAACACGAACCAAATGGTTAGGGGTGGCTCTGCACCCAGATCCAAGTAGAAATTTGGCAAAGGTCCGATGTGGGGCTACTTATAATCGGTAGCCAAATATCCTACCGATTATGGAAGATTTCAAAATTTTGGAGGAAATGGATTTTAGGAAAAAACTCATTTTTGGGGCAACCTATAATCGGAAGGTAATGTAACCAATTAACCTCCCGATTATTATAATCGGAAGGTAATGTAACCAGTTAACCTTCTGATTATTTTAATCGGAAGGTAATGTAACCAGTTAAACTTCCGATTATGGCTACGTCTCAAACACGAACCAAATGGTTAGGGGTGGCTCTGCACCCTGAGCCAAGTGGAAATTTGGCAAAGGTCCGATGTGGGGTTACTTATAATCGGTAGCCAAATATCCTACCGATTATGGAAGATTTCAAAATTTCGGAGAAAATGGATTTTAGAAAAAAACTCGTTTTGGAGCAACCTATAATCGGAAGGTAATGTAACCAGTTAACCTTCCGATTATAAAAGGGAACATTAGCCGAAATATCCATACATTAATCGGTAGCTAATGATTCATTTTAAACTACCGATTGTTTGTAACCTACCGATTGTGGTTTTGGCTACCGATTATATAAGGGCATAGTTTCCATTTTGAAAAATCGCGGATAAGGGGTAGCTCAATTTTACGTTTGGGTGACCTTTTTTTATCTTTTAGTGTCGCCCCTAATTACGACTGAGTCGCCCCTAAATGTGCCAGGAGAATAGATAGCGCACCATAAAAGGACATATTTTGCATTACAAATAAAGATGGAATCTAGGCAAGAATAATAATAGAAGGTCTAAAAGTATAATAATATCCAAATGCAAACGGATGGTTGTTAGAAAAGGAAGTGAAACTAATAAAACAAGAAGTCAGTACATTGTACATTGTACATTGTCTTCAATCGACACTTGGTCTAAAAGTTATACAAATTCCGACACGTCGACTCGACATCTCAATCGATTGGGTAGAATAATTAAAGACTAAGAGAGAAAGCAAATAAGTACTTGTTACCAATCAAAGGTAAAAACCTAACCATTCATTCTTCCTGTGACTCATTTTTATATGTCCCTACACGGCACATACGTCTTTCCTTATGCACAGGAGAAAAAAACTAATCTCCAACACTCATCACTAATACGTGACTTAAAACAATATGAACGAACTATAAATATGGAAAATTTGGGAAGGAAAAAACTAACCATTCAGTTAGGGAAGGAGGAAGAAGTAGGAATTTTTCTGAAGATTATGGTCATGAGATTCAGCCAAGAAATATAGCTTACACTGTTCATTTTATACTTGGTTTAGGAAATTCAGTACCATGGAACGCATTGATCACTGTAATTGATTACTTCGGTTAGGCTGAGTGTAGTGGAGAAAAATATGGGGATGATAGTGACATGCGGCCGTCGCTAAAGGCCTAATAAGAATGCATTGAATTTCTCTCGGCTCGATATATGTTTTAAAAAACAAAATTTATTTCCATTTTATTATTTATTGTTAAAATTGTTTTTAATAGACTTAATGGTCTTCATAAAGGAAATTTATTGTTTGATATTGCTTGACCGTTTCATTTTGGAAAAGTAAATGATTTTTATTAAAGCATATTAATGTTTCCATTAATCTATATTGAAGTCTTTGACTATAAAATCATATTTTGGTTGGAAAAACAATATAGATTTTTATGTAACTTTTGAGATAAAAAAAAAAAAAAAATTTTGAGAGAAAGAAAATTGGTGTGTGATTATCACTTGTTTTCTACAATTTGATTTTGAGCAAGAATACGGGTGTACAAGTATCACATACTCTCAAAGTGCAAGAGTGATTGTGAGAGAGATTCTACTCGGCTGTTTTATCTTGGGGACGACGCGACATGGAAGAACTGCTTGCACAATCTTGGGCAGAGCCGCGAAACGTCTTAAAGAGAGCGACCTGGTCGTGACTCAGCCATAACATTATTTGTTTGGTTTTTGTTTGTGTTTGTTTTGCAGGCGGATTTCGGCAATTGTTCCAACAATTTTAAGACGGTTTCTTCTGCCATAGAGATTAAACGAGAAACTATTGCTGAAACACGATAAGTATCATCGTTTATTTTATTTTACAGAATCGTTATGGTATATTATTCTAATGATGCTTGGAATTTTAGATGATTTATAACTAAAATTGAATATTTGATGTTTAATGTATTGGACACGGTTTGTAACATATTATAGAGTTTTATGCACATCTCTTTAATGAAAATGAATAGGGTCTATAAATTTATACCGTATATATTAGACATCATTAGGATCTTCCATGTAAAATTTCAGAATTTTTGGAGTTCGAAAAGTATTTTTAAAGTAATTTAGAAAACTGCATAATGTTGCTGAAAAATTCAGACGAGTGGAAAAATTACTCCTGATTGAATTTGTATTCTCGATTTTTGTGTATAAATTTTGAATTAGTGCATAACATGAAACTTGTATATCATGAACTTATATCCAAAACCCATTTTGAAAATTTTCTATTTAGATTTTTGGTTTGAGAGATGTTGTGATTTTAAAATCGCTGGGTATATATGTTCAAAGTATGAGTGAGTCGTGGTACTTGATTTTAGAGGTTAGAGATATAAGAACATACAATAAAAATCATGTTCTGAAAAGATAAGATCACTATTGGAAATCAAACTAGTGCAAGCCATATGTTTTATAATATGTTTAGTAGAAAGTTATAATCTCTGACGTTATAACTATAAAACTTTATTTCTGTTTGATTCTTGAAGTACTAATTTTCATTTGATTTTAAAGTAATTATATAAGTTCATACCTTACTTATGGGTTACAAATGCTCACATTTAAATGATTGTGACAGGTGATAATTTCGCTTACTTGAGCAAGTTTTTGTTTCCCAATGAAAATAAAAATTACGAGTAAATACTGGAGATTAATCGATGTATGGAGCAATGGTTTTGTTGATTCCTTTGTTGGCGTCGAAAGAGTGGAAAATGGTTTATAACCAATTGATCTTTCAAAGCAAATGAGGTATGTTTGATGAACTATTTGTAGTTATTGTAGTGATCAAATAATTTCATTATAGATTGAAATGAACTGATTATTCAATCTTAGAATGATTTGCAAGGAAACTAGATATTGAGAATTATTTTTTATGACAATATATGAGTGACTCATACAAGTTTGGAACTTATGAGATAGAATTTGACACCAAACCAAAACCAAAATAATAAGAAACCTAGTCAAAAACAAATATGAATACCAACTCTCACCAAGAAATGAACATAATTTTAATTATGAAGTTATTTGATATGTTTGCATTATACGGCATTGCAAGAATATAAAAAATTGTTAACAATGCTTTTCAAGCTAAGTTAATGTGAATTGTGGATACGGTGAGAGGTGATATATATTGGTGTTTTACACCATATTTTTTTTGATAGGTTATGGTTCAAAAGTTGACCGAATCGTTTGAAAGAAAGTGGTGTTGAGTTATACTCACATATCTAGGATTTTGGTATTGGTATGGTCTGAAAAGTTTGCTTACGGTAGAACTATCTTGTTAAAGATGTTCATACCACCAAAATGAGAAAGAATCTAGTTTCCACCTATCTTGTATTTAACAAGATCGAGATTAAGAGTTTTGCTGAACTTGATCATTTCACTACTACAATAGAAATGTTATCACTGAAATGTTTGAACCAAATATTGTATTATTTATACGATATGACTGTAGCTTTGGAGTGCTTGAAATATGTGATTTTATCTTGCTTCTATGAATTGTTTTGAGTTAGTGATGAGTATGAGCATGTTGTGTTCTCCTCTAAATTTTCTAAGATTTTTTTAAGTTACGTGTATCAAATTTTAGCCAACTCATTAAAGCATGTAGACTCCCAATCTTGCTAGTTTTCAAAGAATCTAGTGAAATAAAATCTTTGAGAATTTTATAAGATATTTTTGGTGTTTCACGAAGTCTATCTTGGTAACTAAAATTGATCTTTTGAGTAGTGAATAATGAAATGATGTCTACAAGAAAAATGTTTGTTTGGTCGTCCTCTATATTGTGCCAAAAGGATTTTGAAATCGGATAATTACTTTATTAGTAATGAGCAAGAACACATAACGTGTCAAATATGAATTTAGAGAAATTATTTGCGCTTAAAAAAAATAAAAAATTCTAATTTTTGTATATATGAGGAAACTTTCTAGTTTTTGAATTGGTATTAAGCACCGAAATATGACGTCTAACGAAGTCTAAAGAATTTTTTGAATGAATGTGGCTAGAAATGCAATTTGCATAATTAACTTCTCAATTTTATATTTTGGTGCTGATTTGAGTTTCCTTTGGTCGAGAAATAGTGGGGGTTCTCCACCCAATGTATGTTTGAATGCTAAACTGATATTAAAGAGCTAGCTAGAAATGGAGATCACAAAATCATTAAGAATTGATGTGTAAGTAGTAAGACTAAAACAAACTTTAGTCATAATTATTATCTTGTTTGATATACTTAGCTCCTCATAATTTTAATCTTTGGAAAAAGGTTTTAAGAACCAAATATTTTAGTTTGAAAAATAAAGAAAGGGTAATTAATTTCAATACTTGCCTTCATGTCGCTTGATTTACATTCTTGACTAGTGATGTTGTTTCTACGATGCGTAATTTGTTGTGTATCATATGTAGAATAATATATGGAATGTATAAAAGATGAGAATCTATGTAGACCAAGCATGAAAAATTGTGTAGTTTCTACAAGAACAAAATGGATATAAGTTAGATAAGTCATCATTATATATATTCTGAAACAAACTTTGAAATAATTGAATGAGACAAAATTAATTTTTTGATTAGTTTGAATAATTTCAGAATTTTCGAAAATGAAATGCATAACGCTCGTTGTTGTATATGCATAAGTAATTTGTGGAATTTAAATTCTAACTTATATGATGTTAATGAAAATGAGAACATGCTTAGTTTACTATTGACATGAAATACTTGAGGGAAGATAGTGTATATGCTTGAATTGAATTTGTTCTTCTCTTGAATATAGTTAATACAATGGAAAGAAATATAAATGTATATATTCTAACTGTAAACTAGTTTTCACTCATTTGATTGAGTGCCAATTTTTTTTTGAGATTGTGTGTGATTGCACTAGAAATGAGTATGGTAGCATGTAATTGCTTCTTGCTACATGATAGACTATTTGTATATTACTTTGTAGTGGGGGTTACATATATGAAGATTTAGTAATAATCATGTATGGATAATTAGTAAAACATTGAGAAGGTTATGAGGTGTCCGAAAAGAACCTTAAACCTATAAATACACTATTTAAAATGTTTATTGCAATCCTTTAAGGATATTATTGCGATGTTGATTGAGATATCCTCTCAAATGAATCCTCTAAGGGATGGAGTGATTCAGTCCTCTACTAGATAGAGGAAGGAAAAAAAAACATATTAATCCAATGCGATAGTATCGCGGCTATTGCAAGAGTTGAGAACCGTTAATTACAACGGTAGAGTCGATATACGGTGATAGAAAGGCATTTTTGATGCTATGAGAATGGATTATATATGGTCTGAAAAGAGTTATTATTGATCCTTTGACGAAAGGATTAATAAGAAGGTGTGAATACATTTTATGGGATGATGTTGATGCCCATTGATAATTGAGTCATTTGTGATGGATACCCACCTAGAAATAGGTTCAAAGGGATTAACGATTCACAAAAGATATGGACATAGTTGTTTGTGATTGACACCCAACCTATAACTCAAGATTCCAGAAGTAGGTTCAAAAGGTAATCCCTACCTATGAATGGAAATCCCAAAATGTAGGTTCAAATGGGTCTAAGTCACGGATAATATGTAGACACTGAATCATGCTTTTGAGAATTCATCCCATGCATGATATCCTGAAGCGAGTTGAGGTTGAATTTTTATTTCTAAAAATCTTAATGACGTCTATATCTCTATTTAGAGTGGAGTACTTATCTACAGGAGTACTCTTGATAGACTCACCTATATGGATGTGAAAGTGTGGCCGCTTTCTATGAGAATATGGGCAGTTCTCTAGATCAATCATTAAACCGGGATTCAAGCACAGGGCCATAATGTGCTGGCTTTAGACTTTACACTAGTATAGTTTTGTGTGTGTTAGACAAACTTCTTATCTCCTAGAGTTCAAAGACTTACATTCTCTCTATGGTTAGATTTTGAGAGAGTTTAGCACTATGTAAAGGTTCAAAATCGAAAGATACCTTTACTTATGCACATGACTATATAGATCTTGCTCAATTTTTAAAAAAAATATAAGTGGGGGATTGTTGGAAATATATGTTTTAAAAAACAAAATTTATTTCCATTTTATTATTTTTTGTTAAAATTGTTTTTAATAGACTTAATGATCTTCATAAAGAAAATTTATTGTTTGATATTCCTTGACCGTTTCATTTTGGAAAAGTAAATGATTTTTATTAAAGCATATTAATGTTTCCATTAATCTATATTGAAGTCTTTGACTATAAAATCATATTTTGGTTGGAAAAACAATATAGATTTTTATGTAACTTTTGAGATTAAGTAAAGCGATTTGCATGTTGTCGCTTCGTTGTGCGACGTGTTGGGCCTCGCCCAGGCGATGTCGTCCACCTCGCCCATATGGAAATTCCTTCCCCCACCACTCCACTCAGTACTCTCCTCCCGCTGACGTGTCGACACTGCTCAAGTGGTACCTCCCCTCCTCCACTACACTCAGCCTTATCTTTATCCGACTAAACATGTAACTGTAGATTTTCCTTCAGCCACCCCAAGTGTTGAATTCCTTATTCTGGACTCATTTCACCATCAAACCTATATAACAATTTCTATATCTAAAGCTTATTTCACATAAAATGAAGATGAAAGTGCTAAAATGTAAATGAGACACACAATTTTTACACGGTTCAATCGTGAATTGATTCACATCCATGGATTTTACTATGATTAATTGATTTACCAAGTAAGACTCCATTAATGAGTTTTGGAGCTCTAGATCTAAATTGGGAAAGAAGAACATGATAGAGAAAATAAAATCAGATATCTTTTTCTCTCTTAGATATTTTCTTTATGTACTAGAGAGTAAAAATGAATTTACAATTGTATCATTTGCTTACAAACTAAGCTATCTAAGTTAAGATACTATGTAGACTATCATATGGATGCTAAGTTACTCCTTCTTTCATATGGCTCCACGCGTAGGTGACATCTTAAGTATCTACAAAACATATGGATAAAGTATTTTCTATTGCCTATATGGGTTCTTCACTTCCCGTTCTTTTACTTTTGATAGGTTCCGGGAGTAACTGGTTTAGTGAGTCATAAAGAGAGACGCCTTAGAGACGCCTTAGTTTTAGATTTAGAATCAATATAGGTCTTTTTATGTTTCTTTTAACTTTGATGACTCCCGAGTTAAAAAGAAAGTCCCTAAAAAGAGAGACCCTAAAAAGAAACATAGGGTCTTTTTATGACTAAGGCGTCTTTAGTTGCCTAGATTAGTGATTCATAGGGTCTTTACTTGATTCATAGGGTATTAGAGCATCCACAATGGTGCGATCAAAACCAAAGAGTAAAAACTAAAA
Organism: Papaver bracteatum; assembly: GCA_023529315.1. Taxonomy (NCBI): domain Eukaryota; kingdom Viridiplantae; phylum Streptophyta; class Magnoliopsida; order Ranunculales; family Papaveraceae; genus Papaver; species Papaver bracteatum. The sequence goes on along the minus strand of JAJJWX010000306.1, from coordinate 632,446 downwards.
AAATTGGTATTTTTTAGTTTATAGTCAGTGTTAAACACAACGGGTACGAGCAAATTATACTCAAACACACGTATAATTTCCGCCTAAAATGAAACTATCGTATAATCTGCGCCTCACTCACAGGCGAAGATTACGGGTACGCCTGACCCAGACGCACATTATAACTTCGTCCGACAACGGACGATTCTTATATGTTCGTTTAAAATGAAACGGACTCTATAAATACGCCTGGTCTTCAGACCTACACTTAAACTTCGATCCATGAGGCGAAGATTTAAAATCTGCTCCATCCAGGCGAAGCCTATAAGTATGCCTGATTATGGTACGTTCTTTTAAAGTTTGCTCCACCAAACGAAGGTATAAAATGCGTTTCGTCACAAACGAAGTTTATAAGTTGGTTGGCCCATTCTCTTGCACATATGCCATTCGTGTGTCGTGAATAAAAAAAAAAAAAGTACACGGAAACTACAATGTTCTATATACACTGTTCTAGATTTTCATTTCTCCCATTTTCTTTTCCTTTTCCTATTTTCTTTCTCTACTGTTCTTTTTCCTCAAAACAGTCCTAATAATTTTTTTTATCAACGGTCGGAAATCACCAAGCGAAGGTATAAACTCCGCCCAAACGAAGAACCAGGCGTAGGTATAAACATGGCTCGATGTCAGGCGAACATATAGAAAACGCCTGATGAGGCATTAAATTTAACATCTCCCCATACAAACCAAGTTTATAATTTGGCCTGTCAACAGGCGAACTTTATACTTGTGCCTTATGAAGCGAACTTTATACTTGTGCCTTATGAAGCGAACTTTATACTTGCGCCCCATTCGAACATACTTTATATATGTGTCTATGTTTAGGGCGAATTTTATATCTACGTCCCACTCCAAATGAACTCTTAATATGCGCTTGCAGTGAAATACATTTTTAACCTTCGTTCGACCAAATATAGTTTTGGTCGATCTTTCAGACCAAATATATTCCAGTTTTCAGTTTTAGTCGAGATTTTTGGTTTTAGTCGGTAACTGCGATTGATTTCTCGACCAAAATTATGGTTTTGGTCGTCCATTATGGTTGCTCTTAGTCAACTAAAGAAACATAGGGTCTTTTTATAACTCTCAAAGAGCTTCTGCCATTGACTTGACTCGGTTTGACGCGTCTTTAGTTGCCTAGATTCATTACTTGCTACTTTTTAATCTTTTACAGTTGGTACATATTTAGATGTGTAAACTAGGTTGTGCCAGCACGACCACAACTAGGAACAACACGTTAAAATTTGAGCACATCCCAGCCCAGCCCAGTACGCGGCACAAATTAGCACGTGACACGGCACAACATAACACGTTAAGAAAACACGTCATAATGTGTATAAAATACTACAAAACATGGCACAATACATCACATTTTGTGTATATTTCAATAAAAAACCTTTATTCTATCCAATTATTGATTGACATTTCATCATCGTTTTGTTGACTTATTTTCATAATAATACATATAATACCTAAATATTTGGAAAACACTTATATTGGAAAATATAAAATAAATGTGCCCGACACAGCACAACACGGCACATCACGTTTATTTTTCAGGCACATCCAGCCCAACACGCCTTCTAGCACGACACAACACGACATGTTATAATCTCCATCACAACACAACACGGCACATAGCACGCTAAGCACGTGATTTTGTGGGTTGTGTTGTGCTCGGACGACACGTTTTACACCTCTATACATACTGATAAAATTTGTGGATTCGTAAAAATTTGGTACGGGAAACTAGGGTTTATGATGAAGAACGAAATAATGAGTTCATCTTATTCACCTTCTTGAACCAGATCACAAGTTAATATCAGGTAAACGTTACTCAAACTGAACTAGTTCTAATTCGTTAATAATCATCCAGATGATATCTCTTTCTGATTTCAAGAAATCATCATCATCTGCAGCATCTATTATAATTAGCAACGTTGATTTGTCAACTCCGATTCTATTGTGTTTACCAGTAAAATCTCTGCTGGTATGTAAATCCATATCGAAACAATGGTATTCCATTATTTCTGATCCATTTTTCAGAAAAATATACAATCTTCAAAACTCACTTTCAATTCAAGGACTATATACACAAATTTGGTTGGGTGATGCTATCAAAAATCTCGAATACATTCCCCTTGATGGATCATCATCCTCCGCCCCTTTAAAAACCATAAGAATTATTAACGATCCACCATGTATAAGAATCATATAATCTTGCAATGGTCTCATGTGTTACAAGAGTAGTTGCTATGATAATATACCCCGCAAACTGTATCCTAAGTATTACGTCTGTAATCCATCTACGAGACAATATCGACCAATTTTTTGTGAGTTTCAAAAATATAAGAAAGGTTTTGAAGATCTTATAAGTGTCATTATAGCTTACGACCCACTCAAATCGCCTCATTATAAAGTTGTTTGCATCTGGTTGGTTTCACGGTTTAAGGATTTTTCCCAATATCAAGTTGAGATATACTTATCTGAAATAGCTTCTTGGAAGCTATGAGAATGAGACGACCAAGTCTATACGATTAAGTTTGTATTTTCTAGGGTTTAGGTTTACTATTTATGTAGGGAAAATTAGGGGGAGACCCAAAAAAATAATGTTCTTATTGTCAGGCCCACAATTAATTTTAGATACCGTGACACCCATAAATATTTCTGTGACACCCATAATTATCCAAAATTATTAAAACCTGTCTGCATGATGATTTATGCATCCACATTACGTGTTATGCATACTATTTTTTCAGGGATAACTCGTTATGCATCCTAATTTTTTAAGGGTATAATTGGCAACGCAACTTGGATATAACATATCTAAAAATCCGCGCCTTGGAATTTTACAAATTTTATATCGTTGGAAATCTTTAAAGAGAGCTACGCAACGAGTACAAATAACAACATCAAATTTTTGTTTTTCACGAAAATATTGGAGGTGATCTTCATTTTAGGAAAAAATTTCGAAAAATGACTACATAACCATTATGCAGCCACCAAAAACGATGCATAACACATTATGCAGACGCATAACGAAATATGCAACCATTTTCTCGATTGCATAACAAATTATGCATCTATAACAAGTTATGTGACCATTGTTTTGGTTGATTTTAGCGCGTACATAAAAAATTGATGCATAATGCATTATGCAACCATATTTTCGGATGCCTAACAAGTTACGCATCAATTTTCTCGATGCATAATGCATTATGCAATCATATTTTCGGATGCATAACAGATTATGAATCAATTTTCACGACTGCATAACATGTTATGCAGATATTATTATAGGTGCATGACAAGTTATACAGTCTTTGTTTTTGTTGGTTCCAGAAATAACAAAAAAGTTGATGCATAACATGTTATGCAAACATTTTATGGACTACATAACAAGTTATGCAACAACTTTTCAAACTGCATTACAGGTTATGCATCCATTTTCATAGATGCATAACATGTTATGCATCCATTTTCATATATGCATAACAACTTTTCAAACTACCATTCATTCACAGAAAACCCATTCTAGCAACAACATAATTATCATGCATCATCTCCTCCTTCTCAGGCCTTCAGAACCAGCTGCAATACCAACCAGTTCATAGCTCAAGCCACTGTTGCAAATCCATCTAATCAACACCAAGAATCTGTACATAGTCACTCCCATTCTCAGTTCCGTCCTCACCTGCAATGTACGCCTCATGTCGACATTCTTTGTAATTGCACAATCATTACTCCTATACATACATCTATCTCCTTGACCTAGCCATCTCCAGTTGCAAAATAATCACCATCTCCATCTACTAAATGACCTGCAACACCACCAGCTTCACCTTCCCTTCTCCATTGCAGAAGCAACAGCTACACTGTCATACTCATTTACAACACCAACACCAGCACTAATCTCCACCAGATTCATTACAATCATTGATACGGAAACAAACTGTGAATGTATTCCAGTCAAATCATCATGGTAAATCCCTGGTTTGATACTAAACATAGGCACATTATGTACTAGTTTTATAGATAACCTTGGTACTCAACATAGTTTTATCTTCATATTACCATTAACACAGTAATATAATTGTAAAAAGAATCTCAATCAAGACTTAAATTAATGTTTGAAGCGTTCTGGTTTTGATGAAAGACCTGGAAATTTTCATCCACGTGATTAAGGAAAGACTCGGGTATTTAGCTAAAGACCTAGCAATTTAATCTTTTGAAGGTCGTATAAGGGATGAACATCAGGTAAAAAGATTGGAAATCTCACCCTAAGGCTCAATTATTTCAAAAACATTAAAAATCGAACACTAACAAAACAAAAAAAAGGATTTTGGGGATGAAAATCAAAAATAAATTTGATGAATTTCAACTTCGCCCTAACCAGAAACAAACCCAAATCTAAGAATTTGTACCCAACACGAGTTTAGAAATAAGAAATCATATCTCAATTTTCGGGAGAAAAAAAAAACAAATCTAAGAATTTCATCAGACTGTAATGAAATTAAGAAATCATACCTCAATTTTGGGAGAAAAACAAAATCCTTCTAATGAGTTCATCTATTCTGGAATGCATAAGCTCAAAAAATGAACAACCTATCGCCAACATCATCACTTTCCTGTCAAGTACAAAAAAAAAACCTTGCTCGTCATAGTCGATTTCCAACATAATTGATATCCAACGACGACCCATATCTTCTAGAACCTTCAGCAACCCACCGACAGTCACCATCATCATGATCTTTCTCCATCAATTTTTAGATATACTATTTAGTTCGCCATGAGAGAAAACATATTTTCTGATTTTCTTTTTCTAATTAGTTTCTTATTCCTTCCTTTCTTTGGATCTCCAGAGACATAAAGAGATACGGAGAAGAGGAGATTGAACTGTTAAAAAACGGAAATAAAATTCTAAATTTTTTGGGTTTAGGAATAATTTTGAACCCAGAAATCGGTGCTCCCCTGAACTTTATTGTCCGTGGGTTTCACAGTGTCCAAAATCTAGAAAATGGGTGTGGCTGTAGTTTTCACATTTCTGTATCATATTATACTATAAATAGGATATATCTATGTAATTGTAAAATCTCTCTCACCGAGTATTGGAATATCTGAATATAATTAACCCCATAGTGGACGTAGGTCAAGTGACCAAACCACTTTAATCTTTTGTGTCACACCGACCATGCCAAAGAATACCAACCATGCTAGCCGCACCTGAAGCGCCCCCTAAGCTAACAACTGACTAATCCAAGATATTAACTAAATAAAGAGGCACTAAAAACTAAAACTTTTGCTTAAACAATTAATTAAGAAATCTCCTACAAAACTTAACCCAAAACTAACCCCTCTCAGAAATATATGTACAAGATCTTCTCTCCAATGATACATATATAATAGTCATTTGGTTTTCAAATAAAATATACAACATAATAAACATAACAGAAGTTAATTAACTAGCGAACTCAACCATTGAAGCTTTCGCTGCGCAACTCTGATCTGTCACAGAAACTGAAGTGGGAATAATTAACATTTAACCTTCTAAGTAATCATATGCAAGATTTGGAAAACAATAATGTTTTTCCGAAAATATTAAACAGTGACTAAGTCACTGAAAATAATCGTACATGTATATGGAACAAACTCCTTCGTCAAATAATGTACTAATATGGTTGTGAACCCCTAAATAACGGAAATTCACACCTATATATATCTATGGATGCCACCAATACCATGGTGACCAACTCTATTCAATAAAATCTCTAGGTATAAAAGTGAAGGAGCGTATCCTATATACCACAAGTGGAAATTCTCATTTCCCATAACAATGCATGTTGACGACGAAACCATACAAGTTCTTTCCACATCGTGGAAAGATTCACAGAAATAACAGAATTATCATAATGCATTTTAAATAAAATATGGAATGCAGAAACAGACAATGCATGAGTTTGTTAAGCATAATATTTTATAAAAATAACAATAATAAATACAAAGAGTCAAATGCATTCCCACACCTTTTTGATGACAAGCCACGCCTACCTCGCGATATATGATCCACTGGTTCATCCTTTGAGTCGATCGTTGTTAATAATTAACTGTTAATCACACAAGAATTCTAAGATTCTATCCAAAATGGCTCACACATGAATTATACAAATCTAACTAATAGTCCTAAGCCCATTTACGTTTTTATACCCTTTTATTATTTATCTTTATCCCATCTAAGTTTCTTCACATTTTCATAATCCATATCTTGCATATCTAAAGATTTACCAATTCATTGGGTTGATTCTCTAATCCAATAGCTAAGTCTTATGAATATCTAAAACTTTGTAGAAGAGGCCAAAGGTTAATTCAGACCATAAAGGTCCAAATATTCAAAATATGAATACTAGGTCTAAGCTCAAGTCCACTAAGCTTTCCCCTTAATCTAAGGCCCAGTCCCACCAAGTCAACTAACGGTCACTAACAATCAAATTAACGGTCAATGGTCAACTAACGGTAAATTTCAGTCAACAGAGTCAAGGTCATGTTAAAGTCCAATGTCAATGGTCAAAGTCTAAAGTCTAAATCGGTGACCGAGTCAACTCAGGTCAAGACATAGACTCGGTGAGTTAATACCGATTCGACTCAGTCAAATACTGAATCAGCTAAACAAAATCAGTCAGCTAAACTGACTGGGATAACTAATAGGTCTAAATCATTGATTCAACAGACCTTCACTCAGCTTCATATAACTAGCCTGGTACCAACACACCTACTGACTGAACTTCTCAAGCCAAAGAATAATTCATTTATTTAAGACAGCTTTATAACAAAAATTCAATTACCACTTCATCTCACCTTTAGGCAGCAACTGCAAGCCTTTCACTACACATATTCAACTCCAATGTTCATCTGACTTCCATTCTTACAACACAGTCACACAAATGTTCATTTCAGCTCATTACACAACCATTTCAACTATAACTCTAGATATAACTTCAATCTATGCTTACCTGCAAAAGAAGTTTCCAAGCATCAACCAAACTATAAGCTTAGTCTCGGCCTCAACACTATTTCTATTCAATTTCCACTTGCACAATCAAACTCCAACAACTACAACACCAGCCAGCCCTGCATCTCAATTTTCCATTCTAAAACAGAACTCAATTCTTGTATCCAAATATCTACAACTACATTCATGACAACTCTATAATTAATTTCAATCAATCTTAATAATTCATTTGAGATTACAAGTTCAGTTTACCTGAAATGTAGATGCAGTTGCAAGCTTTAACTGAATCACTACTACAATATTATGCCTACCATTTCCAAAATCATTACAGCCACATCACTACTATGCTGCCACCGTAACAATCAACATTTCCACTTCTTTCACAAATCAACAACCCTACAACTCCCAACGACACCACTCTCATTGCATACCACCATTCCCTGTAACTCAATTTAGCTTCTACCAACAACTAAACAGCAGCAACATCATTTCCATTTTAGGCAATCTACTTATTCCATGTAACCAAAACTTGTAATACCAACACAAGTTCATTTACTCATTCTATCAACTCACACATCTTAAATTATCAATATCAACAGTATTAATATTATCATTCAGTTCAAATCTACAAGAATTAATTCAATTACAGAGGAAGGATTACCTTGAACCAAAACCGTAATCCTTCAAAGCTGCTCAACCTTCATCTGATTCAGATTCACTAAGTACTAGTCTTATCCATATTTCATCTATTTCTTCTTATCCAACATCCCTAAGAACAAATCTAAGTCTCTTTTTAACCAATCACAGGAAAACCTTAATTTCTATCAAATAGTAATTCAACTACCGATTCTTCTTTCTGACTCAATTAACGTAAAAACCCATCTTTAATATTCTCATTATACCCTTAATTATATCTTCAAATTTTTCTTTTAATTTCTTTCAGAAACCCTAACTTCGGATTCAATCAACAGAACGACTCTGCAACTTCAATTAAACATCAACCCCTTTGATTTTCATCCATTATCAACTAGAATTCATCATCACCAGTTCCATGCAAACCTAACTTCAAATCCATAAACCCTAAATTCTAAATTACGGCAGCATCGACATCTCTTCTTCTTCTCATGATCAAACAACATCAACACCACCACCAACAATCCGTTCTCAAAGTTTCCCCTAAGTTTTTCTTCGATTTCGACTTCAAAATCATCTCACATCATCATCCGGAATGAACACAGAAGGAAGAAGAAGAAAAGAATGAGAAAGAAGAAAGAGGAAGAAAGAAGAAGAATGAATTCTTTGATCGGGTTTTGGTGAAGATAAGGCTAACTAAATTTATTAAGGGCACCCGTACAAACGATAAGGGCAGCCAGGCGGTTCACACAACACTGATAATATCTTCTTCATTTGATATCCGATTGACTCATTCGAGTATTCCACTCTGCAATACTTTTCAAGTTCTATCTAACGATACTAGTTTCGTATCTAAATCGTTGTTAGATTAATTTCTAATAATTAATGTTCGTGTTAAAATAATCGAGTCATTATCGGATAAATCGTTTCTTGATTGGTGTAATAGCGTTGACGAGCTTGAGGGTCCTTACAGCACCTCTGTTCCAATGGAAAATCATGCCAGCCAAACCGAACGCGCCAAAGCATGTCCACCATGCTAGCCGTACCTCTGTGCTAATGGAAAATCATTCCAGCCACGCCAACCGCGCCATGCCAAACACGTCTCGCCATATCCCCTCATGCCGCGCCACCATGCTGGCTTTCCCCACGCGGCTACCAATGTGAAGGCGTGCAACAATCAACGGTTGCCCTTCAATACCTGGAGCAAATCCTGGCCGTCTAAGGTCCCCTCACGACCTTTGGCCCAAAACCCTAGTTTGGTCACGCATCTAGCCAAAGCTAGCCACGCTGACCGCGCCATGCCAAACACATCTCTTCATGGCCCCTCATCCCGCGCCACCATGCTGGCCTTCCCCACGCGGCTACCAAAGTGAAGGCGTGCAACAATCAACGGTTGCCCTTCAATCCCAAGAGCAAATCTTGGCCGTCTAAGGTCCCCTCACGACCTTTGGCTAAAAACCCTATCTTGGTCACGCACCTAGCCCAATTTATTCACGCCATGTGCCCATGGCTAGCTACCCCTTGGCCCTACATTCCAAGACAAAACCACACCTAACCCAAGCTAGTCACGCCATGCGCCCATGGCTACCCCTCGGCCCCACATGCCAAGCCAAAACCGCACCTAGCCCCAGCTAGTCATGCCATGCGCCTATGGATACCCCTTGGCCCCACATTCCAAGCCAAACCAAACCTATCCAAGCTAGTCGAGCCATGCCAAACATACTTTTCCTTGGCCCTAGCCATGCTAGTCACGTCATAGCAGGCCAAACGCCTCTGCCTTGGCCCTAGACGCGCCACCCTGTTGGCCTTCCCTACACAGCCACCAAAACAAAGGCATGCAACAATCAACGGTTACCCTTCAATCCCTGGAGAAAATCCTGGCCGTCTAAAGTCACCTCACGACTTTTGGACCGAAAACCTAAGTTTGGCCACGCCAAACCATGGCATGCCAACCTAGTCGCGCCACCACATTGGTCCTCACTACCAAAACGAAGGCGTGCAACGATCAACGGTTGCCCCTCCTCTCAAGATGCAAAATCTCGACCGTCGAAGGTCACCAAGATAGCAAGCTCCCTGAGCCTGACTTGCCAAGCCACAACAACATGCTACATGTTTTCCAAAAACATTCGAGACATCAACACAAACTGGGGGATCCTTTTTGGGTATTGGTTTGGCGGTTTACAGCATGCGGCGTATACTACGCCCTTCATAAGGAAGTGTCATAAGGATGAGGCGGCTAGTAAATACGGGAAGTTATGTGGGAAACGTTCATGGGATAAAAAGCCGTGCGTTAACAACTTTATGGAACATCAATTCCATAACGTTAACAGTTTCATAAAAACTGGTTTCATGCGTTAACCACTTTATGGAACATCAAGTCCATGCATACGGTTACCACCTCCTCCCATTTACCTCCCCACTACTTAATGACACTAGGATACGTTTCTACTTCGACTTGAATAAATAGGTCTTACCTATTTCCATTTGGACATAAAGTTCATATGGGAGATACAACACTCAGAAATACTGACTTGCTAGCTCACTTTAGGAGCTCCCTCACTTTTCTGATAACAATTCGTAGTAACCAAACTACTCTTACAGAATCAACTATTCTGGTTTCACCACTTTCCTTTCTTCCCTCCTCAAAACCAACCCATTCTACTCCACTTTGTGACCAAAGCAAGTATGGAACAGCCATTTCTTGGTTTAGGCTGGACTTGTTCAGATTGATCTCTCGAACTTAAAGTACTCCCTTGCAGTACATTGTTTAGGGTTTAAATTGTTTCTCACACGTACACACTCGAAATTACTAAAATCAACAGAAATTAATTTCACCTATAAACAATTGGCGACCACAACGGGAGGTTCGATATTTCGGTTACAATGTCAATTTTTCACCGTCGATCTCGTTCTTCGACCCCGACGTCAAGATGGTAGAGGAAAATGATCCACTTCGACTCAGTTAACCGGCAGCTCGATTATCAGTCATGACACGACAAGGGATGACTGGGGACTTCCCAGAGGATAGAAGCAGACGATCCTCCCAAGCATCAACGACTTGGTTATCAGACGTCTCAGTAACGACTGGGGACTTTCCATGGCGGTGTTTCCCATAAAACTCGGTCTTACACTCGGAAGGTTCACTTTTCATCAGGAGACATAAAAATTGAGTAAGTCTTACCTAGACAAACTACATGATTTGCTATTTCAAGTTTTCAAGACAAGATGCATAGTTTACCCCATGTCATCTACCAACACACGGTTCTAAGGTATTTCCTGGGATGTCTGTGTCACTTTCAATCATAACCAAAATAATCAATTTCTAAACAATTCATTCCAAAAATAATAACCCAAAACCGTCAAGGTAACATTTATCTATCAACCCAAGAAATCCAGGAAATCAAAAACCATAAACCATGCCTACTTTGCACAACAATGATTACATGTCACTATTAGCAGACGTTACTACGGTGACATTCGAAGAATCGTTTATGATGAAGTATTTCCAAAAGTTTATGAAAGGCATACCCATGGCTAGGGTTTATATCAGTTTAGAAGAAAAATGTTTCTACAAACTTATGGAAGGCATACTTATGTCTATGGTTTTCACCAGCACAAGAAAACAAGAAAACTAATTAAAAGAGAAACGCTGGAGTACATAGCTAGGATATGGTTGCCCACTTTATCACTACCACGCTACCGCTAACACCAGGGTGTGATATCAAAGATATGAGGTAAAAAGGGGAGCCAACCTATTTCAAAAGAATAAAACTTTTTGGAATTTGAATAAGGAAAAGATTTCCTATTTGATCTACGTATGAGAAAAGGAAACTGGGCCCACAAGAGCAAATCCGCGTCACGCCAAGCCAACGTCGTGCCAAGCCATCACCATGCCTAGCCAACGTCCACGCCAAGCCAGCGCCAATTCCAAGCCGATCCAGCGCTCGCCAGATACGCTTGCCAGACGCGCTTCCCAGACATGCTCGCCAGATGTGCTTACCAGACGCGCTTTCCAGACGTACTCGCCAGATGAGCTTGCCAGACGCGCTTCCCAGACGTAATTCCCAGACGCGCTTCCCAGACGTGCTTGCCAGATGCGCTTTCCAGACACGCTTCCCTGACGTGCTTCCCAGACGCACTTACCAGATGCGCTTCCAAGACGTGCTTACCAGGCGCGCTTGCCAGACGTGCTTACCAGACACATATTCCAGGCACACATTCCCCACGCGCAAGCTAGATGCAATACCACACCCTGCGCTAATAGCTTGCATCCTTCTAGCGCTAACATCTTACGCCCTTCCAGCACCATCCTCTCCGCTCCGAAACCAGCCAAAGTAGCACCATGGCTCCAACACTCCATGGTCAAAAAAGTGTAATCTCTGCACGATACACTTACGATTACCACAACCAGAGCCGCTCCCACCGTCCCAACGTTTGTTCAAGCATGACAACTCCAACCGTCACTAGAGACGCTACTCCACCATCAGGGCAAGATACTTGAAGAGCCATGACAAGGATAGCGTTGCTCTTGGATGCCCAGTAGAAGGGGATCAGTAATCCAATTTCATCACACGTAAAGATCAGGAATGACTTTTCCAAAATCGAGTAAAAGAAAATCAGCAACCCCTCCGAGTTCACAAAGACGCTCTTCATGTTTGTTTGCTTGAAGGGTGTCTAGTTTAACAACACACTGATTAACGCAGCCGATCCGCTTCAACGTTCACTCCGACATCTACTCCTCTTCAGCGTTCTCTCCATGAGCTACTCCAGGATACAGAGCCAAAACTTCAGCGTTTTACTTCTTAAGTTTCAACATCCTCTCCAAGATCCGAAGTTTCTTCAACGCCTCCTCTTCCTACAAAGGGTCATACCATCATGCCCCCCCATGTCAAGGATCATGATCGCAGCCAGTCAATCTTCATAGTCATGGCCGCCCTTTGATCTATCCCACCAAAAATCGTGGTCATGGACGGCTTGCTCACTTATTCATCCAGCCAATCATTTTACTTCCGTGGATGCCCATACGATTCCAACCAACCTACTTTGTTACCACGACAATGTAGCCTCTCTTGATTGCATTTCCTACCAAGAACTGTTGTCACTCATTTGTTGATACCAGCCAGAACTTCACCGCAGCAGTAATTACTACAAAGATGGAATCATGTAAAACATACTTGAGGACTGAGGATATACACGGGATCCCTTCACTGTCAAAGCTCAGAACACACAGTCAACCAAAAGTCGTACCCACAACAAGGTTATCTACTCTTCAAGGGTACAGCGTTAGAATATCATCACCTCTCTGTATCGAAGACGCCTTCAACCCTTTACAAGGATGCAAAGGATCCCAATCTTGCACTATCCAGAATATTTCATCATGTAATTTCTGAGCATCCCAATGTCACATCCAAAAGGGTACGATAGTCTTATATCAAATCCCTTGGACGAGGATCCAAGATGACGTAATGAAAGTAGGTTACGCGTGGGAACTACCAACATGAAACACTTTCACTCCCCTCAACCAGGTTATTACTGATTTCAACATCATCACTGTCGAGGTTTTACGAGCCGCGGGAATTTCTCAAAATGAAGCCGTACATGTGCACCGAAGACTCCAATATCACGCCAGAAGGTTACATTCACATATTCATCCATGCCATCATATTAAACCAAAGTATAAATGGGGACTCCTCACCGCATCCCATTCCGTACGATAGTACAAGATTCATAAGATGGTTCGAAGGATGTAATTTGGAACAAAGTCCCGGGAGACTTGATAGCAGCACATCGGCAATGAAACGTCTCCCTATTTCATCTAGGTGCGCCAGAAGTTTTCGACCATGCAAGCATTAACAAAACATCATCATCACTATTATAAAGTCCACTGAACAACCTAAGATCGAGGATGGACCGACGACGCAACCACAATATCCAAGATTATCCCTGACGTGATCGTTTCCTAGCATATATTTCATCCATCCGTCCCAAGAATACATCGGAGTTTTGGTGAATTTTCGGAATCCAGTGGAGAGACATTGCAGACGAAAACACGGATCCGGATGTACAAAAGAAAAACAGAAGAGGGTCGATACCTCTTTTCATGCGGACAAAGTTTTTATATCTTGAGCCAAATGGATATTCCTTCTTACTCCATGGACGGGAATAGGTGACTGGCGCGCGACTATGCCACCACGGGCCCGAAACATCCCCTTTGACTTCTTCCTGATTTTCATTGTGAGGTCGTTTTTACCTCCTAAGCAAGCTCGAAACCTCAATATTCTTGCGTAGGTAGATACATAATTTTGTTTCGTGTTTGATAAAGTGGCGGACCATCAAAATCCGGGTCCATACGTGGATTCTACAACGATTCTAGTAAAGGGCACTAATTAGGGTTTCAGCGTGTCAAACCCTAAACCACAGCACTTCCCTTGCAAGCACTTCCTTTCCAAGGCGCTTCCCTTACCAGCATCATGCCTTTCCAGGGGCTTTACAGAGCGCCCCACATCCGTTCCATGCCCGGGATTTTCGCAAAGCTACTAGATGAAAGGATTGCAGATGCTACCTACCTCTAGAAAAATATTTTCTTTGAATAAGGAAAGAATTCCATGATAAATGTGCGCATGAAGAAAGGAAATTGGTCCCACAAGAGTAAGCCTTGCTACTCCCAAGATATCCACTCTTTCCTTGCCAGTGCCAGTCTTGCCAGCGCTCCACGTTCAGTTTTTGAAACAATCCACCATCCACAATTCATGCTTAGGCTATGCCTACACCATGCTAAGGGCATTCCAACATAGAAACATCACCATGCCAAGGGTACGCATGGTTTGGCTGGTCCTCACCGCCTCTACCACTCCAGGACTGGGGACAGACATTCGAACGATCACTCTCAAGACACAACTTTACCAGCCGTAAACACCGTGGAAGCTCTAAAGGAAGAAAGAGAAATGCAGGCTGAATAGGCGGAACATGATGGAATCACGATCGGGAAATCAGCCTCAAATGAAACGCCTCATCAAAACCTCAATAAAAGCTAGGCGGGATAGAAGGGTATGATACTTTAATGTTCGAAAGGGGATATAATTTCCCACTGGCATCGAATAAGAAGCAATCGGGCTCCAAAGAAAAATCGTAACCATGCCGAGCCTCCCATGCGTACCTCACCTCACCGAGCCGCGCCCAGCCATGGCTGCACCAGGCCAATCCATTCGCTCCATCGTCGCAGACCCACCACGCCTATCCGTCCTTGCATGTTCTACCATGACGTTACCGCGGCCCTCCCTGCCAAGTCGCCGATCCACTTACGCGGCCCTATCATCCACGCGCGTCTACCTTACCAAGACCACACCACCTTTTGGCCCCTCGAGCCAAGCTGTCCACTTGCGTCCCCTACCAAGACCGCGCCCCCTTTGCCTTGGAGATGCACGACCAGACAAAGACGGTAACTTTCGCCTCACCACTCCACGGTCTGCATTCCTAGTACAACTTACGCAGGGCCGCCAACACGGGAAGCCAAAACTCTCTTTACCACTCAAAAAGGTTAGTCGGATTCTCCTGACCATCTTTGCAATGATTTACACCTCGATTTCGTCCTCGTCTGTCACCATCATATGCTTACCTCACAACAAGGCACCTGTTCTGAGCTAAGCGGGGGACTTAATGTTGATGGTTGTTTTGAGCTTAGGGTTAAAATCGTAAAACATTAAACCCTAGCGGACAGTGACGTCATAACATTTAAGTAATAAAGCATTTACTAGGCACATTTACTAAAACCTTTAATGTGTCTCTAAAATAATCACCGGGGTATATTTTTCAAATTAGGGTTACGACGAGCCAAACCCTAATTCCCACGTGTCCCAATGGCAAATCATGCCATCCACACCGACCGTGCCAAAGCATGCCAACCATGCTAGCCGCACCTCTGTGCCAATGGAAAATCATGTCAGCCACACAAACTGCGCCAAAGCATGCCAACCATGCTAGCCACACCTCTGTGCCAATGGAAAATCATGCCAGCCACACCGACCGTGCCAAAGCATGCCAACCATGCTAGTCACACCTCTATGCCAATGGAAAATCATGCCAGCCACACCAACCGCGCCAAAGCATGCCAACCATGCTAGCCGCATCTATGTGCCAATGGAAAATCATGTCATCTACACCGACCGCGCCAAAGCATGCCAACCATGCTAGACGCACCTCTGTGCCAATGGAAAATCATGCCAAACATGCTAGCTGCACCTCAGTTCCAGTGGAAAATCATGCCAGCCACACCGACCGCGCCAAAGCAAGCCAACCATGCTAGTCGCACCTCTGTGTCAATGGCAAATCATTCCAGCCACACCGACCGCTCCAAAGCATGCCAACCATGCTAGCCGCACCTCTATGCCAATGGAAAATCGTGCCATCCACGCAAACCACACCATGCCAAACACATCTCTCCACGACCTCTCATGTCGCGCCACTATGCTGGCTTTCCCCACGTGTCTACCAAAGTGAAGGGGTCCAACAATCAACGATTGGCCTTCAATGACAGGAGAAAATCCTGGCCGTCTAAGGTCCCCTCATGACCTTTGGCCAAAAACCCTAGCTTGGTCATACACCTAAACAAAGCTTGCCACACCGACCGCGCCATGGCAAACACATCTCTCCATGGCCCTCATGTGGCACCACCATGCTGGCCTTCCCCACGCGGCTACCAAAGTGAGGGCGTGCAACAATCAATGGTTGACCTTCAATCCCAAGAGAAAATCCTGGCCGTCTAAGGTCACCTCACGACCTTTGGCTCAAAACCCTAGCTTGGTCACACACATAGCCCAAGCTAGTCACGTCATGCGCCCATGGCTACCCCTTGGCCCCATATGCCAAGCCAAAACCGCACCTAGCCCAAGCTAGTCACGCCATGCACCCATGTCTACCCCTTGGCCCCACATGCCAAGCCAAAACCGCACCTAGCCCCAGCTAATCACGTCATTCGCCTATGGCTACACCAGGATTAAGGCTTTAGCTTTAATATTGAAGCATTTTTTGGGGACCAGACTCTTTTTTGTGGGATGATTATTTTATTTTGGGTAAGACATTAGAAGTTGTTAGAGCACTGCTCGGTCAAACTCGCATGCGTTGCTAAGCATGTTTGTCAATCTTAGTGATCAAAACTATATAGTATTGATTTCTAGTCTACTATAGCTAAAGTCTCGGACTAGGATAGAAAGTGTAGTTGACATCAAGAACTTCATGGTGATTATCATACAAGACGAAGGACTACTCAAGGAACCGTTGGATCTTCATCGACTAAAAGGTATGTGGAGACTTGAACTTATCTATCACTCAAAAGTCTATCTACTCTATCTCCTATCTTGAGACAAAAGTCATTTATCTATATAGACTAAGAATATGCACATGTGACATTTCGAGATGAGTATATCTTGCTTATCTATTTATCGAAATGGGTGTTGGTAAAGCTTTCGCTTTAGCCAAGTTCATCTTTTCCTAGTGACGAAAGTCATGTTATGCTTCAATCATTTTGGAAATCGCTCTGACGAAAAATAGTTTGTGAATAACAATTATATAACGCCCTCTGAGAATGGTTCAATGATTGAAATGAGAGTTTAGACTATATAACCATTGGGGGATATACAAATTGTTGTGGAAACACATATATGTATAAGTCCTTAGCACTTGAACCGAAGTTTGCGAACTTTGTTGATCAAGTGAAACCGGAACGTGATCAGAAAATTAGTCCACGAACTGGCGTAGTTCTCGAACCCGAGAATTTCTGCTGAAGTTGTAGCTCATGTGCAGTCCGCGAACTAACGGAAGCTCTCGAACCCGAGAAATTCTGCTAGAGTTTATAACTTCAACCGGTTAGCTTGAGTCCGCGAACTAACTCCGCGAACTCAAGAGGTTATGTCTGAAAACGTTGTTCGTGAACTTATTTTAAATTACTAAGTAATGCTTTTGAAAACCGTGGATTTATAGTTCATGATTAATGATTCGAGTGAATCACATCGTTTTTGATTCAATTGTATCTCTTGTAAAACTTGGGATCTCATAGAAATTGAACAACTCTCTAACTAGTTCATTTGAGTCATTTGGACTAGTTATGGTGAAGAAGAATATGGTTGATATGAAAGTTATCATTTGGCTAACCATTTGGTTGACTAATATTGAACCAACCATTGTACACGTTTGGATACGGTTACACAAACCCAAAAACGTCAAGGACATGTGTGTATGGCAAGATAAGTTTTCGATCTAACGGTTGAGAGATATTAACTTATATCTAATCAGGTTTTCATCTAACGGTGAATATTGAATGCTTTGTTAGAAAGCTAACATTGTTTGCAAACCCTGATTTGAAAGACTATATAAGGAGAACTCTAGCCATTGGAAAAACTAATCCCCACACACCTTTCTTATGTGATACTTAGGGGTGTTCATGGTTAATGGTTAAGCGAGAAACCGAACCAAACCAAACCTATTAGGGAGAAACCGAACCAAGCCATTAACTAATGGTTGGTTTTGGTTTAGAAAGATGAAAACCGAGATTAATGGTTTGGTTTTAGTATGATAGAGAAACCGAACCAATAACCAATGGTTAACCGAATATTGATAAAAAAAAATCATTGATTAAATTTTCATTAGAGATGTCAGTGTATAGCCTACCATTAGTTAAATCTTCTTTTGATCTCTAGATTTAGAGTAAGCTTTAACTACTCTTGATATATTTTTATTTATTTTTTGCCTTTAAATTTTGTAAACCAATACTATTTTTTATGTAAATTTATGTAATTTTTTTTTTGGTTTAACATAATTATTGGTTAACCAAAAACCACTGGGAAAAATGAAACCGGCTGGAACCATTTGTAAACCGAACCAATGGTTAATGGATTGGTTTGGTTTTAATTTTTAGAGACCGATAGTATTGGTTTCATTTTTGGTTTGGCTTGAAACCGAACCAAAACCGACCATGAACACCCTTAGTGATACTAGTTTTATCTAAGCTAGAGTCGATCTCCATTAACCCTTGAGATTTCTCTCTAAATTCGGGTTAACGACTTAAAGACTTCATTGGGATTGTGAAGCCAGACCGATACTACTTTTCTTATAGTTATGTGATCTGATCTTGCTCTTTTTATCGTACGAGTACAATTGTAATAATTGGATTGATATTTCTATCTCTGATAGGCAAGATAAAAGTAGTCACAAACATCTTCGTCTCATTTTTTGTGATTCCTCAATAATATTCTTCTCTGTGTCAATTAAGTTTATTGTTAGGTGATTGATGAAACTGAGTTGTTCTTCGGGAATATAAGTCTGGTTTTATCAATTGGTTCCTGTTCACCTTGATTTATCAAAAGACGGAACAAAACTTGTAGGTTTATTCGTGGGAGACAAATTTATCTATTACCTGTAGACTTTTCTGTGTGAGACAGATTTGTTTATTAAAGTCTTCGACTTTGGATCGTAGAAACTCTTGGTTGTGGGTGAGATCATCTAAGGGAATAAAGTGCACAGTATCCTGCTGGGATCAGAGGTATATGAGAATAACTGTATCTTGGATCAGTGTGAGATTGGTTGGGGTTCAACTACAGTCCAGACCGAAGTTAGCTTGTAGTAGGCTAGTGTATGTAGCGGCTTAATACAATGTATGTTTAATCTGGACTAGGTCCCGGGGATTTTCTGCATTTATGGTTTCCTCGTTAACAAATTTCTGATGTCTGTGTTATTTCTTTTCCGCATTATATTTTGTTATATAATTGAAATAATACAGGTTGTGCGTTGTTCAATCAATTAGAATATCCAACCATTTTGTTTGTTGATTTAAATTGATTGACACCTGGATATTGGTCTTTGGTACCATGCAAGTTATCTCTCTTTGATTAGACTCGCGAATCATATTTGCTTGAGTAAATCAAATCGAGAGATTGAGATAATAACTCCTTGAGATATTTTCTATTGATTGAGTCTTGTTGATTCTCTAGAAAATAACTCGGAGTTCTCCATACAGATTGCTAATCGAAATATTGGGTGGTGTTGTTAGAACCCCGCTTTTTCAATTGGTATTTTTTTAATCAGAGCAGGCAAACACGTTAAAGACCTTACAAGTCAGTGTTTGTAGCGATCTGACTCTATGGATAGAGGTGTTATCTCAATAAACGTTCCACCAGTCTTTGATGGATCTAATTACTTATGGTGGAAAATTGCTATGCGAGCTTTTCTTCAAGCACGTGATTTTCAATCATGGGTATATATTGTTAATGTCTATGATCCTCCCGTTGCTACATAAGGAGAAAATGTTCCAAAGAATATTGCTGAATATAATCCTGCAGAAGTTCTTGCTGAAAAGTAGAGCTCAGACGATTTGAATGCGATCATACATGCCATTACCCCAAATCTTCAGCACCATGTGTCTAATTGCACTAAGTGGCAAGAAGCTTGGGATATCTTAGCAACCGTATTCGAAGGAAACTCTAGTGAAAATGAAGCAAGGCTTCAAAACCTTAATTCTGATTGGGAAAACCTTCGTATAGAAGATGAAGAAATATTTGATGAGTTTAATCACAAAGTGTGTGAAATTGTTAATGCATCTTTTGTATTGGGTAAGACTATTCATGAAAAGGACATTGTGATAAAAATTCTCAGATCACTGCCATCTAAATACGATGCTAAGAAGCATGCCATCGTTGAGGGAAATAACCTAAATACTCTCTCCAGAAGTACGCTGGTTGGAAAGCTTAAGATCTTTGATCACGAACTTTCGTCCAAGACTAAGGATGTTGCGTTCAAAGCACTAAAGGACACTAAATTACTTGATAAAAGTAAAAAGTGTATATCTCTGAAAATGATCACTCTGAGATTGATTCCATAGATGAAGATCTTGACAAATCAGTCTCGATGATCACAAGACAGTTTAGGGATCTTCTGTTGAAGAGAAGTAAACGGTTCTCCAGAGATAAGCCTAAGACATCAATCAAACCTCATAATCGTGTTCCTCCTAAAAAAAGGGATATTGATGAAACTGATGATGAGGATATGCCTCGGTGCTTTAAGTGTAAGGGATTTGGTCATTTTGTAAACGAGTGTCCAAATCGGAGAAAATACACTGGGAACAAAGGTCTTGATGCAACTCTTGATGAAATGTCTGACGACTATGATTCAAATGAAGAAGAGAAATCAAGTGTTGCACTTCTTGGTGAAAATATTGATATTGATAATTGTAGCAATACACATATTAATTTTAATATTCTTTCAGAAGATAATCCAACCGTTCTGGAAGAAAAAGTTGACTCCTCTCTTGGAAACAACATTGTTTATAATAACTCAGGTTCCATTATGTGCCTAGCTCCTTGCACTATTCAGAAGCATGATTATTATCCAAGTGTGATGTGCTCATATTGTTCATTAAAAGGTCATGAACTCTCAAGGTGTTACAAGTTCAAACACAAGCAAAGACACGTCAACAAACTTCAACGGAGAGCAAATCATTTGGCAAGAAAGCTCAAACTCGCTTAGAAGACCGCAGAGGTATGTAAGATTTTATCTTCGTCTAAAAAGTTAGTTTCCAAAGAAAAATCAAGACCATTTGAAAAGAAAATATGGTCAAATAATTTTGATATACATAGGTCTATAGATTCCTCTCAAGAGAAAATTGGTGGACAAATGGTTGTTCACCACAACATAACTTAACTGTTTTGTGTCTAAAATCTTGTCTCATGTGCATGATCAAAAGAGACAATGATTTTTTACCTCTCAGGCTTTAGGAAAAGTTTTGTTTCTTCTTTTCTTAGTTTTGTCTTATCTTTGTCTATCAAACAAAAGAAAAAAGGGTATTATCGACAACTTTACTCTTAATAGGGATAAGAGTTGATCGTTTACGAACCTATTTTAGGTTTCGAACCCTACATTCCTTTTACTTCTTTGAAACCTCTTTTTATCTATAGACTACTTGTTGAGCCAAGTGTAAAATCCCCTCACAAACCCATTTGTTGATGGACGCTCCAAGAATGATGTCTTGCGATGGAAAAGAAGGTAATGTGATTGTTAAGCCGTCAATCATGAAGGAAAAAGAAAAATCTCCATTGCCTCCAACTCTGAAAAGAAAAATAAGGAATATGAGGAAACCAAGGGATGTTCCTTCAAATACTCAGAAGTTTTCTGATGTTCTTGATGTGTTGAAGGAGTTACGTAAGGAGATTCAGCAAGTAAAGGCTTTTGTGTGTAACACTCATGAAATTCAGAAGGCCCTAGATCGACAACAACAACCAAGAAGGTTCATCGATATAAACTCCTTTCTTAATGAACCATATGTTCCAATGGATGTTGACGACAAGGAGTTCGAGGACGATAATGAATTCTTCAAAGGTCTTAATGCCTAGTATATCTTCAATGTTTTCTTTTCTATTTAGAAGAATAACTAATGTTTTTGAATATCCATGATTGTGATAACACATAGCTATATCCAATGATTTCATCTTCTTGTTTTTAGATTTATTGGTTCAAATTCTAAACTTGTTTGGAAGATGATGGTTGCAGTATTAATCTTCATGATTTTTTATATTGCAATATTTTGATAGGATATGTGTGTTTACATGCGATCCCATATTATTATGTTTTTTTCAAAAGTTTTTTATAATTTTGGCAAAACACAAAGTTTACTTGTTAAGCTTTGATGAATGATTCAAGATTGATTAATCAAGATCTATTTGTTGGTGATGTCACATTGTGATGGAAAAAATAGAATAAATCCTTGTTGTTGTTGCTAATCAATTGGACTTTTGATTTAATTGTTCCATATTATCATGATTTTTTATATTGCAATATTTTGATAGGATATGTGTGTTTACGTCCGTGAACTTGATTGTCCCATGTTTTTTTCAAAAGTAAAGTCGTTCACGTATTGGTATGCAAATATTGATAAAGGAATGAATGTACTTTTGGCAAAACACAAAAGTTAAGCCTATGCTGTCAATTATTGATGTAAGATAGGTTAAAATCTTTGGTGATTCAAGGATTAAGTCTATTATGTCACATTGTGATGGAAAAATAGAATAAATCCTTGTTGTTGTAATCCACGGTATAGAGCTTAATTGTTCCATATTATTATGTATTACCGTGAAGGCTCCATTGTGTATCTTATGTTGAGCTCCATTGTGTATCTTATGTCCGAGTTCTCATCTTCTTCTTCTTCGACAATCCGATTGATTCTTTCTTGTTGTTTGTGTTGAACAATCGATTTTGAATTCGAACGGGCTTTTGATTTCTTTCGAGGAGGCATGATTAAACGGATGAAGAAAAATATAGAAGGAAAAAAAAATCAAAAACCTAAACCTATGTGACTTCCGAAACTGATGGTGTAAATGGGGGATAAGACTTGGTTATTTGATTTTATGTCTTAGGGGAAAGGGAAGTATAGTCATTTCATAAAGTTTTTTAATTAACCAAAGGGTATTTTAGTATTTTCATCCCAAAAGGTCACCCCTTAGCGGACACCATGGGTTGGGGAAAGTAATTTATATCCCCCAATTAGATTGAATATCCCCCAATTGCGCGTTTATAATTATACCCCTCGTCTTCTAAATTGTAATTCATTTAATTTTGAATCATATAAATATCTTTTTAATATTAATAAAAATTTAGATGAAAATCATTTTAATTATATCTCACATGCTAGTGGTGGTGGTGATGCCGGCGGTGGAGGTGGTGGTGCCACCAGATTTTGGGATCAACTTTTGTTGTTCACACCAGATTTTGGTATCAACTTGGGTTGTTGACACGTAATCTTGACCTAACTAATTTTCGAGTTTTCAATTTTAGTAACAACTTGGGTTGTTGACACCAGATATGATATCAACTTCGGTTGTTGGCATCAAAATTTGGTGTCAACTTCGGTTGTTGATACAAAAATCTGGACCTAACTTATTTCTAAATTTTCAATTTCGTTATCAACTTGGCGGCAACGGTAGTGGATTTGGAGGCGATGGTGGTTGCGATGGCGGTAGCGGTAGTGGTGATGAGTGGTGGAGTTGTGATGGTGAAATATTGGTGATGGTTGTGAAGTGTTGGTGGTGGTGGTGATAGTTGTGTAGTGGAGGTGGTGGTGAATTGCCGTCGGTAGAGTTTGAGGCGATGATGGAGCGATCAAGATATAAAATTATTATTTTTTGAAATAAATAAAAATATCATATTGAATAGATTACTAAAATAATTTATTTTTAAATGGATAAAATTCATATATAAGATGAGAGATATATTTATAATGTGATAGCGGGTATTTTTAAAGAGTTCCAAATCGAAAGGCATTTAATTAATATACCCAGTTGAATACGGATCTAATTAAGATGTTGGTGGAAACTGATCAAGCATTTGACGTTGTGTCTTGGATGACAGTGTCTCTATATCCAGCGGCTTTGTTGTCAGATTCAATAGTGTATGTGTTTTGGAAAACCGGGACGGACAAGGTTGGGATCGTTTTGAATTTAAAACACAATAATTTTGCAGCAAAGACGATGTGCCTGCCGATAATTATATCAATCTATGTAACAGTAAGCATCATTACTAAGGGCTCGAATCCTCTGTCTCAGCCCTGTCCCCCTGTCCTCTCTCAGTCTTTTTGTTTTTTTTCCCATGTCCACGTGTCACCCTGTCATTGGTTGGGACAGGGGACAGGGGAACTTTTTTGGGACAGACGATTTGTGCCCATAATCTAGGGCTCGAATCCTCTGTCTCAGCCCTGCCCCCTGTCCTCTCTCATTTTTTTATTTTTTTTTAATTAATTTTTTGCCTTTGTCCACGTGTCACCCTGTCATTGGTTGGGACAGGGGACAGGGGCACTTTTTTGGGACAGACGATTTGCGTCCATAATCTAGGGATCGAATCCTCCGTCTCAGCCCTGTCCCCCTGTCCTCTCCCAGTTTTTTTTTGTTTTTTTATTATTAATTTTTTGCCCATGTCCACGTGTCACCCTGTCATTGGTTGGGACAGGGGACAAGGACACTTTTTTGGGACAGGCGATTTGCGCCCATAATCTAGGGATCGAATCCTCTGTCTCAGCGCTGCCCCCTGTCCTTTCTCAGTTATTTTTATTTATATTCTTTTTATTAATTTTTTGCCCCTGTTCACGTGTCACCCTGTCATTAGTTGGGGCAAGGGCAATTTTTTGGGACAGACGATTTGCGCCCATAATCTAGGGCTCGAATCCTCTGTCTCATCCCTGCCCCCTGTCCTTTCTCAGTTATTTTTTTATTTTTTCCCCTGTCCACGTGTCACCCTGTCATTGGTTGGGACAGGGGACATGGGCACTTTTTTGGGACAGACGATCTGCGCCCATAATCTAGGGCTTGAATCCTCTGTCTCAGCCCTGTCCCCTGTTCCCCTGTCCTCTCTCAGTTTTTTTTTCCCCTTGTCCACGTGTCACCCTGTCATTGGTTGGGACAGGGGACAACGACACTTTTTGGGACAGATGATTTGCGCCCATACTCAAATCCTCTGTCTCAGGCCTGCCCCATGTCCCCCTGTCCTCTCTCAGTTTTTTTTTTTAATTATTTTTTTGACCCTGTCCATGTGTCACCCTGTCATTGGTTGGTACAGGGGACAAGGTCATTTTTTTGGGACAGACGATTTGCGCCCATAATCTAGGGATCGATCCTCTGTCTCAGCCCTGCCCCTTGTCCCCATGTCCTCTCTCAGTTATTTTTTTGTTATTTTTTTGTTTTTATTAATGTTTTGCTCTTGTCCATGTGTCACTCTATCATTGATTGGGACATGGAATATGGACACTTTTTTGGGACACACGATTTGCGCCCATAATCTACTAAGTCTTGTTAATAGACTTCGTTTCTTCATTTTAAATGTATGATTAATTAATATTTTCTTGTGAGTACTTTTATGCAAATAGAGAGAATAGACAGTGAACCATAAAAGGACATATTTTTCATTACAAATAAAGATGGAATCTAGCCAAGAATAATAATAGAAGGTCTACAAGTAGAATAATATCCAAATGCAAACGGATGGCTGCTATAAAAGGAAGTGAAACTAATAAAAGCAAGGCTGCTAATGGGGCGTACCAAATTGCTTGGGGTATACCAAACCCAAGGCAAATAATTCTTTTGTCTTATTAGCATTTGGTACACCCCCAAGCAAAACCAGTCCCCCCATTAGCAGCATTGAATAAAAGAACTCTGTACATTGTCATTATCATCATCTATGCAAACTGCTGTAAAGTTATACAAATTCCGACAGTTGAGGATATCAACGACGTCGACTCGACATCTCAATCGATTGGGTAGAATAATTAAAGGCTAAGAGAGAAAGCAAATAAGTACTTGTTACCAATCAAAGGTAAAAACCTAACCATTCATTCTTCCTGTGACTCATTTATATATGTCCCTACACCGCACATATGTCTTTCCTTATGCACAGGAGAAAAAAACTAATCTCCAACACTCATCACTAATACATGACTTAAAACAATATGAACGAACTATAAATATGGAGAATTTGGTAAGGAAAAAACTAAGGATTAAGTTATGGAAGAAGCAGGAAGAAGTAAGAATTTTGGTGAAGATTATCGTCATGAGATTCAGCCAAGAGACAGATATAATATAGCTTACACTGTTCATTTTATACTTGGTTTAGGAAATTTACTACCATGGAATGCATTGATCACTGCAATTGATTACTTCGGTTATCTTTATCCAACTAAACATATCGATAAAGTATTTTCGATTGCTTATATGGGTTTTTCACTTCCTGTTCTTTTACTTTTGATAGGTTGCCGGAGTAATTGGTTTAGTAATCAAGAGAGACGACTTAGTTTTAGATTTAGAATGAATATCGGGCTTTTTATGTTTCTTTTAACTTTGATGACTCCACCTATTATCGATTGGTGTGGAGTGTCAACGTCGCCATCATATTATGTTATAGTTGGAGCTGTTTCTGTATGTGGTTTGGCTGATGGATTAATAGGTGGAAGTTTGATTGGTTTTGCTGGAGAGCTTCCTGAACGTTATATGCAAGCGGTTTTTGCAGGAACCGCTTCTTCAGGTATATTGTTCTCTTTTTTTACCTTCTGGAAAGCTATGTATTCTCTTGTATAGCTAAATTTGTTGAATGTATTTCTTTTGGAGTTACTGAAACTTAAAAAAAAAAAAAAGTATAAGACTTGATCAGTTGATCATCTTATTAAAGCCTGTAGGAAACTACGTCGGAAGTATGTACAAGTGCATGCCATTTACAGTATACATGCGCGCGCTTGAACCAATTTTCGCAATATATGTGCACTAATTTTTCTCATTTTGGGTGCAGGCGTTCTTGTTTCAGTCTTGAGAATCATGACAAAAGCATCTCTACCACAAACACCAAAAGGTCTTCAAACAAGTTCCTACCTATATTTTATAGTCAGTACTTTCATCATGTTAGGTTGCATTATCTGTTGTAACCTTCTGAACAAGTTACCAGTCATCCAATATCATATAGCACACAGAAAAGAAATCTCAGCATCATTATCACCCTCTACAGAGGCAATTAAATTTTGGGTGGTAGCCAAAAAACTCAAATTCTCAGCACTTGGAGTCCTGTTCATATATACAGTAACTCTATCTATTTTTCCAGGATTCATAACAGAAAATTTCCAATCTAAAAGTCTTAAAGATTGGTACCCAGTTGTGCTGATTACAGTATATAATGTTTCAGATTTGTTTGGTAAATCATTGCCTTCGATATTTATTCCTAAAAGTATCGGAAAAGTTTCATGGGCTTGTCTGTTTGGCAGAGTTTTATTTTACCCTTTGTTTACAGCTTGCCTTCATGGACCAAGATGGTTAAGAACTGAAGTTCCTGTAATGATTTTGATAAGTTTGTTTGGGTTAAGCAATGGGCTTTTTACTAGTGTACTTATGATATTAGCTCCGAAATCCGTATCAGTTGTTGAAGCAGAGATGGCAGGAATAGTTATGGCTTTGTTTCTTGGGTTTGGTTTGGTTTTAGGGTCTGTTGTTGGATGGATTTGGGTCATTTGATGTAATTAAGTGTCCATAATTATATGATCAAGTAAAATAAATTGTCTTCATTTTTTACCAAAATTTTGTTGGGATATGCAAGTTAAATTTATTTATCATTGTATATCTGAGATTGAGCAGACTAGTCTCTGGATTCTTAGTACCGAAAATGCTATGTTGACAGCTTATTATGGTTTTCCCTATGTCTCACCCCATTTTTCCTATTTCCCATCTACCTTAATTCGTATTTCTAATTGTCCTAAGCTATGTTGTAAAAGGCGCTAGGCGAGACGAGGCGCCAAGCCCATTGACTGGCCTGGCCTAGGGTTTAAGCGCTCGCTAGGCGCTAAAAGCTCCCAAAAAAAATAAAAAAAATAGGTCCTTATAAACTATTGTTTATTTACTAAGATGCCCTTCTGTCTAAGATTAGGGTTTACCTATCTTGGACACCAAGTCTTCTATCTATATAAATAGAGGCATAATCTCTTGTATTATGTATACATCTAATAAGAATTTCTCCCTTCTTCTTCCTCTCTATCTTGTGTCTCCCCTTCTCTTTCTCTAGGTTACAATACGTTATCAGCGTCGTAGCTCTACATCCACTGGGCGGCTGTGGAAGAAACACAAGCATGATCAAGTTTTTGGGTTATAATACCGTCGGGCTTTCTTCTTCGGAATTGTTGTCACTATTCAGTCCTTTTCACCTAATCTTTTTAATATTGATTGGAGTTTTTTTTTTTTTTTTTTTTTTTGATGTTTGATAAATCATAAAAGTGTATTCTAATACTAACACTTGGTTGTCTTATTTTGCAAGTATTTGGATGATCTGATACATACCTTAATTAAGCAGAAGGGGCTAAACATAAAGCTGAGAAGTCGTGTGATTATATTAGGATTTTTGAATCAACTATACTAATATTAATTTTGTTTGTCTCTTTTGCATGTTTGGGAGACCGGGACGGATTCAATACCTTGACAGCCACATGTTTCATTGTTGAATTCATCAAAACTACATCCACGGACTTAATCCATCTCCTATTATACCTTACCTTGGCCGTGTATAGTTGGTAACTATTTCCAAGATGTTTCCTAAAGTTATATACTTAGTAAATATTTTTTTTTTATTATTTTACTTTCCAAGCTCTCATTATATGTTTGATCACGTCAATCTATATAACTGATTTGAGTTACCCAGTGATACATTGATAATCAATTTACTATTTGATTTTTTTTCTCTTATTTAATTTTTATAGAGAAAGAAAGAACAAAAAATAAAAAAAATAAAAAATTCATCTTTAGATGGTTTATAGTTTCTATTCCCCTAATGAAACTTTAATCACCAAAATTGGTGTTATCGCAATTTGATTACCTATACGGTGATTAATTATATGCATGGTTGAAAAACCTACGGCCAATTAACATTGGTATCTTTGTCCATTCGACGAAGATCATGTGATTTAATTATAATTTGTTTCTATATATATCTACAAGAAACCATCCTTAACACGGAATATGCAATAACTAATGCGGCATATTATTTTTCCTTTTTGTCGATGTAATTTTGGTGTACCATATAAACCAATCGGTATTAATTTTTCTCCATCATTTTTATAAGATGTGAGAAAATAAATTGGCATATTCTCTAAAAATTTTGCCATTTTCAACCAATATTGGATGTATTTTTTTATTTTATTTTTCCAAAATTGATAACGACAATGATTTATTTATTTTTACAAAAGAATCATATATGCCAATTGAAATTGGTTTCTCTATAAATCCTAGACGGATGAGATGTCGTTAGCATATTATTCACAATTGCAAATACCAATTGTTGCATTCCTAATGTATATTGAGCAAATTTTTCTTCTTCCTAATACTAATCTCCTAAATTAAGACCATTCAACTTGATGTTGAAATACAATAGGACACAAAAGATCAATGGGTGCGCACCCGGCTTATTAGCCAATATTACTAGTCATTGTAGTGACTATATTGATCTTAATTTGATTTTCTTTTGATAAAGAAAGTGTCCATAAATTATTTTTTTTTCGATTTTTTTTTTTTTTTTTTTGGAGATTTATTTGCATATTTTATATGTTTTTTGTTGTAACCAATAAAATCCATGGTTTGTTAAATTTGTGTTTCAAGTGGACTACAGTTTTAGGATAAATTTTTTTATGGCTCTTTGAGTGAGTATTTATCATGTCAACCTTGGTATTGTTAAAATCCAGAAATTATTATAAGTATATGTCCTCGAATTAATCGGATAATACTTTACAAAACTTGATTTCGTATATGAGATACAATTATTTCTGCCATAATCAGGGGGAGACTATATACACTATCAAAAGATGGTGTTAATTAACTTTAATAGTTATATCAATTTCTCTCCCATTAAAATCAATAAATGTTGCCATTAAATAATAGGCGTGAAAATGTCTCATTTAGCTTTTCCAAAAGCTTATGATACCATTTGAAAAGGCAAATCCAATCACTTCTATCAAGCATGTAGCATTTTAGTACAAGCTACAGATAGTGCTCTGATAGAGTCTATCATAATATGATTACATTCTCAAAATTCATATCTCCTCATTTGAATAATAGGAGATTATAAAGCCCGTAGGCGCTGGTACCAGTAAATTTTGAAATTTTCAAAGTATGCATACATTTGAGAATTATGTGGGATCGTAGTGAGCTATAAATTGTCGAATATTCATTTATATTAGGTTTTAAAATAATAAATAATGGTGGTTGTGAACCCCGACCTCTGCAGAGGAATATCGACAAATGTGATTGGTTGGCATACAATCCAAGTTAGATTGGATTATTTTCTCAATTAACGCGATTTTGGATCCAAGACTTAACACTGTAAAATTCCCAAGCCTATTACTTAAAGGTTGGTGTAGTCATATTGCGCAATTAAGAGAAATAAATCGTTTTAAGAGCGATTGGGGTTTATATGTTCAAACCCTGGGATTGTTCAATAATACTTTGTTCTTCCTATATGATGCATCTGGCGTGGTAGTCTTTGAAGGACTTTTATATTCACACAAAAAATGTGGTCAGAGAACATATTAAATTTGTAATCCTTGGAGGATTCAAATTATAGGCATCCACCTTATTTGCTTACATAAGGTTTAACAATCCTTTATGTGTTTTTAGAATTTGGTATAAAACCAAGAATCCGGATTAATTAGTTGATGCTATCAACTATATAGGTCTCTTGAGGAGACCTTAAAAACACAGAAATCCACGCGTTAGCAACATAAATTCTATTTTTTTCTTTCTTTTTCTTAAATCTGCAGTTGGAATTATGCTATCTTAAACTCTTCTTTAAGATAGACTAGAGTTATTATTTTTGATGCTTATTTCTTGAAAAACTCATGTAGTTGAGTTAGCATCGATAAATATGTCAAAAGTTGTACTCTTTCCCCTTGACTTCAGGTTTTGTCCCATGTGGTTTTCCTGACAAGGTTTTAACGAGGCAACATCTCTGACGTTTAATATATTATTTTATTTTATTTTAATGTTGATATTTGTGCTCTTTTTCCTTCGTCCAAATTTTTTCCCATTGGGTTTTATTGGCAAGGTTTTAGCGAGGCAATTTAATTCAACATGATGGTCATCCAAGGGGGAGTTGTATATATTTTGGTTGTTTAGTGGATGCCCACATTTGATTAAACCAAATCAACTTAATCATCTCCTAAGAATTTGGATTTCCTTCTAACAAATTTAGTTTTGTTCACTTATGGTAATTTATCTACATCTTGGCTCTATGTTGAAGGAACTACATCAACAACTTTTGCAAATCATCTCGGGAAGCTAGCAATCCATGACACAATCTCTCAATGTGTTGAAGAAGAATGTAGACTCCGAAAAAGTATTAATCGAAGGCATTACTGCTTGTGAAACACAAATGAAGGCTTCATCAACTATCCGACATCTTCATGAAAGCACAGTCCTCTTCTGCATTCAAGAAATTCGTTCTTCAAAATTGGAAAGTCTCGACTCAAAAATTTGCACGCTAAGATTTAATTGAAGTATTTATAAGGGGGAGCACCATCATCAAATTAAGGTGCATTCACTGGAATTTTTCCCGTTGTACTCTTTTTCCTTCGTCAAGGTTTTGTCCCACTGGGTTTTCCTTGTCAAGGTTTTAATGAGGCAACATATGTGTGTCCAACACTGTTTGAGTTTTTACATGCTTATGCAATTACAGGTTTTTATCTTTTGAGTTTTCCTGGTATGCTTGTAATGACTTAGCCACAATGGTCATCAGGAGGAGTGTTATAAACTATTGTTTATTTACTAAGATTCCCTTCTGTCTAAGATTAGGGTTTACATATCTTGGACACCAAGTCTTCTATCTATATAAATAGAGGCCTAATCTCTTGTATTATGTACACATCTAATAAGAATTTCTCCCTTCTTCTTCCTCTCTATCTTGTGTCTCCCCTTCTCTTTCTCTAGGTTACAATACTAAGTACTACCCATAAAAAATTTGATAAATCCTAAGTATCATTTCTTAACTTTTTACTTACACCCAATAATAAAACCACCTTACAACTAAACCAAAAAAAAAATAAAAAACCTGGATAACAAATCCTAGTTTCCATTTCCATCTCCGCCACACCACCGGCCATTACCTTTACCAGCAATCAAAATTATAACAGACTTGAAGGCATCCAGTTTATGCCGACTCGTGTTGGCAGTAAAATCTGAAGGTGGTTGTCGTCTAAAATGAAAGATAGTAGATCAGTGTATATAGTGAAGGAGA
>JAJJWX010000305.1:0-95524 GCA_023529315.1 Papaver bracteatum | reverse complement strand
TAATGGGATATGTGTGTTTACGTCCGTGAAATTGATTGTCCCATATTTTGTCAAAATTAAAGTTGTTCACGTATTGGTATGCAAATATTGATAAAGGAATGAATGGACTTTTGGAAAAACACAAAAGTTAAGCCTTTATTGTCAATCTTTGATGTAAGATAGGTTAAAATCTTTTGTGATTCAAGGATAAAGTCTATTATGTCACTTTGTGATGGAAAAATAGAATAGGTCCTTGTTTTGTAATCCACGGTTCAGAGCTTAATTGTTCCGTATTATTATGTATTACCGTGAAGGTTCCATCTTGTATCTTATGTTGAGCACTATACGACTAAGTCGATTTCTTATTGGCATGGTTGGTTGTTCCATAAAGGTGCAATATGTTGAGCATTAAGAACTAAATTAATCAACTTGTGTGGTTATTTAGTTTGTATTCCATGAGTTCTCTCATGTTGAGTACATGGATGGTTAAGGCTGTCATTTTCTATGATAATCTTAGTCGGGGTTCCATAATCTATTATGTTGAGCCTAAATGAACTAAATCAATCATCTAGTGTGATTATTTAGTTAGTACTCCATAGATTTTTCTCATGTCGAGTGTGGACAATTGAATTGATTACTTTGTGATTAGTTTAATTGTGCAATCCTATAGAGTATTTATGGGTTCTCATGTGAATAATTTAATCGCTGTATTAAGTCTCCATAAGTTTACTTGTGTTGAGCATATTTAGTAAAATTAATCTTGGTTCGCTTTGGTTAATATGAGGGAGAGTTCAGGGTTCGCTTTGGTTAGTAAAATTAATCTTTTCTCTTGAAAATAAGGTCGCTTTTGTTGTTCCCTTGGGAATGACATCTTATGGGGGAGAGTTCTTTTGAACTTGCGCTTAATTTCCAAATCTTTGTGGGGAGTGCGGCTGTGGAATTTTTAGGGGTTATGTTGTATCTTTATAAACTCCTTGATGAATGCATTTAGCCTTGGCTTTATGATTGCATTTAAACAAGATGATAGAACATTTAACTTTAGTCATGAAATGTCTCTTACGGAAATTTCATTAGGATCCCGTTCTTGTACCTTTGCCAATTTTATTGACAAAAAGGGGGGAGAATTAATTGTAGTTCACACTACAAATACATATGGGTTTTGGATCATTATGTAAGGGGGAGTGGTTTCCATGTGAGATGGAGTATTGATTAAGGGGGAGTGAAGTATCACCATAGTATTGTTATTGAAGTTGTGATGCAATTGGAATTTGACGTTGTGTAATAATACTATGACACTATATAACAATGATTGAGAACCAATGCTTTTCTCATTGTTATAGCTACGAATTTTCAATAACGATGATGCTAAACTTACAACCTTTGGGATCATTGGACTACTTAGAAGTGACGAAGATTTAGAGTATTGTTGAATATTAGGCTTGTGGAATAGGAGCTACAAAGTTTATTTATATAATTTTTGTATTCCATATGTATTAATAGTTTTTCCACTAAAATTGACAAATGGGGAGATTGTTAGAGCACTGCTCGGTCAAAATCGTATGCGTTGATATCTTAAGAATGTTTGTCAATCTTAGTGATCAAAACTATATAGTCTTGATTTCTAGTCTACTATAGCTAAGGTCTCGGACTAAGATAGAAAGTGTAGTTGAGCTCAAGAACTCCATGAAGATCATTATACAAGACGAAGTACTACTCAAGGAACCAGTGGATATTCATCGACTAAAAGGTATGTGGAGACTTGAACTTATCTATCACTCAAATATCTATCTACTCTATCTCCTATCTTGAGACAAAATTCGTTTTACTATATAGACTAAAGATATGCACATGTGACATATCGAGCTGAGTATATCTCGCTTATCTATTTCTCGAAATATGTGTTGGTAAAGCTTTAACTTTAGCCAAGTTCATCTTTGCCTAGTGACGAAAGTCATGTTATGTTTTAATCACTTTGGAAATACCTCTGACGAAAACTAGTTCGTGAAAACAACTATATGGCGTCCTCTGAGAATGATTCAATGATTGAAATGAGAGTTAAGACTATATAACCATTGGGGGATATAAACATTGTTGTGGAAACACATATATGTATAAGTCCTTAACACTTGAATCGAAGTTTGCGAACTTTGTTGATCAAGTGGAACCGGAATTTGAGAAGCAACTAAGTCCGCGAACTGGGGTAAAATCTCGAACCCGAGAATATCTGCTGAAGTTAAAGCTCAGGTGCAGTCCGCGAACCCAGTCCATGAACTGACAAAAGTTCCCATCCCGAGATATTCTACTGGAGTTTGTTAACTTCAACCGGTTAGCTTGAGTCCGTGAACTCAATAGGTTATGTCTGAAAACGTTGTTCATGAATTATTCTTAAATTACTAAGGGATGCTTTTGCAAAATGTGGCTTTATAGTTCATGATTAATGATTAGAGTGGATCACATCGTTTTTGATCCAATTGTGTCTCTTGTAGTACTTGAGATCTCATAGAAATTGAACAACTCTTTAACTAGTTCATTTGAGTCATTTGATATGAAAGTTATCATTTGGCTAACCATTTGGTTGACTAAAATTGAACCAACCATTATACACGTTTGGGTACGGTTACACAAACCCAAAAATGTCAAGTACATGTGTGTATGGCAAGCTAAGTTTTCCATCTAACGGTTGAGAGATATTAGCTTGTATCTAATCAGGTTTTCATCTAACGGTGAATATTGAATGCTTTGTTACTAAGCTAACATTGATTGCAAACCCTGATTTGAAAGACTATATAAGGAGAACTTTAGCCATTGGAAAAACTATTCCCCACACACTTTTCTTGTGTGATTCTAATTTTATCTAAGCTAGAGTCGATCTCCATTAGCCCTTAAGTTTTCTCTCTAAATTCGGGTTAATGACTTAAAGACTTCATTGGGATTGTGAAGCCAGACCGATACTACTTATCTTGTAGTTGTGTGATCTGATCTTGCTATTTCTATCGTACGAGTATAATTGTAATAATTGGCTTAAGATTTATATCTCCGATAGGCAAGATAAAAGTAGTCACAAACATCTTCGTCTCATTGTTTGTGATTCCTCAATATTCTTCTTCATTGTGTCGATTAAGTTTATTGTGAGGTGATTGATGAAAATGAGCTGTTCTTCAGGAATATAAGTCTGGTTTTATCGATTGGTTCCTGTTCACCTAGATTTATCAAAAGATGGAACAAAACTCATAGGTTTATTCGTGGGAGACGAATTTATCTTTTACCTGTAGACTTTACTGTGTGAGACAGATTTTTTTGCTAAAGTCTTCGACTTTGGGTCGTAAAAACTCTTGGTTGTGGGTGAGATCAGCTAAGGGAATCAAGTGCACAGTATCCTACTGAGATCAGAGGCGTAGGAGCATAACTGTACCTTGGATCAGTGTGAGATTGGTTGGGGTTCAACTATAGTCCAGACCAAAGTTAATTTGGAGTAGGCTAGTGTCTTTAGCGGCTTAATACAGTGTATGTTTAATCTGGACTAGGTCCCGGGGTTTTTATGCATTTGCGGTTTCCTCGTTAATAAAATTTCTAGTGTCTGTGTTATTTCTTTTCCGTATTATATTTTTATATAATTAAAATAATACAGGTTGTGCATTATTCAATCAATTAGAATATTTGACCATTTTGGTTGTTGATTTAAATTAATTGACACTTGGATATTGGTCTTTGGTACCATCCAAGTTATCTCTCTTTGATTAGACTCGCGAATCATATTTGCTTGAGTAAATCAAATCGAGAGATTTAGATAATAACTCCTTGAGTATTTTCCATTGATTGAGTCTAACTGTCTAGTTGATTCTCTGAAAACAACTCGAGTTGTCCATACAGATTGCTAATCAAAATATTGGGTGGTGGTGTTATACCCCCCCCCCCCCCCGCTTTTTTCAAACGTTTTCGCCAATTCCCAACCAACCCTATCAAAAACAAGTCTTTTGTTTTACTCTTTCACTCAATGTGCAAGAATTGGACTTGGGTCAGACACTACCATAGTAGAGTTCTCATTTGCTTGGCATTGAGGAAAGTCATGAGAGAATTTGTGATAAGATGTATCTGTAATATCTTTTTGGTTATACCCAAGATGGCGCATAACACCACGAGGATTGTGCGAACAAATCCTTTTGGATGAAATAGCGATCCGTTGTAAAAGGTAACATTGTCACACCTTTCAAAGTGAACTCCTATGACATTCCTATATGGGTCAAAGCAGAACATCTTGGACAGCGATGGAGTCTACAGACCAATCTCATTTTGAATAACCTTTTCCAATTTCACTTAGGGGCTACATTGAAGAAGTACTTGGCTAGAGCCTCATGATCTTGATATTCACGTTCTTCAATCCTTTATACCCAATGAACAATTTTGGGAAGTGTTCATAAGCCCACACCTGTGCAATGAAATGTATAAGACAAAAAATTAATTACTAAAATTAATGACAATGATGACAAAATAAGTTCCAAAATAACTAGTTCACTATACCTGAATTAGAGTAAGAAAACCATTAAATTGACGGGCATTCTCTTTAAAAGCTCCTCTTTCTGCCAAAAAGTGTGCCAAGAAAGCAGTGCCCCATGAATACTCATAGACATTATCCAAGAGATCAAGTATTGATGGAGACTCGGATGAAGCATGTTACCATTAGCGTCGGGGAATATAACGGACCCCAAGGCATGCAAAATATAAGCAAGGAAGTTTGGCGAACTTGTTCGGGATTCAATTCCTTATCCTTCGTTTCCTTAAACAATCAAACGAGATTGACGAATGTGATTGTCTTTGTCCGGGTACGCTCTGTCTTGTACACATTTTCCAAAGTCGTTTCCTTGTCCCACCCAAACAACTTTTTAGACAACTCATAGATCTTGTCCCATCCTAGCTCCTTAGAGTCATCTCATATCTTAATGGATTTCCCAAGAACCTCTAGACCTATTATCCTTTAGACATCTTCAGGGATAATTGTCATCTCTCCAAAAGGAAAATGCATGGTATCAGTTTCACCAAAAAGCCTCTCCAAAAAGCAGTTTTCCGTGATGGAATCAGTGGCCACTAAATTTTTACCGCGGGATACAACCCAGATGCTCTGACTAATGCTTGAACATCTTCACACTCAATATCCAAAGGCCATATATCCATTGATTGATGGCATATAACA
Organism: Papaver bracteatum; assembly: GCA_023529315.1. Taxonomy (NCBI): domain Eukaryota; kingdom Viridiplantae; phylum Streptophyta; class Magnoliopsida; order Ranunculales; family Papaveraceae; genus Papaver; species Papaver bracteatum. The sequence continues at coordinate 90,357 of JAJJWX010000305.1, read as the reverse complement.
CGAAAGGCTTTCTCGTGGTCCTATAAAAACATAACAAACTAAATTAAATTCACTTGATCACAGATAAATAATATAATAACAAGATGCAAAGGTCTTACATAAGTTTGAAAGATCCAACGAGCCCAATAGTGCTTGTAGTTAAATAAGTGTTGCGGGTTTGTCGGTTGAACCCCAATGTTTTCCATCATCGCGATCCTGGAATCATATCATATCTTGTAGGAAGGTGGGATGAGATTCCCTTTTCCTTTTTGTTAGGGCTTCAAATCCTACATCAGGTTCTCCTAAGCCATCTACATTTGAGGATGACCCACCTGCTCTGGACGGTTCAAGAAATTTTTGCCACTCATCATCATCATCATTGCTGGTTTTTTTCCCCCGTATGCTCCTGAATGATGACCTTAGCACGATCCGGATCTGAACGACTATGTCGACCTCGATCAGACTTGGGTTTCCTTCTTCAACAGCTTTGCCATTTCCTTTCTTCATTTCGTCGCTCTAGACTTACGTCCCAATATGTAAACATCGGTTCCGGCATGGTGGTTGAACAAAACATAAGTGCCGGAAGTTATTCCGCACTCGAAATAATAAAATTGAATCTCGGTTTCAGTGAATTTTATGCGAGAATTAACAATTTAAAAACACAACCGGCATAGTATGTTAGCATATCTATCTGCCGGTTTTCTGTCTCCAGCATGGTAAGTTAGAAAGTTCCTCTGCCCGAACACAGGGAATTTTGTACAGAGATTTTAGTGAGAAGAGGCAAACTAAACACGGCATGGTATTCCCAAATAAGCTAAGCCGGCACCCAAAACAAGCATGGCATTCAATAAAATTTATGTCCGTAGCGGGTTCATGCAATAAAATAGGGATATAAGACATATAATCCGGCATGATTTTCAAATTGAATTCTACCGCGAATCAAACATGTAACCGAATTTCAAAATTTTCTTTTAGTGTACAAGAAAGACTAAACAAGCAAGTTTCACTTTGTGTTTTCTAGTATGGGATAAACCTAAAAAATAAAATACTTCAATTCAACATAGACATCACTTACCGCATCAAAGTTGTTATTTCATCCTCACCAACAAGACTCTTCGATCACTTGTGGCGCTTTTGCTTTTGATTTCGATTTACCATCAACTACAGATTCTTCAGGATTGGATTTTGGTTTTCACTGGGTTTAATTCGACCCATTGTCTTTGGGTATTAAAGATGAAACAAAGAGATTGAATACAAAGAAAGACTGAATAATTTCCTTCTATAGCCGTCACTTAAATAGAATCAATGAGTTTTTAACCGACGCTTAAATTGTGTTAAGGAATTTGTAACCGTCATTTAAGTGGGATGAAATATTCTATAACCGTCACATTAGTGGAACTAAGGAGTTTGTAACTGCCACATAAGCCCAATTTCTAACCGTCATAATGCCGACATGGAAGGATGGTACAATCCAGTGTCGGCACTCTAACAATAAGTTTAAATTGTAGTCATAATACCGTACGTGTGTGTTGATCACATTTCTATGCCGGCATTGGAATTAAACTTAATGAAAAAACAACATCAACCACAAATTGTTAAGGAAATAAAACGGTTCCAAACATTAACCCAAACTAATTGCAACTAACATAATTTCTTAAGGAAATAAAAATAAACAACATTACACATAAAATAAAAAAGATCTGAAGATAATTTCAACTAACATCATTTCTTGGAACGAGATTCCATAAACAAAGCATCTTTGAAATGCCTAAAGGCTCTTTTCTCCACTCGAAATATGCGGCTGAGCTTGATACCTATTCCCTCTGTATCTTGCGAGAAACTCGTTGTATTTGCGACATAATTTTATTAGGGTTCTTGTTCGATTTGCTACAAACACATCCCCGTAATCCATTTTGCGTTTCTTTCTCTTACCATCCATGAAAAACCAACAAGACCCCAAAAAATATTTAAAGGGCAGTGATCTTCCGGGAGACCCGATACTATGTAGTAATTTTTAATCCATTCGGTTTCTTCCCCAACATCCGCTTCTATCTTCGCTTGTTTTACACGTTCGTATATTTCCTTTGTTTCTTTGCGATATTTTGCTTCTTTTGCTGCCTCTTGTTTTTCTCTTTTCTTTTGAAGTATCTTTTCTTCCATGGAGGAAATTGACTTGGTGGTACTGTAGGAGCAAAATCTCGCAACAACATTTTCTTAGCGTGCGAGATTAATTCAAATATTTCCTTAGCTTGCGAAATTATAGAGAGAGAGCCTGCGAAATTATAAAGTGTGCCTGCGAAGTTATAAAGATAGCCCGAGAGAACGTAGTAGGGAGAGATATCCTCCACTATATGTGAGATGTCATCCACTATGTAAACACCTATGTAAAGAGGAGAGAAGGAGAGAGAAGGGGAGGACACACATTTTTTAAGAGAGAGAGAGAGAGACTTTATTTTTCTTTATCATCTTCTTCCCCAAAAACTAGATCTAGAACTCTACCCATTAATGGAGATTCTAATGTAATACTCGTGTAATTTCAATAATCATAGTGAAGAACCCTAACCCCGTGGATGTAGATCACATTGATCGAACCACATAAATCTTTGTGTCCATTTTACAATTTTACCACTTTAATCTTTATTTTGATTATGAAGTAGATTTAGATCTAGGAAATATCATAAGGGGTGTGTTGTGGGATTTCCTGCAACTACATTTTTGGCCCTAGAAACAGGGAGGACTAAAGGATTTATCCCTCTGCAAAAAAATTCCATGAAAATTAGCTACTGTTCATATTTTTCTCGATCTACAAAGCTTAGGTTCAAAAACGGAAACTTCATTGAATAAATTACACTTTCAGGGAAGAAAACAAAGGTTTCAATGGAAGATTTCCATGTTCAGGAGAAAAATCAAAAGGAAAATTATTGAAGGAAATAAAGGAAGGAAAAGAGAAGATAAGTGGCGGACGACGCAATATCTATCACAAATAGAAATTCGCAGATGGTTTAAGACTCAAATAACAACAAATAGGTTACATGTTCGAATTCGCAAATATACATATTTTGCATTTTCTTCTAATTCCAAGGGAGAATAAAAGAATAAGGAAAAGAGTTATGTGTTAATTTCGCAGAGAGGTTCTTGAACAGTTGGTCTAGAGAACAGTATGTGCGTTCGTGGTTGCAAGTTTGAATTCGCCTGCGAATAATTTCACAATATTGTTTCATTTCTTATTTTTACAGAGAGTGAAAAAATGAATAATTTTGCAATATTATTTCATTATTTCGCAAACAAAAGAAACAAAGACAGTTGGTCATCTATAGAAGATAATGAGTTCATGGTCGCGTGTTCAAATCCCAACGAACGTGTATTTTTTGCATGGATATTTCGCAAGGGTATTTCGCACAGAAGAAAGTAAGTGATTATTTCGCACAGGTATTTCGCAAATAGAATCCAACAAAGTTGGTCAGATGTGAAGACAATGAGCTTGAGGACGCAGGTTTAATTCCCACCTCCTGCGAATTTTTCGCATCTTTTTTGGACTACCAGAGGAAGACAAGTTTTAACAAGTGTGCGATGATTTCACATAGAATAAGCTTGCACATTTGGTTAGGAGGCATGAATGCAAGCAGCAGATCGCATGATCAATTCTTGCTTCTCGCACATTTATTTTTGTTACGCGAAATTTCGCACGGACTTTGATTATTTCGCAAAGAAGAAAGTTGATGATTATTTCGTTAGAGAGGGTTAGAACAGTTGGTATGGTGCGAGAATATGCAAGAGGCAGGTTAAGGGTTCAAATCTCATTTCTCACACTTCTTTTTGCTACGCCATAATTACATTTCTTTGAGCGACAACAACAGAAAATCACATGAAATCTAAGTACCTTTTCCTTGAATATTTTACTTACAGAAAATTAAAGATTTTTGATTTGATTTACAAAAAGTGATTCAATCGCACGATAACAAAGATTTCAAGATTTCAAGGATTACTAAGATTTCAAGATTACAAAGATTTCAAAATTACAAAGATTTCAAGATTTCAAAATTACAAAATTACAAAAAACCGAGAAAATTCAATTTATATATTTCTCTAGAATATTTCTTTTACAGAAAATAAAATATTTTTGATTTGATTTACAAAACGCGATACAATCGCAGAATTACAAAGATTTCACAACTACAAAGATTTCAGAATTACAATGTATTAGAATTTCTCTTGAATATTTACTTTGCTTCAAATGATATGATATTATGAGAATGAAATAATGAATGCAAGAAAAGAATGAAAGAATGAAGATATGCGATAATTTCACAGAGATAATAGAGACATGCGATAATTTCGCAAGAGACAATCTAAGATCAATAAAAATCTAAGATTAGAATAGGGCGAACATTTATGACGTATACCCTAGTTCGCGAATAAAATTTCGCAAGAGGCAAATGTAAGACCTAAAGTGCGTCATAGAAGGGGGTACCTGTTGCATGGCTCAGTGAAAAGGTTACACCGCTACTGGAACCTGAGTCATGGAGATTTAGGGTCAATAAAAACCCATCCAGGAGAGGCACCTTGGATTCTCAACTTAAGCATATGACTTGAGTTGGGCGACTAGGGTAATAAGGATTCTCCTAAGGAGTGCAGAATATGACCAAGGCGCCGAGGTACACGGTTGAGTCAAGAGTGCCCGGGGCGTCTGGAGCGTACCTTGACATTCTTGACAAGTCTTGGCTATAATGCACTCGGCCCAAAGAAAACCCCACTTAGGATGCAGTCTCGTAACCATAATCCATATAGGCAAAAGGGATAAGAGGCTGCGAAAACAACTGGTTATTGTTAAAACCGGATGGGAAGTGACAACCTTGTATGGTAGAGGTACGTCTCCTTAAAGGGGCAACCAGGGGTAAGATAAGGGCGGCACCCTCCATTAGGCAGATGATAAGTGTCTTAAGACGCAAATGTCATGAGGCTTTACTTTCGCAAGAATATTTAGGCTTTTCATATTTTTGCAACAATCCTGAAGAGGCAATAATACAAAAGAGAAATATAGGACGAGATCAATGGGTCCGTACATGAAAGTGTAAGGACGTCCTGCGGTTTCGTCGCAAGATGACAATGTCATGGGGCTTTATGTTCGCAAGAATATCTAGGCATGTCATATTTTCGCAAGAAAAGCATCCCGCAGAGGCAATAATACTATAAAAATGATAAGACAAGATCAATGGGTCATTACATGAAAGTGTAAAGACGGCCTGCGATTTTGTCGCAATGACAAGAGGTGGCAAAATAATACCTTTAACTAGGAAGGCAAAATAAGACCACATAAGAAAGAAATCAAATAAGCTTGCAAAAGTGAGTAAGAAAATAAGATTTCGAAGATGATTATATGTAAGCAAAGAAGCTTGCGAACATATACATGGAAATGAAACTGAGGCAGTGAAAATAACGCACATTTGATATTATGATCATATTATTATGCGATACTAATAGTACTGGAATAAGAAAAGAAGAAGCATAAGTAAGAACTTGCGAGGAATAATAAATACGCGAAGAGGAATGCATATACTAGAGACAAATCCAGAGAAATGAAGAATGGAAGCAGTTTAAAGCTACATCAATTTTAGCGCGTCAAAATGAGCTAAGTAACACAAACATTAGCCATACATTGCAATAGATAATCATTCTCATCATACAAGCATCAAATTCGCATCATGAAAACATCGCATAAACATTTCATGGGATACCCATCGCATACACATTTCATAACATAATCATTACATAAACATTATATTTGCACAAGTATTTTACAAAACTTCACGGAATAATATCGCATAATCATTCATAATTTCGCAAGATATGATTATTTCGCTCAATTACTTCGCACAACTATAAGAAACGTGAAGAGATTATACTATCGCATGAGCACAAAACATGAGACAGAGGCAAGATAAGAATGAAGAAACAACTCGCTCATTCAACATTTTCTTAAGGATTCTACCCTCATAGATAAAGAACAGAGGCAACTATGGATTATCAAGAAAATATTTTATGTTCTTTATCTTCTCGACAGAATCATTTCCAAAATGGATCTTCACTAGTGAACAACAAGAATCCTCACCAAAAATGGAATAATAATCTCATTCAAGATGAATAGAGGCAATACTTATTACTCTCATTCAAGGATGGATACTTCTTATGTTTCGAGGATTGAGTACTTCTTATATTTCTTCTAGGATACTTCATACTTCGTATACTTCAGGATGATACTTCTAATTACTTTTCAATGCTTCGGAACTTCACAAAAGAATAGAGGCAAGTACGTACTTTTCAAGTCCATTATTTTTTTTGCTCGTTCCTTCATCAACAAAGATCAAAGACTACTACAACAATGGATTTTTTCTTAAAGATCGCTCTTCAAGCAATATTCAAGAAAAAAGAGGCAAAATGTTGGAGAAAAATCTCACAATAACATTTCCTTAGCGTGCGAGATTAATTCAATTATTTCCTTAGCTTGCGAAATTATAGAGAGAGAGCACACTTGAAATTATAAAGTGTGCTGCAAAGTTATAAAGAGAGCACAGGGAGAACGTAGCGGGGATCCGAAAATGTAGGGTAATATGAGCTATACTCCACTATATGTGAGCTGTCATCCATTATGTAAACACCTATATAAAGAGGAGAGCAGGAGAGAGAAAGGGAGGACACACATTTTTTAAGAGAGAGAGAGACTTTATTTTTCTTTATCATCTTCTTCCCCAAAAACTAGATCTAGAACTCTACCCATTAATGGAGATTCTAATGTAATACTCGAGTAATTTCAATAATCATAGTAAAGAACCCTAACCCCGTGGATGTAGATCACATTGATCGAACTACGTAAATCCTTGTGTCCATTTTACAATTTTAGCACTTTAATCTTTATTTTGATTATGAAATAGATTTAGATCTTGGAAAAATTATAAAGGGGTGTGTTGTGGGATTTCCTGCAACAATAGATTATTTCCTTCTAAGTTTTTCTTATATAATGGCAATTGAGTTGGTGGTGGATGATGATTGATTTCCTATCGGAGTCGATAGTTTGTTCTTCTTAAGTTTTTCTTTTTCCATGACAATGATGAAATCGTTAGTTGATGATGGATTAACCATCAGAGATATGTGTTGGAGCACACTCTTTTTTTTTTTAGGTATCTAGTGCAATGGGAGTATAAATTCTTTAAACAGATGAGGACACAACGACTATTTTCCACTTTATTGTGCCGGCATTGTCAGTAACCTACTTTCCACGCCTGACATTTCCTTAACTGGTTTATGGTTTAAAAAAAATAGTCGTTATGCATTGAATGTTAAATTCCGGCACTCCATTATGGTTGAATATAATGTCAGGCACCAAATACCTACGTTGATTCATCAGAAATTCAATGCTTAATAAGGTTTATTGTACATAGAAACAATAAAAATTATACACTGTATCCCGGCATAGAGTTACACAATATATTCTACGCTGGCATACCCTATATATCTACTGCTCTGACTTAAGCTCAAGTTTAAGATTCCTTCATACATCTCTTTCTGTACTATATCGTCTACATTTTGTTGAAAGCCTAATTTTATGGAGCATTGTGGAACATACAATGTCCAGTTAAGGCTTCGCCTTTTCTTATTCTTTTTTCTTTTAATGTTCAACAGGTTTTGTTCACTGGGATATGCTCGCCGGAAAGATAGCTGAAGTTAGCACCAGGATTGTAGCCTACATGAGGTCGTTTTATGGTGATTGCTCACCTAGTCACCTTATATCCTTGAAAGTGCCTTGCAGGTTTGTTTATTACTCTGTAATCCTTACTGAGTCAGACCCAGATGTGTCGGGTGACTTTAGTCAGATCCACACATGTCAAATTCAAAAATAAAATAAAAAACAAACAGGATGTTAGTGGTTGTATCAAAAATGTCCGGAATGCAGATCCCACTTACAATGGGGTGAGGAGTTTTTTTTTTTTTGGAGGGGGGTGGGGGGTGGATTTTGCTCATTTTTTCTTGTTACCTAGGCTCGTAGCCTCGTAGATGTAGACGTGTAGTAGTTCCCATGGGTATTTTTCTGCAGACTGACACCAAAAAGATATCTGTTATATCTATGTTTTTTGAGAAAAGCCATACCGATTAGATGAGAGCACTGGTTACATTGATTTTGGTCAGGTACTTTGTTTTGAAAGCTGTTGCTCAGCTTGTTCAAATTTAATTATTGGTCTTAACACAAGTTCACAAGCATAGGAGTAACTATCTGAACATAAAGTAACGCTGAAGCTAGTAATTTCTTTTATTTGTTCTGATTTCCATTACCAGTTGGGGAAAATCGCTACACTCATCAGGCCAAAACTGATAGTGCTGGTGCAAGTGGTGAATCACGCTTCTATGATTATGCACGCATTCGCCAGGTAAACTACATAAGTACAGCCAAGCTCAGTTGACCTTTTTTTTCAGTTTGGATTTTTCTTTGGACTTTGGCAATGTAAAATCATTGCCAGTTGATTATACTTTCTAGTCCGCACTGGTATCATTTCACTGAGCTTTGCCATCTCGCTCATTATATTCTCATCATTTCGTAGGATATCTCATTGCCATTTGAGTATGCCGATGTGGTGACCACAAAAACTAAATCCCTTGGTGGACCACGTCGGGGGATGATTTTTTACAGAAAGGAAGTCAATAAACAAGCAAAGAGGTCGGTTTTATTCAGTGGTCCCCATGACACTTGTCACCAAAAGAAGTGAAGTGAAATGATCCCCATGACACTTGTCATCAAAATAATTTAAGAGAAAAGTGGTCCCACAAAATTAAAGTAGTAGGAAATACCATTAGGTCCTTCAAATAATATATTAGGATGAGTCTAGTCCAGTTAACCCAGTCAACTGTCTGTTTGGTCCTATTTGAGAATATAAATTATAGTTTGGTCCTAAAAATAATGGTTTGGTCCTAGGGTGGACAATACCCACGCGTGATGATGTAATTTTCTTTTTAAAGTGGCAGAAATAACCTTTTGGTGGACCACATTTATACTCAATTAATAAGAGAAAGGGATATTTATAGGGTTTACATACTTGGTGCCCAAGTATAGGGGTCCCACTAAAATGGCATATACCTAATAAACTTCCGTTTATAACACTCCCCCTAGATGACCACTGTATCTAAACAATTGCCTCGTTAAAACCTTGTCAGGAAAACCACATGGGACAAAACCTGAAACGAAGGCAAAAGAGTACAACTTTTGACGTAAATATGAATGCTAATCAAATCAACTATATGAGTTTTACAGAAGACAAGCATCAAAAAAAAAAAAAAAAAAAACTCTAATCTATCACAAAGAAGAGTTTATGTCAGCATAATTCTAACTGCAGATTTTAAGAAAAAAAGAACAAATAATTTATACTGCTAAAACGTGGATTTTTGTGTTTTTAAGGACTCCTCAAGAGACCTATAACGTTGAAATCATCAACTAATTAATCTGGATTCTTGGTTTTATACCAAATTCTAAAAACACATAAAGGATTGTTAAACCTTATGTAAGCAAATAAGGTGGCTGCCTAAATATAATTTGAATACTAAGGATTACAAATTTAATATGTTCTCCGACCACATTTCTTGTGTGAATGCTATATGAGTCCTTCAAATACTACCACGCCAAAAGCATCATACATGGAGAACAAAAAAAATTATTGAATCAATCATAGGGTCTGAGAAAAATGGAACCCTCAAATCGTTTTTTACAACGAAGAAATTTATCATATAAAGACGCACTATAACTACACCACCCTGTAATTAATAGGCTAGTCATGTTTAAGGTGTTAAGTTTGGATCCAAAAAATGCATCAATCGAGAAATTAATCAAACTTAACTTGGATTATATGCCAACCAATCACATATGTCGATATTTATCTACCGAAGGGTTAACAACCACCATCTTTTATTATTTTAGTAGCTATTATAAATGAATATCTGACAATAATTATCTTATCATATGATCCCAAAAAATTCTTAAGTGTATGTATATCTTGAAAAAATTCACAGAAATACTGGTACCAGCGCCCTTAACGGGCAAATGAAGAGATATTAACGTGGATCTTGTTTTGATATACTCTATTGTAACGTTATCTGTAGCACATACTCAAAAGCTACGTACTTTCTAAATGTGACTGGATTATCCTCTTCAAGAGGCATAGGCTTATTAAAAGCATAATGAAATATTTTCGTGCCTTATTTGAGATGACAGCCTATTTTGATTTTATCATGACGGGAGAAAGATATAACTTTTTAAGTTAATGGACACAAACTTCTAATGGTGTATAATCTCCCCATGATTATGGCGGAAATATTTTCATCTCATATACGAAAACAAGTTCCGTAAAGTATTATCCGATTAATTCGAGACATATACTCATTATGGAATTATGTCTTTCGACATAAAGAAAACTGTAGTGTTAATATTCCTACATTTTTAACATCAACCATGGGTTATGTTTTGAACCCAAAAGAATTGGTACAAAATCATATAAAAGATACGAACTCTCCAAAAAATAAAATTAGAATAAAATTATGAACACTTATGTTAGCAAAAGAAATTTATAGAAAGATCAATTAAATCGCTCAAGGACTATAGGCTAACAAGTTGGGTGCGCACCCATTGATCTTAAGTGTCCAATTATATTCTAATTCCAATTGGAATAATCCCAAATTTTGGAGATAATTACCACGAGGAAAATTAAAATTACAAAAGTATCCAACAAGAATGCAGCAATTGCTCGTTTTATCTTAATTGCAACTATAAATACCATAATAACGATACCTAATATTCATAGTACTGATAGAATACCAATTAAAATTGGTTTATATGTTTCTTTTGGAGAAAATAAAGAAACCATAGCCATTTTTCTATGTAGAAAAAAAATATATACTTTTTGGTTGATGAAGATTTCTCTAGAGGAATAGAAATCATAACAAAAATTGGCTAAAAAAATTTAGAATGCCAATTTTACTTCTCATTGTAGAGAATTTATGGACAAAATTAATACCGATTGGTAAAACGATATACCAAAATCGCACCGACGACTGAAAAAAAAAAAAGTCGTTCGCTATGAAAAATCCATTGTGTGGTAAAAGAATGGTTTCTGTAAAGAATAGAAACCAAATACAAATCACATGATCATTGTCCAGTGGACAATGATACCAATATTAACTGGCCGAAGGTTTTTCAACCATGCATGTGATTGATTTTATTAGAAAAATAGAAATCTTAAACCATTTTTGGATGGGTTTGTTTTACTTTCTTCATGAAAAAACTAGAAGAAGAAAGAAAACACCAATTTTTGGTGATTACGGTTTCACTGGAATAATAGAAACCGTAAACCAACTTTCGTTGGACTTTTTACTTTTCTTTTTTATATAAAAAGAAAAGAAAAGAAAAGAAGGGTGAATTAACTTATTTAGAAAGATAGATAAAAATTGATAACCCATATCCAATATACCACACAAAAGGAATTTCCTTTTATTTGGGGAATGAAAATATGAAAATTGTATAGTTATTATAAGAAAAAAAATCAAACAAAATAAAGATGCCACTTACCCGGCTAAAATGTTCGATCCTTATTACTTTATTTAGCTCCCATCGACATACAAGATGATCATGTGCAATTGAAATAATTATAACGGAAGGATGCAATCAAAAGTATCGCACTAATGTTTATTACATCCGAAAAACTAGCATCACAGATTCATGATCAATAGAAAACCAAAATGGTTGTAATCTATTTTTTATTTTTATTTTTCATTTTTTTCTTATACCCAACTTCTTTTAAATAAGTGAAAGTATAGGCTACTGTTTAGATTGAAAGTAGGGTCAAGATATAATATACACGTAAGGAAGCAGAAAGGCGACACCACCAAAATGTAAAGAAGGAACTGATGCACATGATTAAAGACAAAAGACAAATCAATTGTACACAAATCAATTGTGACTGTTTGTTGATACAACAAGGTATAATCAGTTGTATACTCCTCGTGTCTTCTAGTTCGTCAGAGAAAAAATATCAAACTCAAATTGTATATGCCTCTAAAATATTGTTTTGCCAATTAATAGAGACAACTCAATTATCTTGTGAGATTCTTTGAAAAAATAAAAACGATTACATTAAAGGAAATCAAAAGTAATTTTTTTCTCTTTTTTTTTGTTTTTTTTTTTTCATTAAAATTTTTTATTGAAATGAAAAAGGTTCTACAAGTAACTAGATTGCAGCCTAGCGACAAGCTAAAAAAACTAAAAAATTTCTTGTATATGCCTCTAGAAAACTAAAAAAAAAAAAATATTTGTCGCTCAGTGATTGGAGTTACGTGCTGATGAGTGATGACGTATTGTAAAATAGAGAAAGAGGAGAAGAAGACACAAGTAAAGAAAAAAAGAAGAAAGAGTTCTCATTAGATGTGTGTGTTTACAAAGGTTAAGGGCTCTATTTATAGAGTTTACATACTTGGTGCCTAAGTAATGGGGTCCCACTAAAGTGGCATCTACCTAATAAACTTCCGTTTATAACAAGGGAATCATTTTCTTTTTTGTTTTCTCTCTCCTGTTTCTAGATCTACATTTTCTCTCTGTTTTTCTTCTTCTTTTGTTTTGATGAAGAACGGCGACGATGATGATGATAAAGACTCTGATGAAGATTTATTTACAGATCTGTAAAGCTTGATTTTGACGATTACAAGATTTATTTTGCTATTTTTAAAGAAGATGAAGATGATGAAAATGATGAGGATTTGTGTATTTTTCTTCTCTGCTGCTGTTGAAGATGCTTGAGATGATGAAGATAATGAAGACGACGATAATGGAGACGATGAACATGAAGATAATGGAGACGATGAACACAATGAAGATGAAGACGATACGATGATGATTTCTTGTAGATCTATGTTTGTTTTCATCATATTTTTTTTGTTTCTTCGATCTAATTTTTGGAGTTCATTTCTGGAATGAACTCTGTTTTCTTAGGTTTTTATATTGAGTTCATTTCTGGAATGAAGTTTGTTTTTTAATGTTTTTATATGGACTTCATTTCTGGAATGAACTCTGTTTTTTTAGGCTTTTATACGGAGTTCATTTCTGGAATGAAGTCTGTTTTTTTAGGTTTTTATATGGAGTTCATTTCTGGAATGAAGTCTGTTCTTTTTTTTAAGTTTTTATATGGACTTCATTTCTAGAATGAAGTCTGTTTTTTTTAGGTTTTTATATGGACTTCATTTCTGGAATGAACTGCTACAAGAAAATAAGTAAAAATAAACACGGAAGGGTACTTTTGTCAGTTTAAAATATTTAAATAATTATGGACCAAACAGTAAAGGCGTTTTCCTAAAGGACCAAACAGACATGGGCTCACCTAAAAAGGGACCAAACGATATTTTTCCCAGTAAAGTAACATTTGACTTACCTAATTAAGAAACCATCCTATTTTTTTGAAATATTTATTTATAGAAACTAGCCTATTAAAAAGAAACGGAGGGAGTAATAAACTGAATCTGCTCTAATCTATTTGGCGTTCATGTTGAAATAGTAGGCGTATATGCTTCAATAGTGCAGTGGAGTATCCACAAAAGGCGAATATATGGATGCTTTCAATCACTTGGTTTAAATTTCATTTTCTGCATTGAACAATGGAATTATATGTATATTAAACTTGATCGATTTAGGATAGCAGCAGCAGTTCGGAACAAGTGAATTTTTAAAAATGGAGAGAGAAGGAGCGAAAAAATTGCTCTACTTGAGAGGAAGATTTTCAATCTTTCAATGGAACCTCAGGGAATGAAATTGGAGGAAAGAAAACGAGGAGGACTTTATTCATGGTTGATGTTTTCGGATGAGGTTGCATTTTGGTTGATTGAAGTTCTGGAGGAGGTAATGGAGATGGACTGTAAGAGAAATAAATGGCCAAGGAGAGAAGGTGAAGCCTCATTTCTTTGTGAAACAAGAGAGAATGATGCAGGAAGGTATCTACGAATTTCAAGAGTTCGAAGGGGTGATGGTAACAGATCTTATGCGTTATGCATACCATGTGGAGATAGCTTTTATTATTGGGGAGTTCTCTGTAAGGAGATTAAGCTGTTGCTAAAGGAAAATCGGCGGATAACAAGGCCTGCTCAGGTAGTGCCTATCAGATCTGACTTTGAGCATAGCTTGACAAGAATTTCTAATCACAGGAAGATTTATGAAGGATACATTAATGTGGAGGGTTTTGTGAGATGGCAGAGAGTTGCAAGGGAGTTGAGGATCCAGATGCAGTAGTGGGACTCTTTCATTGACTTTGAGATTATTGATGAGCAGAATGCAAAGGTGGTCTTGGATAAGGAGTGCTGGTTAGATTTGTGGAAGCCTCAGAAGATTCTGGTGGACAATGTAGCTGTTCATATCACTCAATCATGTAGGAAGGAAGATCCAATTAAGCTTTCGGTGGAGAACATGCCAGTGGAGGTCTCTAAGAAGGATAACATTATTCCCATTCAAGCCATGGTAAAGTATGGGAAGTGGTTAAAACTCAGGGGGATTCCACACAGATTCTGGTGTTCTAAGTTGTTGCGTTCTATTGGTGAGTCATTAGGAGGACTAATTGACATTGCTACGAGCACTTTAAAGTGGATTACTCAGAAAAAAAAATCAGGATCTGTGTCAAAGGTAGTTTTTCTTCAATCCTGGCGGTTCTCATGGTAGAAGATGAAGACCAAAAGTGGGCGGTCTCCATTGAATGGGACTTTAATTTCAATCATAAAAACAAGCCACTGATGGAGGAGTATATTAGGCTAGTAGACGAGTTTGATAACAAATTTTCAAATTCAAAAAGTCTTACTCCAGCATATCTTTCGGTGACAGTTTATGGATCGGGAACAACTGGGTCTCTGAAGGAGATCCGAGGTACGAATTCACTTGGCTTGATGAACAAGGAAAATCATCTACATAACTCGGTCTCCGCTGTTAGCTCTTTCCCTAGAGGAGTTGTCCAGGAAGGTGGTTTTTCTTCGTCTTGTCACAAATCTTTGGTTGCTGGTGAACGCAGTAAAGATGATGTGATGGTGGTCGGCAATAATGTTTTTGCGAATAATGGTGGAGGACTGCGATGGTGGTCGACAATAATGTTTTTGCGAATAATGGTGGAGGGACAGTTTATTCTCAAAATATTACTGCGACTACTCATGTCAATAGATTTCAGGTTCTAGATGATGGAGGATGTGAAGAGGTACCCACATCATTTAGACTGGAATTGATTGATAATATTTTGGAAGTTGAATCCATTGGAGTGCACTGTAAGGATGGATGTGGGGTGGGAGTTCTCATCTTACAGGACTCAAATTTGGGTTTAGCTGACATTTTTGCTTTAGCTGCTGGGTGTGTTGGGACTGTAGGTGAGGAATTTAACACATCTGGAGCTAATGTTTTGGAGGAGGACTGTAATGTAAACAAGAGGTTTTCTTCCTCAGGAATCCCTGACGACCTTCAATTGGTTTTACGTGACAGTCATGTGCAGGGGGATAATGTCGGAGTAAGCTCTTCTCAGAATCCAGCTGAATCTGTTGAACTTTTCAAAGTAATGGAAGACAACCAAATATTGATTCAAATGGGGTGATCTTTTCAACCTCAAAGCTGGTTTTTGAGTTATGTGCTAGATTGGGAGGTTACACTCTAAGGATGAGAAGCAAGCAAAAGCGGTTATAGAGGAAATTCTATTCAAGTATAGAGACAGGTATAAGGCACTTGCTGATGGCAGACAAGTCCAAGACAGTTGTGAATCAGACAACTCTGATACTTCAAAAGACACGGAGGAGGAGTTGGAGGAAGTGAATTCAGGGGAAATCAGAAGGTCTGATAGGAACTAAGATTATTTCATGGAATATTCGTGGTTTGAATGCTTTTGATAAGCAAATTGTTGTTAGGGATCTCATAGCAGCACATAGATGTTTAATATGTGCTATTCAAGAATCTAAATTGCCTTCTCTTTCTTTTTGGTTTATAAGACAGTTGTGGTTCGACTCAGATTTTGGAATGGAATATTTACCATCACAAGGTGTTGCCGGTAATAGTGGGGGTCTGATAATCATCTGGGATAGTAATATTCTGGAGTTGCTGGATAAGAGAATGGAAATGAATTCAATCTCTTGTCTCTTTAGGTTTAGAAGTACTGGTTTCAAATTTATTTTAACCAATGCTTATTCACCATGCGAGTTCAACATGAGAGAAATTTTTTGGAATGACTTGAAAGAGATTAGAGATTGGTCTAATGAGCCGTGGTGTTTTGTTGGTGATGTTAATTCGGTTAGAAGTGATGCTGAAATAAATAAACCGGGGGGTGATTTAAGGAACATGAATTTCCTAAATACTTTTATCTCTGACCAGGAGTTGATTGACTTACCTTTAAATGGGGGGTCCTTCACATGGAGCAATAAACATGAAGACCCTTTGTTGTGCAGGTTGGATAGATTTCTGGTGTGTACTGCCTTTGATTTGAAATTCAGCAATGCTTTACAAACAGTTTTGGTAAGAACGATATCGATTCATAATGCTCTTCTTTTGGATTTAACTTCTAGTGTTCGAAATAACTCTATCTTTAAAATTGAGAACCATTGGCTGGAGCATCCGGATTTTGTTAAATTGGTGGAAGTTTGGTGGAATTCTTTGGACTATACTGGTACACCAGGGTTTGTTCTTTTTAGAAAATTATAGAATTTAAAATTCTTCATTAAAAACTGGAGCAAAACAAATTTTGGGAATGTTAAGAGAAAGGAAGAAGAATTAACAGAGAGGATTAAGGTGTTTAACATTTCCGAAAAGAGTGCATCTTTATCTCCTTCTCAATTTGCTGAAAGGGCGGCTCTATTAAAGAATCTTAATGAGGTTAAAATCACTAGGGCAAGGATGGCTTTCCAGAGAGCTAAGGTGAAGGGTTTCAAAGATGGCGACAAGAACACTAGATTCTTCCATACTATAGCCAATGGTAAGAGGAGAAGGAACTGTATTACAAAGTTGGAAATTAACGGTGAGGACGTTTTTAATCAGGGGGCCATTAAACAAGAAATTCACAATTTTTACACAGATTTATTCACGGCCAGGACTTCAGTTTCGCCTTCTTTTGATAACTTAGAGTTCCGGAGGATAGATACTACTCAGCAACTGTGGCTTGAAAGAGTTTTTGATGAGGAGGAAGTAATGAAGGCTATTAAGTTGTGTGGAGCTAATAAAGCTCCAGGTCCAAATGGTTACAATCTGGAGTTTTACAAGGTTTGTTGGTGCACTTTGAAGGCTGATGTTATGGCTGCGGTAAATGAGTTCTTTAGCAAAGGGAGATTGGATTGGAGGCTAAACACTTCTTTCTTAAAGCTAATTCCTAAGAAGGAGGATTCAGCTACTGTTAAAGACTTTAGACCTTTAAGTTTAATAAGTAGCTTTTACAAGATTATAGCTAAGTTGTTGGCTGAAAGATTAAAGATGGTGATGCCTTGTTTAGTTTCGAATGCTCAAGGGGCTTTTGTTAATGATAAACAGATCCTAGACGGCATTCTTATTGCCAATGAATGCATTGATACAAGATTGAGGCAAAGGAAACCTGGGATTATATGTAAGATTGACATGCAGAGAGCGTTTGATAACGTAAGTTGGCCTTGTTTGTTCTCTATCTTGAAGAAAAATGGCTTTGGAGATAAGTGGATTCAATGGATAAAATGGTGCGTTACTGGTGCTGAATTTTCGATTCTGGTTAATGGTGAAGCGACTAGTTTGATCAAGCCTTCTAAAGGAATACGGCAGGGAGATCCGTTATCTCCTTTCCTTTTTATTCTGGTAGTTGAGGTGTTATCTCTACTGTTAAATGATGCTGTTACTAATAATAGGATTTTCGGATTTCAAGTGGTAGACGGTGGAACAGTTGATTCGTACCTTCAATTTGCAGATGACACATTTATTTTCTTAGATGCTCCAGCTATTGCGGTAAGGAGACTTCTGATTATTCTTCTTTTGTTTGAAGTTCTAACGGGCCTCAAGTTAAACCTAGAAAAAATCTTGATGATCAGCGTGGGAGCAGACGACTTGGTGGTGGAGCTGTCTTTAGAATTGGGGTGTAAGGTGGAATTTCTACCGGTTACTTATATTGGAATGCCTATTGGAGCTGGCAGAAGGTGCATTTTAATCTGGGAGGTTATAATACAAAGACTGCAGAAGAAGTTAGCTCCATGGAAACGCAAATTTTTGAATAAAGCTGGCAGGATTGTTTTAATTAAGAGCTCTCTGGAAAGTTTAGCAGTTTACTTTATGTCGCTACTTGTTATGTCGGCATCGATAGAGAAGAGATTGAACACTATTATGCGGAAGTTTTTGTGGGGGGAAGAAGATGGTCAGAGAAAGATGAGCTGGGTATCTTGGAAAAAAATTGCTACAACCAAAAAGAAGGGAGGATTGGGCGTTAGGAAAGTGAAGTTCGTCCGTCAGGGTGTCTTTTTAATCTTAAACCAGAAGACAACAGTTGCATTCTTAACATTTGTACAAGAACAACCCATCTATGCGTCTTCGGAATTAGGGCTCTATCCCTTGCCAAATTCAGACACAAACTTTGAATATTAGAACAATCAATAAATCTTATGGTTCTACCAATGCAATTTCAAACTCGGGTAAGGGTGAATCTGAAATTTATGCGTTCTTGGTCAAGTTTCATACTCTTTCCTAGGAAACAAGAATAGCGCGTTTAAAGTTCCCCCACAGTTACAAAAGACTAGCATTATATAACAGCCAAGCGGGCTAACTCAGAGAATTTTATTGGTCAGTAAAGTTTATTTACACTAAAGTTTATTCTTAGATTTACATGTATAAACAATAATGTGAAACTAAACTTCTTACAGTCTGTAGAATGAACTTCTAAAAGCTGAGAATTATAGAGAAATTAAACATACCATCTCAGACGAACTTTGAGACGCTTCAAAGAGTCAAGTAACACCTGGAGAAACCCGATTATAAATTTAAGTATGAAGGGATTGTTTGATTCTTACTACAAGACTAACTAGAAAACAAATGTACCTCATATGCATTCTGAAGTTTCTCGAAGGCCTCTACAGCCTTCTCATCCCTCATATTTCAGGGTAGACCAGCATTGCCTGGATACAGAACAAAATTAAGTCACTTTAGTGTTTTCAATAAAATTCAGTCACTTAATCGCTGACCTTTACATGAACCCAATAATAAAGGTTCCTTTTGATAATAAAAGCTTAGTTCATACTAGTTCAGAAAATTTCCAATTATCAATTTGCCAAAAATCATCTCAGGCACATGACCCCTGAGTTTTTTATCGCGTCCAGTAAATTATTCAAGAGACGACAATTTCATGGTGACTACCTTTTTGCTGTACTCACACTTGAGTGACGACATATCAATGTTCTCATAACGAGCCAATACCAGGGCTGAATAGAGATCGGAAGAATTTAACAGCCTACCAACTTCTTCTTCAGATGTCAGCTCAATCTCAGACCCAGACCCAGTACTTGAAGGTTCTCCTGCATTTCTATCCGCTGCAAAAGGAGATGAATTCATGCACTCAGCAAAGAAGGGACTTAGTGAGCCTTGCATATTGTGCTTACGTTGTTTTAAGAAAGTGTATCAGAACATAACTTGAGATAAAAAATACATTCAAGGCCACAAGCAAACCAAGCTAACCTACATGTATCCAAGCACAGTAGAAGAAATTTATAGCTGTTTGTCAGAGAGCAAAGCATTCACTTCTTAAAAAAACCCAGTCCTGCATTTAAAACAACCTAGGTTTGAACAAGCTTAAGAAAAATGAGCCCAATAATATCAGTTGAAAGAGAATACGAAACGACCAACCTCCAACAACGATGACAAGTCCCGTTGTCCAGAAAGCTCCCACATATCCATAGAGAAACAGTTGCAGAAATGGCAATTCCCAAAGTTCCAGGTTTCAATGAAGCCCACAAAAAGTGCTAATACAAATGCAAGCCCCTGCACATCATGAATTTGCATAGAAACAACAGTTGGCTTAGAGTAGATCCAACGTAATAATTGACAATGATCAAGGGAAGGAAGCATTATTATGTTACATAAGAGATAACCTATAAAAGGAACCTTGCTTTAAAAGCAAGATTCATTCATCTGTTTTACAAGTTCCAAATAAACAACTAACCAAGATAAAGACTCTGTGCCAGGGCAACAGGAGCATAGCTTACCATGATCATAAGAACCTTCCATATTCCTATCATTACAAGTACCGAGAAAATGCTACACCAAATGACGGCAAAAAAGAATGCCGTACCCAATCGCAAAAACAAACCGAAGCACCAGAGATACAAGCATAATAAGATTCCCCGAATGCATGAGCCACCTGCAAACAATAGGGTATGCTTGCAAAATCTTGAGACGAACATAATCGCGGGTATCCATTAAGATGGTTGTGATACTAGTAAGCAATGGCTTCTTCGTTTCTAGCCACCCATTGACTACCTTCAAAAGGGATACAACTAACTCTCCCAAATTTCTACCAAGTATGGTATCTGAAGACCCTGGACTTTCCCTCATATTTGCTGAGTGAAATCCATGCCTTCTGCTGTCCACTGGAGTTCTCAAATTCTGGTCACCACCAACTGATGGTCCGTTCTCTCAGGCAAAATCAGAAGCGTCAGACCTGTCCACATGTCCATCAACTTCTCTTGGTCCGTTAGAGATAGATGCCGATTGCAGAATATCCGCCTTTGTATCTACCCTCTGCTTATCTTCTACAAATGTTTCTTTGGGTCTCTGTTTGTTATCTTTTCCTTCTCCTGCACTTCTTTTCTTATTCCGTCTCTTAGCATTTGAACCACCATTCGGAAGTTGCTCACTACCAATAACTTTGCCATCACTTGGTTCAACTGTTTCCTTTATATCCACTTTTACAGAATCCGCACATGTCTCTGGATCCCTACTTTTCTGATTTGATGTAATCCTATCCAATCCATTCTTGTGTTGATTTCCCTTACGTGCCATGATGTTATGAATTCCTAACGGGAGTTTTCCGTTAAGACCTAGTTATTCTATCGAAGATGCCATCCACTGCAATTAAATCTTATAGACTAACTGAATACCTGTCGTGCAAAGTTGGAGTCAGTTTAGAACTCAGACCATTCCATGATATATTAATCAGAAGAATTTTAACAATAATTTCCCAATAGCGTCATAAGTAAATTTAAATCGTCCACATCATGGGTATTGTTCAACAAATATTATTCGTTCTCAATGTCTACTTAAAGAAAGAATATGAAGAAACAAAAGCACAACCTAGAAATAAACAATCAATTGTGATTTCAAATTTCAAAGAAAATCAAAAACAGACTACTCAATTGGGGAAAAACAAAGACCCACATGTAAAACAGATTAACCAGATAATTATGACATATTTTAAAGCATCCATGTTCATGTTGGAAGCTTGCCATCCTTTAACTAAGAATTTAAGGGAAAAGAGGTGGCAATGTAGCGAGTGTGTGTATATTTTGTCTAGACAGTGATAACTATGACATATTTTAAAGCATCCGTGTTCACAAAGAATTTATGGGAAAAGAGGTGACAATGTGGCGGAGTGTGTGTATATTTTGTCTAGACAGTAATGATCCTATCCCTCATGTGTTGTTACATTGTAAAAACGTCAAGCAAGTTTTAAAATGCAGGGGAGCAGAAATGTAATAAGAGACATTGCAGAGTTAGAGAGCACCTTCCTTGGGCAATTTGCTGGACTTTATGGCTTGAGAAGTGAATTAACAGTGTTCTTAACACGACAATCTACGTATCAATTGCTCATGGCAGTTTTACCACAAATTCTAATGTTTTAATTGAGAGTTTTGCTTATCATTCTCATGTAATATAAATTTCATTACTTCGCTAAACCGAACTTACGAAATTAAATCAATACAACATGTAAATTACTGTAAAACCCCATATCAAATACAAAAGTAATAACAAATGAACCCTAGAAAACATTAATTCCAGTTAAAAGAATTACAAACCCCAAAATTCTTCTGAATCTCAACAGAAATTCAAGAAAGTCTGTAAGTAGACATTATTATTAGAGAGTAGCTAAGAGTGAGGGGAAAAATTAAAACCCCCAAATTCGTATACTCGGTAAAAATAGAGATATGAAATTAGGGCACAAGATTGATAAACGTATAGAGAAATTCGTACCTTTTGGAATTAGGGATTTTCGGATAACCACCACACAGAGAGAGAGAGAGATACAGATAAATAGAGTGAATGATTGGTTCGATTCCATTCGGTTCTGAGATTTTTGAGAAAGAAGAAGTTGTATGCCGTGGAGAGTGATGGTGGTGGAGGAAGGGCCAGCCTGATGATGATGAGGAATACAGAAATGTCCGTCCAAGTAGAAGATTCAGGCCCAAAACGAATCAATCCACGCCACACTTCTTCAACGAGGAGTCAACGACATTAAATTTTTTTTTTTTTTTTTTGAAGCATGACATTAAATATATATATATATATATATATATGAGTTTTAATGAGGGTAATCATAAAGAGAATTTATTTATTTTTTGATAACCAAAAACTTTTTCCAGTGACGGAGTTAGGAAATTTTGTTAGGGGGAGAAATATATATCGGTGTAGTATTCTTACGTAAACGCAGGGGGCCGAAGGCTGCAATTTTATTTTTAGGCTTTTGTATTTACCTTCAAATGATGTCACCATGATATCCAATAAGTTGTGAGATGTTTAGATTATGGAATTTCGATATTTAAGCCAAGTTTTATACGTTAAGTACCCATTACCAGTATCTTTTAAAGTGTATAGTAGAGAATTCAAGGCTCTCTAAGTAATATATATAAAAATGGGGGGATCTATAAATACTTAAAATTGTCAAGCCTAAAATGATAATTATGTAGCCTACTTAAGTATGTAATTAGGAAATTCTAGGAGGGACTGTTGTCCCCACTAAACCTGATGTAGCTCCGTGCCTGACCTTTTCATTAATGGGATTTCAAGGTTACAATGAGTTTAAGATCGAAAATAAGATAATACAAAGTAACAAGAACATACCGTAAGAGTACAATACCGAGAAATTCGACGAGAGAAAGAGAAGGATTACTGAACTAAGACAAATACAAGTTTGAATAAGATCCGATTAAATCGGAAGAAGGATTGTTTTTCTCGGAATCAAATTCCAACCATTTAGTTTGTTTTTCTTCTTTAGAAAGAAAGGCTCCCAAAGTAGGAGTGATTTGCTCAAATCTCTTATAGCTAGTGATGAAGCTTCCGTCGTCAAAAGGACCACCTATGGAGATTCCATCGCCGGATAAGTTGATAATGAAGATTATATGGTCGGAGACGACCAAGATGAAAATTTCATCGTTGGAGAGCATGGAGAGTATCACTATTGATCTTAAAATCCAACCCAATAACCAAGAATCGCTATGAAAGCGAAGATAAACCTCAAAATAGTAGATAAAACCACCAAAATAGTGTAGATAAGTAGAAAACATAGTAAAAACCAAACTAATCTACTAACTAACCTAGAAAGCAAGGAAAAATGAAAAAATCTGCTCAAATATAGTCCAAAAATGAACTAGATCTGAGAAGAAAATGGTTGTTTTTGATGGTTTTGTTAGAGAACAATAAGGAGTGAGAGAGGAGAGAGAAATTGAGTACTGTTAGTAATGGTGCACATCATAAAGGGAAATGATTTATATTTGAAGGGATGAATCCCACGGGTTATATCGACATACATAGTGGATTGGGACCCCTCCAACACGGTGATTTAGTAGGGTTGGTTTACTGTGGGTGCCATCCCCATATATATGTGGGTATAACCGGCGAGGTTTAGCCCATGGGATGTGTAGCAGTTACGATTATAAAGTGACGATTGCAAGTACAAGTGTTGACTAAGCTTAATGATTTTGGGATAAAAACCTTTTTTAGGTCTCGTTTGGCCGTCCCTCCTTTGACATTGGTCAAGGTTCTTTGTTCATCTGTTTAGATGAGTTTTTTATCCCCTGTTGAGGGTGTTTTTTCTATCACTTCTTAGTGATTCTTTCTTTCTTCTCGATCGTGTTCAAATATCACTTCTCTCCCTCCCTTTAATCTCGATAGTTTTTCGTTCAATTTTTACATGGCTTCTACATTAGAGAATGTTGAAGTGTTTGAAGGATTATTGAATACACTGCAAGATAATTTTGAAGAACCTCACACTTATGAATATGAAGACGATGATGATCCAGTAGAGGTTCTCAAAACACATAATAAGAGCCTTGTTTTCAAGATGATCTCAGGGAAAGAATATAACCTTATTATCCTTACAGAGGTGGTAACAAAAGCTTGGATACCATCGGGTGCTTTAAAGTTAACAGATCTGGGAAGCGGAATCTACAAAGTCCAGTTTGATCTCCTTTGTGACTTGGAGGCAGCCTTACAAGGAACTCCATGGTCTATTAGAGATGAGTTAATGGTTATGGAACAGTGTCATGAAGATCTACTTATTGAAGAGTATAACTTCAAATTCGTTTCCTTCTGGATGCATGTTTATGGGTTACCAATTAGTATGATGAATGAACAGAAGGTACTTAACATTATGAAGAAGATAGGATCACCTGAACCTATCGATCCACAGATGGAAGCTAAATGGGGGAAATATGCTAGAGTTAGGGTGTGTCTGGACATTACAAGACCCATTCCAAAGGATATGGTGATTACGTTGAAAACCAAGAAGAAAATTACTATCAATTTCAGATGTGAGAAGATACCAAGATTGTGTTTCTATTGTGGATTTTTTGGGCATGTGATGAAACAATGTCCTCACATTTCAAAGAAATTAGAAGAAAACCAAACATTATCTACAGAGGAGATCGCTCTTAAAATGCATGATAAATCTATGGATAGATACACAGAAGAGATTCGTGCATTCTATAAGGAAGATTCAGGTGTATTCAAGCCTAACTCATACAGAGCCGCCATGAGGAAGGATTTACAGCAGTCTCGGCAGCCATCGATTAGAGCTACGAAAATGAACGATCAGATGGAAGCCACGAGGCGTATCGAGATGAATCTAGCTGCCCTACATGTTAGTGAATTAAATGGCTAGATTGACACGAATAATACCTCATTGCAATCCAACGTCAATGAAGGCACCAACACAGCATTCACGAAAAAAGGGAAAGGTAGTGTAGTTGAGATAACTATACTAAATAATTCAAGAGGTGGAGAAGGTGCCAACACAAAAGAGAGAGATGGTATGGGAGCTGTAACTGCAATGGTAATAATACTTCTATCATCACAACAACCTGTGTACCAAACAAACTCGACTCTGCTAAGGTTGGTGGTGTAACAGATGTCATGAAAGAGACGGTGGCAGATCCAAGAAAAGACCATGTGAGGAAAGATAAAAGACTTAACAAATCCTATCTGCCAGCAGACAATGATATCACTGTAGGTAAGTCATCTCAACCCACATCAAAAACCATTACAAGGTCCTGCATAACTCCGTTAAGTCTAGAAAAAAATATTACGGATACTAGCTTGGGTCAATACATTTCAAATCCATCGGGTGAGCAACATTTATCCATACTTGCTGATGTTTCAACCCCCAAAAATCTACACCCAGTTTCAAATAACCCAATAATTCAATCCCCCCAATATAAACCTATTTCGTGTAATTCTGATACAGAAGAAAACTTCTCATCTTCATCTACAGCTCATTCAGAGCCTTATCAAAATAAAAAGAAGACGAGAGGATGGAAATATCAGACAGGGCTTTAACTGAGAATCTACAGAAGAGCTATAATGAAGGAATTATTAGTGGTGCGAAGAGAGCTGCTTCTCCGATGGATATTGATACTCCTATCAAGAAATTTATTCAATTTACTTCTCCACAAACGGGTGTGGTGGCTGCCTAAAATCAGCCACAGAATCGATGTTAATCCTAGCCTGGAACTGTCGTTTCTCAAGTCTTGCAAACCTCAAATTGCTTTTCTTACTGAAACCTTAATGGGTGAGTCAAATTATCAAAATCTCTATAGTTCTTTGGGTTTTGATAATTTCATTTATATTCTTGCGATTGGTAGAAGTGGTGGAAATGTTATACTTTAAAATAACGATGTCGATTTGGTCGTGATTAAAGCTGATAAAAATGTAGTGCACTATAGAATTCATAGTATGGTTAGAGGGGATTGGGACCTATTGTGTGTCTATGGTCCTCCTCAACACCACCTCAGGAATAGCTTTTGGGTTAATATTTCGAATTATGCTGCTCAAATATCAAACCCCTGGTGTATTATGGGGGACCTGAATGCCATTAGCAATATCAGTGAAAAACAAGGTGGTAGCCAGAAGATGAATCCTGCAAATGTTGAGTTCAAGAATTTTATTCATAGTAGAGGGCTAATAGGTATGGGATTTATTGGTCCAGCTTTCACTTGGACCAATGGAGCAATAGTGTAAGAACCTATATTTGAAAGATTGGATAGAGAAATGTGTGCCCCAGATTGGTTACTCATGTTTCAAAATAATGGTGTGTTATATCTACCAAGACTCAGCAGTGACCATGCTCCAATTCTGATCAATACAGACAGAGTTAATAAAAGGAAGAGGAAATTCTCTAGCAAATTTGAATATTTTTGGGTAGAGCATCCTGAGTTTAATGAAGTGGTTCATAATTCATGGACCTCTAATAGTTTAAGCATTGTTGATAAACTGGACAATGTGAGAAGAGACCTAAATAAATGGAGCAAAAAAGAGTTTGGGAATATCTTCATAGTTGTTAAAGACGCCAAGAAACAATTTCTAAAAGTGAAAATGGAATCTCATATCAGAGATACAAGACAGGAGGAGAGGGAACTATTCCAAAGAATTGATCTTCTAAATCTTCTACAGCAGAGATATTATGAGCACCGGAGTAAGGTAAACTGGATCCCTAATATTGATAAAAAATACTCGCATTTTTCACCTTTCCATCATCCAAAGAAGAAGGAAAAATCAAATCGAAGATGTAAAATCTAATGATGGTACTTGGATTACTGATAACTCGGAGGTGATCAACTGTTTGGTGAACCACTTCACTAACCTTTTCAAGAGAGACCCTTAGGAAGATAATTACCCCATTCAATTCCAAGCTGCTACAAAGATCGATATCTACCACATCAACAATATCTCAAGAGTACCTATTACTGATGAGATTTGGAACATTATAAAGTGCATGAAAAGCTTGAAATCACCTGGCCCGGATGGTATGCCTGCACTCTTCTACAAAACATGTCAGGAGTACATTTGAGAAGATGTTACCAATATTGTCAAGGACTGCTTCAATACTGCCACCTTACCTCTAGGTTTGAATCACACAAATATAGTTCTGATTCCCAAGGTAAAAAAACCCGATGATCCCCTCTGACTATAGGCCTATTTCTCTTACTAATATTTTATATTTATATAAAGTCATTACTAAGCTCATTACTCAAAGATTAAAATCGCATTTAGATGACTTAGTTGATAGATCCCAGTCAGCATTCATACCAGGAAGGTCCATTGTTGATAATATTGTAACTGCGAAAGAAATTCTCCATTCTATGACTTACTCTAGATCAATTATTGGAGCTTTTGCCCTAAAACTAGATATTAGTAAGGCTTATAATAAGATAAGCTGGAGATTTATTAGTCACTTCCTTAGGAGTTTTGGCATTATCGGTAAATCCCATGAACTAATCATGAAATTCATTTCTACACCCTCTTTTTTTATTGTGGTGAATGGTCAGGCGGAGGGCTATTTTGTAAGCGAAAGAGGGTTGAGAAAAGGTTGCCCCTTGTCCCCCTATTTATTTATCCTTTGTTCGCATGGGGTTTCCTGGTTGATGAGAACTATGGAGGAAAATGCCTTTTACAATGGGTATAGACTATGTAAGAGTGCACCTTCCATCTCTCACCTTATGTTCGCAGACGATCTGTTGTTGTTTGGCACTCTCGATAACAAGACAATGCATATAATGAAGAACATTCTGCATACCTACGCTGGCTGGTCTGGGAAAAAGGCAAACATACAAAAATATGTGGTACTATTCAGCAAGGGAGTCACTGAAGAAAGAAGACTTGAGGTGGCCAGAAGTTTGGGAGTTAAGCTAATGGAGATTAGCGACAAATATCTTGGATACCAACTCCTCAAACCGGGTCACCTATCTGCATCCTTCGAGTTTATTAATGACAAATTTGATGATAAATTGGCAGGGTGGAAGGGGTCTCATTTTACGCATGCAGGGAGAACAGTAATGATAAAGCATGTCATATGACTTATCCCACCTTATTACATGGATACCTCACTCATTCCAAAAAATAATATGTCCATCATGAAAAGAATGATGAGAAATTTTTGGTGGGGCCATTCGAGAGATACGAAGAAGATGCACTTCATTAATTGAGAGCATATGGAACTCGGAAAAAATCAAGTAGGGTTAGGAATCAGGCCTCTGCTGAACCTAAATAAATCTATGGTTGCGAAACTTGTGTGGGAATTTCTTGCATACCCAGATTGCCCTTGGGACAAACTAATGCACGCTAAATATTTGAGGACGAGCAGTTTTTGGGAAGCCAAGAAACCAAGCATCTATTTATCTACATGGAGTGCTATGCTAAAATGCAGAGATGAGATGAGAAATGGATGATGTTGGAAGGTTGGTGATGGATCTAACATCAATATTTGGGTTGATCCCTGGGTACCGAATCTTCCAATGAAAGTTTCGGTTCGTAACAACAATATCCTAGACAACATAAGTAAAGTGAAAGATATGATAATCCCAAATGAATGTGGATGGGATGAAGAAAAGCTGCAGCAGCTATTCACCCAGCCTGAAGTCATGAAGATTATGGAGATTCACCTTTCCTCAACTGAGCTCAATACAATGGACAAGCTAATATGGACTCCTCATCCCAATGGTGAGTTTTCGGCCAAATCTTACCTAAAAATGTTAGCTGACAGACAACCAAATACTTCTGCAAGTTCTGAATTCCCTTGGAAGAGATTGTGGATGTTAAAAAATATTGCTCCTAAGATCCAGATGTTGATATGGAGGATTCTAAAGAATGGGTTAGCTGTGGAAAGTAATATGCAGAGACACATCAATGGAATTAATGGTGAATGCATACTGTGCAATAATGAGATCGAAACAATAGACCACCTCTTTATACACTGTAAAGCTACTCATGAATCTCTATTCGCTTCCCTTATGAATCTCAGGACCGGATTGAGACCAACTGACACAGTCCAAGACTTTATCTTAAGATGGCTTATGGAAGGTGCGATTATTCGAAAATGAAGATAGGGGCATGTATGCTCTGGGCTAGTTGGAATACCAGAAACAACATTATTTTCAACATGGGAAAGTTTGATATTCAGGAAATTATCAGAGAAGCAATGTACTGGTTCAACATGGAAGATCATACATGTGAGTCTAACCTAATACCTTCTGAAACTGTTTTCTTAGAAGCGCAGCAAAATGTGTGGGAACCTCCTAAATCCAACATTATTAAGATCAACTTCGATGGAGCTGCATGTAGTTGTAGGAAATCCTACACTACACCATTGATAAGAATATATAGAAATCAAGTCATAATTGAAGATGAACAACAACACTTTTATTATTTCACTTTTTCAGAAATGTTTTACAAGAAATGTAAGAACTCAGAAATACAACTTTCTTTCTAAAGTTTCTCTCTCCTCAAGACTTTCTCAACTCTAAAAAATACATCATACTTCTCTGAATCTATTGGAACCCTCTATATAGGAAATTACATAGTGGATGACATCTAAGTTTTCCCCTTCTTTCGGATCTATTCTGCGATCTCATCGCGGTAGTTGTAATGTTCACTCTCATAAGCTTTGTAACCATCGCGGTTCCAACTTGCTCTTCTAATGTTTCCTCCATCGTCAACTAATATGTCATCCTTTTGATTGTTTTTGTGACACTCGCCAAGTGTTGTTGAAGTGCTCGCGGTAATATTCGCAGAAGTGTTGCTAATATCGCAGGAATATCGTTGTGGCGATATTCTGGTCCTACATCTTGCCTCTTCTCATGTCTTTTCTGCGAAGAAGAGAAGTTCATGAGAACTGAATCTATTATAATGCTGCAAATGTTTATCTTTTTGCATTCATCTATTTTGACACGTTTCTATGTTCTTCGCCAATTGTCTTCATGTACTTTTTCTTCCATTCAATCTTTGACACGTCATTTTAAACCGTTGCGATCTGACCATTCATGTCCCCTTGTTGCATTAATTGCATTTATTTTCTCGAGAAATTTCCTCTTCTATTAATACTCCTTTCATTCTTCCCTTTTCCTCTTTTTACTTTCTTCTTCTTTTTCTGTACATTTTCTCTGCAAGTTTACTGTTCTTCCGCAAATTGCGCATCTGTCTTTTCTGCGATTTCCTTATCATTTTTCAACCTTTCTCTTCATTACCATACTCAAAAATGGTTGCGGCTGGTACTAAGAATATGGTTGCTTTTGGTGAGATGTGAGAAAAACTCAAGAGCAAAGGTTTTACTTTATCCACAATTCCAGATCAAAACCCTAAATCTGAACTTTCTCTTAAACTATTTTCTCATCATCAATGCTCTCGCGAAAAAGTCATAATATCACTAGGTCAACTTGAAGCTGGTCTTTCCATTCCTCTCTATGACCCAGAACTTCCATTATTCTATCAAATAATTTCTCGCGAGCGATATTTCAGTTAGGTGGAGATTGTATTAGATTACTGCTTGAATATGCTTCTCGCGGTGCTGGTAAAGGATTACGCTATCTAGATACTGCGAAGAATCCTGAATTCAAGGATGTTCCAATTATTCCCGCAATGTATACTGCGGACAATTTCTTCATCAACTATGACATAATCCCCATGAAGAGAGATCGCACTTGCTGGGGTGTTCGCTTGCAAAAGAAAGATAAGATTGCTGAAGATAAAGTTCTTATGCTATACATTGATTTTCATTCACCTACTAACCAAGGCACTCGTCCCTTTAGCGATGATAAGTGGTTCATCTTTCCTCTTCTTTTAGAGGGTCCATACATCTCTGGTACTCATGCTTTGCCTGCAGATCTCCCGGAATACCAACCATGGGTGTTCTATTGGCCTGAGGAAGATAAAGAGGTACATTATCCTTAATTATTTTCATAACAAGTTATTCATATGTTTAAACTCTTGCTGACTATGCCTTTTGACTATGCCTTTTATCAAAAGAAAGATAAGATTACTGAAGATAAAGTTCTTATGCTAGACATTGATTTTCATTCACCTACTAACCAAGGCCCTCGTCACTCTAGCGATGACAAGTGGTTTATATTTCCTCTTCTTTTAGAGGGTCCATACATCTCTGGTACTCATGCTTTGCCTGCAGATCTCCCGGAATACCAACCATGGGTGTTCTATTGGCCTGAGGAAGATAAAGAGGTACATTCTCCTTAATTATTTTCATAACAAGTTATTCATATATTTAAACTCTTGATGACTATGCCTTTTTATCAGATTGAGAGATTGAAGGCCAATTATGAAAAGTTTAGGAAACCTGCTACTCGTTCAGCTCTTCAATTACTCACAGATGAAGTAAGAAATATTTCTTTATAAATCTGAACAATATATTGTTGCCCCTATTTCTTATCTTTATCTGTGCTTGCAGGTGATTGAAGAATTAGAACCATTAGAACCAAAAACCAAAGTGAAACCTTCAGCTAATCGCAAGGAAAAATCTGTTGCTCCTCCTAAAGGGAAGCCTTCTGCCCCTCGTAATGAAAAATCTAGAGACCTTCCTTTGAAGAAAAGGAAAACTAAACATTCTTCTTCTTCAACTCCTCAATCTGTCCCAGAAAATTTAAATGTTGATGTTGATAAGGATGATAATGATGATGATAATTTTTATGATAACAATGGTGTTCCTTCCATAAAGGATTCTTCTTCTTCTGAGTCTTCAATGGCTCAATTATCCAAACTTTTTGGCGATGCTACACATGGAATTAGAAATGAATATGGCGATGAAGCTCTCAATGGGATATCTCAGGCACTTCGTTAAAATATGCGATGCTCATATTTTAGTTGATAATAACTCTCTTCGTGGAGTTTCAAGATCGCTGACTCCAAGTTTCTTAGACTCACTTGGTATCCTGGTATGTTTCCTTTTGTTCATCTTATTTATGTATCTATTTCTTCGCAAAATCTTAATTTTCATTGTTCTATTGTAGGTTGGAAGAGCTTCCTTTGCGGTTGCTTCTGATTTGGATAGTAGGCGTATTATTTATGAAAAGAAAACTGCTAATCTTCGCCAGGATAAAGAAAATTTGGAAGCTGAAGTTGCTGAACTTCGCAAGAAAAATAAGCAGTTGGAGACTGAGGCATCAGTTGATAAGCAAAATATCGCTGATCTTGATAAAGTTAATCAACAATTATATGGTATAATCTTATTTCCTTTCTCTTTTAATTCTTCTCACCCTATCGTAGCTTATTCAAGAACCCATTTTTGCAGATGTTTATGATCATAATGATGAGGCTACATTCCTCCAATCTTTTCCTGAACCTGTAGATGATAATACCCTTCTTGCTCGCCTTAATAATTCTTTAAGTAACTTCTCAAATGATCAGATTAGATCTCTCTCTTTAGATGAGCTTAAATCCAAATTTGACCTCTTAAAGATCGAGCACAGATTCAATTTAAGTTTAACCAACAAGTTTAAGCATCTTTATCTTAATTCAAAGGAAGAAGTAAATAAATTAAGAAAAAGGAATAATGATCTTATTGACGAGAAAGATCTTGCTGTTAAAAATGGCTCCAAATCCCTAGAAAACTTTCATAAGACTCTTCTTAATATTCAAATGGAAATAGATAAACTTATCTGCGAGAATAAAGATCTTCTTGCGAGGAAAACTCAAGTTCGATCTCGTCTTCTTATTAATAGAGATCATGAGTTTGTTTGGGCTGCGAAGGTTCTTGACAATTCCATAAATAATTTAGGTGTAAATGTTAGTCTCCATACTGAACAAGCAGCTTTAATTAGAGATATGATTTCTGAAAGAGAAGGTTGCTAACTGTTCCACTCTATTAATTTCCTGTTTTTATTATTCTTCTTTGCAAAATTTCTAACTTGTTGTCATACTCTCGCAGGAGCTGGAGGAAGATTTCATGAAATAATAGAAGAACTTGAAGCCGATAAGCATAAACTCGCGAATACTCTTGCTGCTCGCGACGAGAAATATTCAAAATTGAAGGAACAATTCAAAATTAATACCGCGAATTTTAACAGATCTCCCATCATTACTCGCAATAATTCCATTAAACGGATTTGTGATGATCATGGATTTTCTCATTCTATATATCCTGATCTTGCAAAGAAGGTACCAGAAAAAACTCCAAGTCTTGTTATCTCTGACATCGATGAAGAATCGGGTGAAGATGAAGATGATAACAATAATGAAGAAGAAAAATCTGGCGAAGAAGAAAAATCTGAAGATAATAATGACGATGAAGTGGAGAAATCTGGCGGTGGAGAGAAATCTGGCGAAGAAGATGGTGATGGATTTACTTAGTTCTGTTTTCTTCGTTTTATCTTCTTTGTAAATTTTGTGTACTTATTTCCTTCATCCTATGATGTTGTCGCGAGCTTCTATCTGCATGAATTAAAAAACAATTATTTTTCTGCAAATTAAATCTACGTAATTATTACCTTTTAATTATCTGTATATAAGTGTGTCTTTAGTAATATCAATGCAATCTTATCATATGGTAGATGAATAATAATTTCAACATTCTATGCGAATCCTCTATTATTCATCTGCAATATGAAAAAAGTGAATAAAGGTTAGATGTTATTTGTAGTGAAAATAGATTTTGCCTCAATATTTGCAATATTCATAAACTTTGTGATCAGTATCGCGGTAATCTTATGGTCTTATGATGCCTTCCTAATTAAAGGTCTTATTTTTCCACATTCTCCCTTCTTCGAAAAAATCGCAGGACGTCTTTACATTTGCATGTATTGACCCATTGATCTTGTCTTATCTTTGTTCCTTGATTGTATTGCGACAATATGACAAGTCTAAAATCTCCCGCGAGATGAAAGCCTCATGACATTGCCGTCTTGCGATGAAATCGCAGGACGTTTTTACACTTTCATGCAGAGACCCATTGATCTCATCTAAACATATCTCTTATGGCTTGTTGCCTCTGTATAATTTACGTCACACGACAATATGACAGGCCTAAATGTTCTTGCGATCATAAAGCCCCATGACATTGTCGTCTTAAGACACTTATCAGCTCCCTAATGGAGGGTGCCGCCCTTATATCCCCCATGGTTGCCCCTTCAAGGATGGCACATCGGCCGTACAAGACTAGCTCCTCCTATCCATATTTGCCAACAACCAGTTGTTTTCGCAACCTCTTGTCCTTTATGCCTATATGGATTATAGTTACAAGACTGCACCCTAAGTGGGGTTTTCTTCAGGCCAAGTGCATCATAGCCAAGACTTACCAAGGATGGCCAGGGTAGGTTCGTCCGTCCCGGGCGCCCTTGGCTCAACCGTGTACCTCGGCGCCTTAGTCATACTCTGCACTTCTTGGAAGAGATCCTCGGTCGTCCAACCAGGGTATAACCTTATAAAGTTGGAAATCCAAGGTCTCTCTCCCGGATAGGTTTTCTTTAACCCCAACGTCTTCATGACTCAGGATCCAGCAGCGGTATAACCTTACCCATGAATCATGTTAGCAGATACCCCCTTTTATGACGTACTTTAGGTCTTACATTTTCCTCTTGCGATATTGTACTCGCGAACTAAGGTGTACGCCATAAAGGTTTGTCCCGTTCTTTTAATCTCTGCGAAATTTTATTCGCTATTCTTACGAGTATTGAAATCTGATAAAATTTCATTTCCTTAAGTACTTTTTTCAAATACATTTTCTTCAAACAAGTCATTCATAAATTTCTCCATATTTCATTGTTTTACCTTTCTACTTACTACATTCCATCACTGCCTTCTTGTTGTGCTTTTCTATTCTTTCTTTTTTTGTGAGATACTCACCTCCAACCTTTAAATTGTTACTCCTCTAATTTCGCAGCATCTCATCTTCTCGCTATTCTATCATATCAACCATTAACTTGTCACCTCTTTGTTTCTATTTGGTGTTGCGTTTCCAATTTCTATTCCTCACGGCTATTTCTTCGCATGTCTCCATATCAATTTCATAGCATCTCTTTCCTTCAACCAAGTCTCCATTTATAACTCCAACACCATTGGGATGTGGAAATTTGATACATTGATGATAAGTTGATGTAACACCCAAGATCCCATGCAACCAAGGTCTGCCAATCAAAGCATTATAGGGTGACTCAATGTCAACAACACTGAATAGGATTGTAGAAAATATTCCTTTTAATGGAATCCGCATTGTAATCTCCCCTTTAGGCTTATTAGAAGTACCATTAAAACCACTACACCAAAAACCCAAATTTACCACGTTTATTTTCGTTGCTGACATTTTAAGCATCGCTAATGGACGTTGCCCACATGGCGTCACAAATTTTAGGAAACGTTTGTAAACGTTGCTTAAATTAATTAAACCAGCGTTTCATCTGTTACTTCATCCGTTGATTTAATTAGACATAATGAAACGTATAAAATAATTTAAGCAACATATATATACGTTGCAAAATATATTATCATAATTAAAAAAAATGAATTACAAAATCTTTACTATTATTTTCTAAATTCCAGTATTACAAATAATATTAAACCCTGACCTGGTAAGCAAATCACTCATCCTTGAAACATTTTACAACATTATGAACTCAGTTTCGATATACATAATGCCTATCTAAAACATAAATAAATTACTTTGATGATTGAAACACCTTTAAAATAGTAGGAGTGTATATGGTGTTGGCACACCACAGTGGCTTTGTCTGATCAACTAGCCTCTAACCATACTTAAAAAACAAACATAGATGGTACCTTGATTCTTTTTCTGCACTTGGCACAATGACACATAGACGGTACCTCGATTATTTTTCTGCACTTGGCACAATGACACGATGTAATGAACCAATCCATCCCATTACATTACCAGCTTCATACCATCTTTTCTGCAGATAGAACAATCAAATGTTCATTCAAAAACAGAAGAAAATGAATTTAAATCTATTACAAGAAAATGATTATAAAATCGATAATGTTCTTTCCACCAACAAACACTAGCAGACAAGGTCACGGCTACAAAAAATCCACAATAAAATTGTAATAACAAAAATCATAAAAATTACTCAATCAGTAAATGAAACTAAACTCCAGTCTTTAATTAATAAGCTTCCTAACGAGCAACACCACCACTTTAGATCAACATACATATGACCTCACAAATATATAGCAAATCTTGAGCGCAAAATTTTGGTTGATTCACTTATAAAACAGACACAAACTTTCTTTTCCTTCTAAAAACACGAATAAAGAGCTCAAGAGCTGTGCCTAACAATCGAAAAAGCACGATGCATATCTGTATAATGTTCCTCTTTGTGGTAACTCTCACTTGACAGATTTATAAGAGTACACATCAATCTGGGAATAGAACAAAAAACAATAACATCAAATGTAAAAATAACTAGAAAGGCAAAGTGAGAATCATATAAAGAACAAAACAACACATTATACATATAAAAAACTGAACTACACGAACAAACAAATCTACATTGAAAAATGGCTCCATAATAAGAAACACCAGCACCGCCAATAACCCAATCTTCTATATGAAAATGATCAAATGGCTCACTTTGTAAGGATGATCATTGGTAACATCAACGATCCTTATAAATGATTACGACATTCCTAAAATTCTAACTGAATCATGTTGGGACCATTGAGTTATTATGGGCAGTTCATATACAAGAAGTAAAGACACCCTAATTAATGCACTACGGATGCAAGATAGGACAGAACCTAATAATAATTTGGTAACTTTCAGAGATATGTCAACTTACCCATATAAACTTCAAATGAGAATGAGATTAACAAGAAATATTGCTCATAGTGTGATAGCGAGAGCCTCACCAACTTGTATCTTCCAAGAGTCATCAACAATCAGCTCATCAACTTGTCAATCTTCGAATCACGACTTCGGATGATAAAAATGGAGTAATATTAGTTTGAAGTTTTAGAGTTTATAAGGAAGAGGTAGTAATCAGTAACTATGCACTGACTACAGAACATACCTTCTGTCAGGCAAGTAACGATGGCCAATAAAAGATATCTTGCATGCCCAGAGTTTTTTTTTGTTGCAATCTATACATAAATGAACAAACCAAGGTTATTAGAAATCTTCCATATAAGTTTAACTTAACTCATGCAGTATTACAATGGATTGGACCAAAAGCTTCTACGGACACTGCCATGAGTTTTTGTTTACAAATGAAGATGAAAGATTGGCATCATGCTTTTATATGCTATTTAATACCTAGAGTTGTGCGAGAAAATCGAATTACATCTTTCGATGGATAGCCACAAACATTTGCTTGCAAAAGTGTAATTTCCTGATGCTTAACTTAATATTTAGATTTAGATGTCAAAAGACTACAAAACGATGATCGATTTTATAGGTGGTTCAGGCCAAGATCTATGTCAACCTACTAACCAAAGGTCGAACTTCTTCTCTCACCTAAGTTCTTCTCATTTTCACTCAAGTTGCTCAAGATCCTCAGTATTAGATGGAGTTAAAATTAGGTACACGTCCACTAATCAACAACAAAACAACATCTTTTAACAATCTTTTTAACCAAATAATTTCTTTGCAGATATTTGACATTTGCCCTTCCTAATAGTAGTCTGCTCTTGGTAGCTAGGCTATCTCATTTCAAAGATGATGGATGAAAATCCCAACCAAGAATCATAAATACAAAAAGTTACTCACCGAAAATTTCATCACCAACGAGTTCCCAATTGCCACGACCAGATCCTTCGCGTTTGAAGTCATTTATACTCATAAAACATAGAAAATCTATTAATAAATTTCAAATAGAACTCGAGAGAATAATGATCACAGACAAAGATAAGTAACTATATAACCGCCATGATTACCCGTGTCGATTCCACCGTGTCGTTCAATACCCCTCTAGGCGTTCCTCATCTCCGCTATCTCTGTTAGAGAATCCGCCTTGACTGAGTAAAGACCCTGTTTTACAAGGCCTCCAGAATGTGCACATGGCTTGGCACTTGAAAGAAGAGACTCTAGTAAAGCATTAAAGCTTGTGTTTGTTGAATGGACTGAGGAATCAAAAAGACCTGTAGAGGTCCTACACAATTAATGGGATATGTTTCATGAAATGATCAACGAACCTTAAAACATACCTACACCGGTGCGAACAATCAGACTAACCCATATCTAAGAATTCAAAAAGGAAGTATCCCTTAACCTACAAAAATAAAAAACAAAGTGATTTCAATAAAAATTTTTTTGACATGTGCTGAAAAATCGCACCTGATACTTTCGAGAAGTTCTGGTGATGAACCCAGCAATCTCTCTATTTCCTCCACAATCTCTACATTGAGGATCTCGATCTGTACCTACAACATTTCACAATACCATAAGAACCACAACATACCCCAAGAATTTCAGTCAATACATTACCATGCCAACCAATTTAAGAACACTTCAAATTCTTGAACAATACTCTAAATCATATTTGAAAGTGTGGACATCTCTTTCACTTCGTAGTGTGAATTCTAATAAAAGACCAAACATATCTATGGCATTAGGATATGCTTGAGAATATAATCGCAAATGCAAGGAAATAATCACTTACATCAACAAAGTGTCAAGACCCTTATCCGTGAGATTTTTATCTATGAAAAAAATACGAGCAAGTGAAAACAAATACACAACATCATGACAAATTACCTCATTGTTGCTCATCTTTAAACAAATTAGTGGTGCAGCTCCCAACTTCACCACTAATAGTTAGTGTATCTTTGCCACAACCTCCTCTCGACATAAATGTGGATAGTAGAAGTCGCGGCTAATCCAATTGAACCTCGTTCCTGGCTTCTGCTGTAGTATGCTCCAATGCCTTTCCTTACTCTTTGCAACTTGAAAATCTCTTGTTGTGCTAGTTGTTTCATCCGACAAGTAGTCTTGTTATGTCCACGTATGCCACAAGTTCCACACTTTTTTTGTCTCCTGGTTGTGTTTCATCTTCTCTCCTTTGAAACTAGACAAAAGAAGATGTGATAAATTTCAGGTTATGAAGACAAAGTAAACAAGTTGCTATTGTTGAATTAAAATCAACACAAAATAAGGTTAATTATCAGGTTAACTGGGATCGAATGAATACAATTTCTTACTCTCAAAAAAATCTAAAAACGAAGCCACACCATTTTTACCACCACCAGCGCATAGTGAACTATCAGGTTAAACTTCTGTTAATTATTTCTCATTTCTCATAGGAATTTCCACAAACAACTAAACTACAAAAAGATAACAAAGAACCCATAGTTAAACTTCTGTTAATAATTGCACACTCCGACAATCATGGCGAGGCTAGGAACGAGTTTGTAATAATACCTGTTTGATAATGAACAATTTTTTTTTTCTATCTTTTCCATCACTCCAAAAGTTTCCACCTGTGATAGAAGACATTGCACATACTATAAAAAAATGCATAATTATATCATCAAAGAAGGAGATGTTTCAATCTTTAACTTACCCAACTAGATTCCAAATGAGAATGGGTCTAACAACATATTACATTACATCAACAAATTCTTGCATCAAATCAAGATCCTTAGCGATTTCACCTCTCCTAATCTTTTAAAGTTTCTTAAAAAATCTTACCTCTCAGATTTACACAAAAATCTACAAAGGGACCAAGATAAGATACAAAAAAGTACTAAATTCAAACAATACTAACGAAATACTAGTAAATAACAGAATAGATCTTCATTTAGGAAAATAAGAAATTCCATATCCCAATCTAATCAACACAATATCAAACTACCAACCAATAAAATAATAAATTATCGCTATCGAAGCACAAATAAATTTAAAAACCTTACCAAAGTTCATACTTATGCAAATTAACCGAAACCCAATCTACAATCCAAAGATGAAGTCGCAAAATCAGCAAAAAAAACATATACAGTAGAAAGAGCAAAAAAGTAGTAATCAAAACCCATGTTAAAATCAATTTCAAAGAACGCTCAAATCAAAGCAGTAGAAAATAAATTTTTCTTTTATACCTGACGTGAACAAACCCCTTCAATCTGGGACCGGAAATTTTCAACCTTTGAGTTTAGGGTTAATTCAAATATATGAAACCAACCAATTTTTTTTGAGAAACCCTAGATTTTTTAAAACTTAATTTCCGATGTCGATTTCAGAAATCTGA
The DNA here is from genome assembly GCA_023529315.1 of Papaver bracteatum. Classification (NCBI taxonomy): domain Eukaryota; kingdom Viridiplantae; phylum Streptophyta; class Magnoliopsida; order Ranunculales; family Papaveraceae; genus Papaver; species Papaver bracteatum. The sequence goes on along the minus strand of JAJJWX010000305.1, from coordinate 49,950 downwards.
GTTTTGATTTTTGGGATTAGGGATTAGGGATTAGAGTCTATTTGGAGAGATGGGTTTCGATTTCTGAAAACTTGGGTTTTGATTTTGTAGATTTTGGTTTAGGGTGAGAAGAGAAAAAAAAACTGAACTCGATGTGTTTGTGTGAGAGATAAGAAAAAAAGAGAATGAAAAGAAAAAAGAAAAAACGAAAGATATTATGGGCGCATAGACATTTAAGCCCTTCACTATAATAATAAATCCAAGCGTGTCCTGCATTCTATTTTCGTTTTTAATAATATGGATTTAGTGCAACGTATATGTAGTAGTGAGCAACGGATAGAAGGATGCAACAAATATATCCGTTGCATATCCAAAAAACCAAACGTTGCGAAAACCTGGATATGGTGTAGTGAACCATAGATTTTATATGTTGATGGTATTAGATCTTCATCTCTTCCACCCATGGTTTTGTAAGTATGATAGAATAAGATGTCAACTGAACTCCCTGTGTCTATTAGAACTCTATTGATGGCCCAAGAATCTTCAGTTTCATCGTTATTTTCATCATTTTCTTCTTTTACTTGCTTTGGATTTATTTCTAATCGTACCACCAATGGGTTGTCGTGTTGCTCGCCAGGTTCTGGTATCTCTTGTGCAGTGAAAGATATAATTTGCTTTTGCCACTCTTCCAATGGAGAGACTCTCGTAATATTCATTATCTCTCGTCCATCTGTATCTCTCGCAAAGACTCTGCTTAGGACATTATCATGGAAATCTTCGATAGTTCTGTATGAATGCATGATGGAATTACAGAACAAATTCTTTGCTTTAGCCTACTTCTATCACAAATGTTTTTTCTCCTTTTTTATATTCACCTCGCAATTTCTGCCTTTGAGGTAATTGTTGTGACTGTGAATGTCTTATTAAAAAGTGATTTAACTTTCCTTGGTCAATCATCCTTAAAATTATTCTCTTCACATTCCTACAATCATTTATTGCATGACCATGAAAGTGATGGTAAGGAAAAAATTCTTGACTTCGATTGTTCGGATGTGGTTCTTTTCCCATATTCCATGGTGATGGTATATTTTCCATCATAATGATAGCTTCCCAAATTTTTTCTATATTAGCATTTAGGGGTGGCATCTTAATTTATTCCCATACTATCTTATGATTACTTTGGCTTCTAAAATTGTTTTGCCTCTATCCCCCATATGTTTCTTGTGGTTGATCCAATCTTTGGATTTTGTTATTTCCTCCGCGATTGTAATAATTCTTCTCCCTTTCATATTCTTCTTGATCTCGACTGCCCATAGCTACCAACTTCTGCTGGTTTTCAATTTCCACTTTCTCTTGTTGTGCTTGCGAGCTGCTCGCCACATTGTTAATTATTTTAGGAAGTAAACTCTCATTTGCTGCTACTGAGCTGGTGTTTGCGATTGGATATGATTCCATCTCATTTTGTTTCTCCTCCAAAGTAATGTATTCTTCTTGTAATTCTCACAGATCTGTCATAGTGATTGTATTCTTGATTCTGAAAATTTGTATGTACAACATATTGGTCGCGAACATTGCATTGATAAAAGATAAAATAAGATATCTCTCATATACTCTTCCTGCCATCTCGCTGCACATTGTCTTCCATCTTATAGTTAAGTGTTTCAGACTTTCAACCCTCTGCTTTAACCCAAACACATCTTCAATACCTGGCCGCGGTGAATTGTTGCTTATATATGCTCCCAGAAATGTAGCTTTCAAATGATCAAAAGATGTTATAGTATTTTTGGGCAACCCCTCGAACCACTTTAGTGCCTCACCAGTTAAACTGGATGAAAAATACTTGCATAATACAGCATCATGGTTCTCCCATTGTAGCATACATCTAACATAAGCTTTAACATGTTGTACTTTACGTGTAGTTCCACTCCTAAAATGTTTGGTTAATGCTGGTAAGTTGCACTTTGGAGGTATTCCCCTTAGCTGCACTTCTTGAGTGAATGGTGTTCTCGCAGATTCTTCAATAGCTTCGTCAAGTTTCCTTCTACCTCCTTCTCTTCTATTGTTAATCAATCCCCTCATCTCTGTTAATTCTCTTAAAATTTGCTCATTTGCAGCTGAGCTTGGTTCCATTGGTCTTTTCAATGCATCTTCCCTTCTCCTGCGTTCATGTATTTTTTCTTGTCTTACGAGATTTTGTGTATTTTCACCTACTTTGTGTATTTTCACCTACATATTCATTCCTTCTTCTGTGATTTTCTGCTTCACCTTCTTCCTGCAATCGCAGCTGATTATACTGTCCATTTTCTTCTCTACGAATTTCTTCATTTCTCATAATTTCTCTTCGATGTCCTTCTATTCTCCTTTGTATTATGTCATATTCCTCTTGAATATTATTATTATTGCGATTCTGCGTACGTTCCCTTTCTCGATTCTCATGGTTATTTTATTGTATTTCCTCTTGGAATTCTTGTTCTTCTATTTCTTCTCTTAACCTTTCTCTCTCGCAAGCTAGGCGTGCTTGTTCAGCATAATGCCTCTCAATTTCACCCTCAATTATCCTTTGATTTCTTTGAATTTCTCACCCATGTAATATTCTTCTACCTTCTTCTCGATTTTCCTCACCATCTTGGTTATTTTCTCCCTCTTGATTTCTGTTGTTACGTCTATTATTCAAAGCATCGTTACGCGGATTATAGTGATCATCAATTACCTCTTCTTCTCCATGACGTTGCTCTTCATTTGGATTTTGCATTCCTTCTCGTACATTTTCTATAATGTTTCTCATGGGGGAATTTCGCCTTGGTTCTTCTCTGAATGATCTCGAACTTGATCTAGCAGTACTCCTTGATCTTCTACTTTGTAATCTTAAATTTTCCATTCTTAACTCATGATTCTGTCTTGTTAGATTTGCACGTTCTTCCGCATCTAACCTTCTTTCCTCCTGTATTTTTTTCCTTAGATCACCTACTGTTTCATTTTCACCTTCTCTATGAATTAATCCTTCAACCACTCCTGGATTTCTTTCCCCTCTTTCGTCTCTTAATTGTTGATTTTCTGCTTCTTCCATCGAATCCGATCTCCAAGTATGCACACTCACACTATCATAATCCACATTTCCATCTTGTATTGGCGCCTATTGATTTTGTTGTGGAATTTGATTTTCTCCTTCAATCCTTATTCTATTTCTTCTTGTTCTTATCCTTGAAGATTCTCCTAACTCATTTGTTTCTCCACCTACAAGTCTTTTACTCCTCCTCACAGTTGTTGGTGGTTCTGATGTATTTCTTCTTCTTCTTCCGGCCATTTCTTCAATTCTAACAATTTCCTCAAATCTTCAAGCTATAATTTGAGATTTTTTAACTCGATTCTCCCTGTTTCGGGCGCCAAAATGTAGTTGCAGGAAATCCTACACTACACTATTGATAAGAATCTATAGAAATCAAGTCATAATTGAAGATGAACAATAACACTTTTATTATTTCACTTTTTCAGAAATGTTTTACAAGAAATGTAAAAACTCAGAAATACAACTTTCTTTCTAAAGTTTCTCTCTCCTCAATACTTTCTCAACTCTAAAAAATACATCATCCTTCTCTGAATCTATTGGAACCCTTTATATAGGAAATTACATAGTGGATGACAGCTAAGTTATCCCCTTCTTTCGTATCTATTCCGCGATCTCATCGCGGTAGTTGTAATGTTCACTCTCACAAGCTTTGTAACCATCGAGGTTCCAACTTGCTCTTCTAATGTTTCCTCCGTCGTCAACTAATATGTCATCCTTCTGATTATTTTTGTGACACTCGCCAAGTGTTGTTGAAGTGCTCGCGGTAATATTCGCGGAAGTGTTTCTAATATCGCAGGAATATCGTTGTGGCGATATTCTGGTCCACACTGCGGGAGTTAAAGGTTTTTTGTGTAGTGCTATTGCGAGAGACAATATGGTTGGGTTAAAATGATGTTAATGTCGTGAGCTTAATTGTACTACAACAATTGAGGCAAAGGCCTATGGAGCTTTACTATGCACAGAGCTGGCTATAAGACAGGGCTGGTGCAATGTTGTGATCGAAGGAGATGTACTTAATTTTATCAACAGTTTAAAGTATCCACATCTCCCATTCCCTTGGAGAATCCAGTACACAATTAGCAGAATCAGGGAGTGTCTACACAAGTTTAAATCGTTTGAGTTCAGGTTTATCAAAAAGGAGGCGAACAATGTGGCGCACTCCTTAGCAGCTCATGTTGTTAGAACCCATACTTCTGATGTATGGATCTCTTCCCCTCCTTCTTGTATTTCTTTTCTCATTGAGAGTGAAGCTTCTTCCTACTTGTAGGGTTTTTTGTTTGTTTTTTTCCTTTTTCTTTGTTGTCTTTCCCTTAAAAAAAAGTGTTGACTAAGATGGTTCCGATTATAATTGATTTTCAATACCAATTATTATGACTCTTATTATAAATGGACTATCTTTGTGACTGACCACCGTGGGTCCCACCACACTTGGACACGTCAAAGAACAATCAATAATCCTTACGTAAACTCTGTAAAGATAAACACAATACTAGCTTAGTTTTGTACACTCCACGTAGTAGTTCATGAATCTTCCATATATGCCACCTTATTTATTGGCATAGGCTATAAATAGCCCTTTGTAAGACCGACTCAATATGAAAAAAGAGTAATGAAATGAAAACCGAAAGTTCTCCCATTATCATTTACTTGTCTATACACTTCTTAGTTAGCCTAGTACTTAATTATGTCTCTTGTTAGTACTCTCGTCTATTTGTATAGCTAATTACCATGAGCTAGTATGATATGTAAAGGGGTCTAACAGTACCACTTCACAACACGTTATCAGCACGAATCGCTCACTCAGAGATATCGACCCCATGGTTATGATACTGGTCGCTATAAAGAATCTGGTGGAGAAAAACTTCGGCATGAATCATTGTCTGGTCGTTTGATTGTGTGGAAACAAATCACTTACTTCAAGGGATATGTGAAGCTGACGAATGAAGATGCTGAATTAAAATTCCATCTCCTTATTTTATGCATACTCATTTATGAAAAGTACATATCTTATTATTTGAATACACGGTACTAACTATTTGATTTATGTTTGTTCATTTTGGTCATAGTGGCAACCAAAGTTACCAAACAAACATGGGTTCGTTAATAAACCCGTTATCATGTATACATGAACCGGGAGCGCTTAGACCTCGTGGTAAGTATGCATAGTTGTAAATTAAGGTAAGGATTGTGATTCCGAAAATTTGATAATTTTCATTTTTATTATAATTATGGTACTAACGGTTTAATATTGGTAAAGAGAGAAAGTATCACATCCCTGAAGGATAACGCAAATTTGATTTTCTCTTGCTTTAATAATCTCCGGTTAATTTGAAATAATTCCACCAGAAGATGGAATATCGTGTGACATGGTATGGATATAAAAGGAGCTCTCCCCTAGCCGGTCGTTCCCAGAAATGACCCGTTACAAATTGCTAGCCAGTTTATATCAGCAGTCCCTGAAGTAACCTGTAACTGATATTGAGGAATTTTCCTATAAAGCATGTATCCATTTGCAAACTTGTAAATTAAAAATGGAGATATTTGTCTCAAAGATAACGAAACAACAAACACAAATTTTTGAACCACTTTTATAACCTTGTAGAGGTTTTGCGAAATGTAAAATATCATTTTAGGTTCGAATAGTATGATAGACGTCTTCAGAAGAGCGTATATCATTTTATTTGGTGGTGTAGTATTTTCCTTATATTCTATCAGGTTCTAGAAGAATCTGTTGAGTTTTAGAAATATTTGGTATTACCACCTTGAAACGATAAATGAGCATTTTTATGGAGTATTTTGTTACTTCATTTGTTTTTGTGCTAGAAGCACGCTTAGAGAAGCTTGAGGCTCTCTCTTTTATGTGGTGTGCCATATGAAAATTCTATCAGTAGAATCTCATAGTGTCATTATCCAAAAGTTTAATGACCTCGATATTTCATGCTCAGTCTTGGTCGATATGGACACCAAAGTTCTACCAATATGAGTAGACAATTTAAAATGCTCATGGACATCCTTTACAGAACCTGAAGCTTCTATTATATGAGGATGTAAATTGTGTTGTTGGCCCATGAGACAATTGGTTGTTAAATTATATTAACATTAGCATTACAGTAACCCATTGTTGAATCACCAACATTAATCCCTCGAAAGGATTCAAGGTTACATTTGCAGGACTTATTCATCTTGCAGTATGGAAAATTATTTCAATACTTTACTATATTGATAGACGCATCTACTAGATGGTCTCTTATTATATTAACACGTAATGTTAGATTTTGGAAAATTGTTTGTGCAAATCTTGTGGTTGCGTATCCATTTTTGGACTTTACAATTAATTCTATTTGTTTTTGGTGGTCAGTTTATAGGCTTATGATGCTTTGTCTCGGTTGGTATTATATCGAGCACTAAATTGCACATGTGCGTGCTCAACTAGGTATAGTTGAGTCCTTTATTTAAGCATCTTTGGTTGATTGATATACCAACTGTTTACTATCAATATTCATTTTGGGAAGAAACCTTACATATCGTATTTACGTGTTCGGTCCATAGCGTCACCTAGCTATATATGTTGGTTTTGATTCATAAGACATTTTAAAACCATATGCTGGTAATGTCTTATTGAAGATGAGATTGTATTCCCGCCGTTAGGGGGGAGGAAGTAAGCCGTCAAAAAGGAACAACGTGAAATGTCTCATCTCTTGTCGAGCCTGCAACTATTTTTGGGTACTTTTTGTAGTTAAAACCCCAAAACTATCATGAGAAGAATTGTCTTTGAAAATCGGACAAAATTATGGAACCAGAAGTTTCTATGAATGAGATGGTAATATTTCCGCCATGATCAGGAAAGATAAAATTCCACCAGAAGTTGGCATGACAACCCGCCACCAAAAGTTTGGCAAGAGTAAGGTTGATAACCTTAAATGTTCTCCCCCACTTTAGTCAGGGGGAGAAAAGTCACCACAAGTAGATGGTGCGAATTCTTTTAATAACTTAAAAGGTTTTTCCCGCCTAAATCAGGGGGAGAAAAACTTCCACCAGAAGATGGCACGCATTATGTCGACAAACTTAAGGTCTCTCTCTTGAAGTCAGGGAGATTACAGACAAACAAAATTTTGCAATGTCGACAATTAAATAGGTTATCTGATTAAGCTTTATCATGATCAAGGAAATTTAGGCTGCCACTAGAATTGGCGTCAAAGATCTCATTTGTTTTCTCATACAGAGATATTGGATATAATAATTGAGGTGTTGGAGATTACTCATGATTAAAACAAATAACTGCAGTAGATGTGAGAAAATATTATTTGTCACTTGCTTGAGGATGCAGACACAAGAAGTTGTCACAACAAGTTTTAATCATGCATCTCGCAATGACCAAGTCATGTATTAATACACGCCTGATGCCTAAATGACTTCCTCATAAAGGAAAATCCGATCATTTTTGTAATATATAGTGCTCTTGAAGAGAGACTACAGATAGTACTCGTGGAGACTATCAGAATATGATCCACATTCTCTAAGTTTGAATCTCATTAAAGGTGAGGAAATGAGTGCCCCTGAAGTGGCGCTGGTACCAGTTTGTGAAACTTTTATTGAATGTGCATGCACTAGAGAACTGTGTGGATCTATATAGTTGTCGATTATCTGTATAAGTTGGTAGATATATACCCCTCTGCAGAGAAACATCGACATCGTGATTGGTAGGCATAAAATCGATTCCCCACAAACTAAGATAGAGGATGAAATATCTCTAAATAGCGCAAAAGATCTGATCTGTCTCACACCGTAAAATTGTGAGGCCTGAATGTTACAGGTTTGTGTTTGAGATGAAGCGCAAAGAGAGTAAAATAATTGCATAAAGTGCGATTTAAGGGTTTCCTGCTGAACCCTAGCATTGGTTCTGTAAAACTAAAAGTATTCCCCTAATATTGATGCACTTTAGCGTGGTAGTCCCTGAAGGACTCCGATTGCATTCTTTTATTGGTGATTAGAGTTGAATTCTTGAAGGATTCTAGGTTTAACTTAGGCAGTCCCCTGAATTTTTGAATTACATCAGGCTTGAAATATTGTCATAATCACCACTTTGAATTGGGGAATATTGTGAACGATCCTTGTATGTGTTTTATATGTTCTTGGTATATGTTAAAATTTGGACGAATTGATGATATCGTCTTTGGATTTTAAAAGCCCTTAATAGCGCTAAAATCCACGCTTGAACTAGACTATGAGATCTCGCTGAAATTGAAATATTTCTCGTCCAGGAGTCCGAGAATATGCTAGAACAGACTAGAGTATCTAAATTTTTTTATACACTGGTAATGCTTATTGTGCTACTAAAATTAACACCATTATTATGTAATTCCCAAAAGTGGAAACTGATTGATCTATCTGATATGTACGTAGAAATAATACTTTATGGTCCAGAAGTGCCATGTACGAATATAATGCATGCATTATCTTGTTGTGTTCTAACTTTTGCAGGTTACATTTGTAGAGGCTGAAATTGATTCTACGGTATTTATGAGTTTACAAAAGGCCTCTCATTTTTTATGCCTGAAGTTAAAGCAGAAAACTGAATTTGGTGTACAATGATGGAGGTTTTAAATGCGAGGTGTACATTTCTAGTGGTACACTCAGCTCAAGACCTGCAGTCAATCCTCCATAAACTGCAAATGATAAAGCAATTTTCTGAAGGCTGTATAATATTTGCGCTACCAACCGCTTTAAGAAATCATCCTTCAGGGGGAGTAAACTAGTATAATCATTAGCTGGACTTAAACGCGATGTACTCTTTTTCCTTTGCCAAGGTTTTGTCCCGTTGGGTTTTCCTTGTCAAGTTTTTAACGAGGCAGCATATGCGTGTTCAGCACCATTATCGGGCGACGTCCGTTGTACTCTTTTCCTTTGGTCTGGTTTTGTCCCATGTGGTTTTCCAGACGAGGTTTTTAACGAGGCAACATGCTCTTCGACGTAAGAATTATTCTGAATTTGAGTGCTCAGGTTTTGTCCCAAGCGGTTTTTCCTGGCACATGCGTTCAGGTTTTGTCCCAAGCGGTTTTCCTAACGCGGACATTTAGGTTTTGTCCCAAGTGGTTTTCGTAACGCAGTTTTGTCAAAGAAAATATTTTGTGGCAGCGACCACCCTTATTGTAAGCTCAGGTTTTGTCCTAAATGGTTTTCCTGACGCAACTTTGACAGAGGGAGCATTTAATAACGGTGACAATCTCACTCCAAGTTCAGGGTTTTCCTAAATGGTTTTCCTGACACGGTTTCGGCAACAGGAGAAAATGTGTGACTACCATCATCACTTTAAAACTACCTATGTTTTACTCTTTTCCCTACGACCAGTTTTTTGTCCCATTTGGATTTTTTTGGCAAGGTTTTGATGAGGCAACAAAATTTCTTCTGCTCGGATTTTCCCCATCAGGTCTTCACCAGCAAAGTGTTAACAAGACAACCTTCGAAACTGTGGTCATCCAAGGGGGAGTGTTATAATAGACTATCTTTGTGGCTGACCACTGTGGGGCCCACCACACTTGGACACGTCAAAGAATAATCAAGAATCCTTATGTAAACTTTGTAAAGATAAATACAAGACTAGCCTAGTTTTGTACACTCCACGTAGTAGTTCATGACTCTTCCATATATGCCACCTTGTTTATTGGCATAGGCTATAAATAGCCTTTTGTAAGACTGACTCAATATGAAAAAGAGTAATGAAATGAAAACCGAAAGTTCTCCCATTATCATTTACTTGTCTATACACTTCTTAGTTAGCCTAGTACTTAATTATGTCTCTTATTAGTACTCTCGTCTATTTGTATAGCTAATTACCATGAGCTAGTATGAGATGTAAAGGGGTCTAACAGTACCATTTCACAACACCTCTTCTTTAATAATTGGTTTTTAAATGCCTCTTCTCTGGATAGGTTTTTCAATACCTATTTAGAGATTTTGTACATTATTATGTTATTTTATATAGATTGTCAGAGAGAATAGAGTTGCTAAACAATTTTTCAGAGAAGATGATATTTTGTTTTATTGATTTCTTGAAATGTTTTTCATTACAGAAACAAGAGGAAGAATCATATGTTTTTAAAGACACGGGACAAACCGACTCATTACAGCTGTAATTGGTAAGCCACCAATATTTAACTAACACATGTCGGTGAACTTGAACCAATAGCTAACTAACACCAGGCTATACACACAAGAAAATCACACACTTAAGACTGATATTCTAATATCCCCCCCCCCCCCCGCCCCCCCCAAAGTGCGTATATATGAAGAAGTAGAGAAACTGAGCTTGGATCGGAGAGCAAAGAACCTAGTAGTAGCCAAAACTTTGGTGAAGATATCTGCAATTTGGTCCTGAGTTGAGATAAAATGAACCTCCAAAGATTTGCAGGCTACAAGATCTCGAACATAGTGGAAAGAAATCTCAATGTGCTTCATTCTATTGTGAAAAATTGGATTTGCGTCTGATAAGTGGTACCCATATTGTCACACCAAAGAACAGGAGATCGTGGAGAAGAAAACTTAATTTTTGACATGAGAGATTGAATCCAAACAAGTTCTGAAGTAGCATCAGCTAGAGAACGATATTCGGCTTCAGTACTTGATCTAGAAACTATTTTATGCTTTCTAGAGCACTAAGAGATGAGATAAGGACCCATAAAGATGGCCATACCACTTGTAGAATACCTGCATCATAGAAGTCTTGAAGTTGCAGAGAACTTGATTGTTTAAACTGCATGCCATAGCCCAGTGTGCCATGTAAATATCTGAGAATGTGTTTAACTGCAGTCCAATGAGTGTCAGTAGGAGGATGCATGAACTGATAAACTCTGTTAACAGCATATGTTATATCTGGTCTTGTGATGGTGGCATACTATAAATCCCCAACCACACTTCTATACAAGGTAGGATCACTAAATGGTGCAATAGATGTATCCGAATGAGTTGTAGCAATTTGATTAGATGAAGGATGAGCAAATGTCATTTTGGTTTTGTGTAATAGCTAGATTAGAGATATACTGTTCTTGAGAAAGTAAGATACCTTCATTGTTTCTGATAGATTGAATTCCAAGGAAAAAATGCATGTCTCCCAAGGCTTTGATGGAAAATTCTCTACCAAGATCTACAAGAAGTTTATCAATAGCAGCAGTGGAACTCTGTGTGACAATAATGTCATCAACATAAACAAGCACATATAATGCTGCAGAAGAGGTGACCCTGAAGAATAAAGAAATATCTGTTTGGAAGGTTGAAATCCATACTGTAATAGAAAATTACTCAGTCTTGAAAACCAATCTCTTGGAGCTTTCTTCAATCCATATAAGGATCGTTGGAGTTTGCAAACATGATTTGGAAAAAGCTTATCAGTGTATCCCGATGGTTGAATAATATACACATTTTCTGATAAATGACCATGAAAAAAAGCATATTTAACATCAAGTTGTCTAATGCTCAAACCCTTGTAAAGTGAAATGGAATGTATCATTCTGACTGTTGTTGGTTTGACAACATGACTAAATGTGTCTTGGTAATCTATTCTTTCAAGATGATTAAACCCTTTGGCTACTAACATAGCCTTGTATCTTTCAATGGTACCTTCAACATTTCTTTTGATTCTAAAAATCCACTTACAACCAATGACATTATCACCTGAACTAGCTAACACTAATTTTCATGTTCCATTTTGTAGTAATGCATTAATCTCCTCATCCATAGAAGCTCTCCACCTAGGATATTTACAAGCTTCTGAGTAACATGTAGGAACTGTGATGTCTTCACAAATAGTTTGAACTTCTGATGCAAATACTTTTGTTTTGAAAATACATTTCTTTCCCCTAGTAGTCATAGAATGATCATTAATAATTGGAGTAGGTGAATAAGTAGCAGCAGTAGTATGTGGTAACATCGGGTGCACTTTACTAGATAGAGGAATAAAAGTATCTGACATCACATTATCCACTTCAGTAGAAATAATAGTAGAAGTAACTGTAGTTGATAAATATTCCATATAGGAAGCAGAAGGATGATCAGTAGAAATTGCTTGAATTAGTTGAGTGTAAGGAAATTCTGAATCAGAAAATTTAACATCCCTTGAAATAATAATCTTATTGGTAGAAGGATTAAGGCATCTATATCCTTTATGCATTTTGTTGTAACCTAAGAATATACACTTGACTGATCTAGGCTCCAATTTATAAGCATTAAATGGTCTGAGACAAGGAAAACAGGCACACCCAAAAGTATGTCGAAAGTGATAATCATGTTTGATATGAAAAAGAGACTCAAGTAGTGAGAGTTGTTGAAGGGTAGGTGTTGGTAGTCTATTGATCAAGTAATTTGCAGTTTCAAATGCATAACTCCAATAAGAACTAGGAAGAGAAGATTGAGACAATAGATCAAGACCATTTTCTACTATGTTCCTATGTTTTCTCTCAGCAGTTCCATTTTGAGCATGAGCATGAGGGCAAGAAACCTTATGTCCTGTACCATAATTATCCAAATATGTAGACACATTCCTATACTCTCCTCCCCAATAAGATTGAACAAACTTTATCTTTCTGCTCAACAAATTCTTAACATGAGATTTGAACTTAATGAATGTATCAAGTACTTCTGATTTATATGCTAAAGGGTAAAGCCAAGTAAATCTGTTATAAGAGTCAACAAATGATGCATAGTACTTATATCCATTAATAAAGCGAATAGGAGAAACCCATACATTTGAGTGGATGAGGTCTAAAGGACCATACACTTTATTGGTACTAGGAGAATAGGGTAAAGCATGACTTTTAGCAAGTTGACATGCAGAAAAAACATGAGAAGATAAATGTTTATCAATTACTTCATCTACAGAAGATAAAACATGCTTTAAGGTGTTATAGGAAGGGTGACCTAGATTATTATGCCAGCTTGTGGATCTTGTAGTAGAAAGTTCTTGTTTGAGTTGAGCTGCAGAGAATTCCTAATGATATAATCCATATTTAACAGGGCCACTGAGAAGAACCTTGTGAGTAACCAAATCCTTCACAAAGAATGAAACGGGATGAAATTCAAAGAAGCATATATTCTCCCTTGTAAATTGATGTACAAAAATAAGATTCTTTGTAATAGCAGGCACATGAAGTATATTAGACAGGGTAAATTGAACATTTTCATGTTGAAAAATAGAAGAGACAACATGAGTAATATGCAAACCTATGCCATTGCTAACTTTCACTTGATCATGACCTTGATACTCATAATGGAAATTCATGTTAGAAATATCAGAAGTAACATGGTGTATAGCTCTTGAATCTGGTACCCAAGCAGAACTAGAAGTAGATGTGGAATTGGAGGTATCATAAACAGCAAATGCTTCTGGTTCTGGACACCAAAACTCATCAGAATCTTCACCATAGTAATCATAACTAATGTTGTAAGCCTTAGCATTGGAGTTATCACTGTATCTATATTTGCAGGTAGGTGGCAGATGACCATCTTTCTTGCAAATTTGACAAGGAGGAGAATAACTGTTGTATGGAGTTTGTGGTGGAAAGAAATTGCGAGGATTAGATCTTTCACCATGATCAAATCTTCCAGTTCTACCACCAAAGTTTGATCGACCACCACGAAAACCACCTCTATAACCTCCACCAGTTCTATTACCTCTATTTCCATTGAATGAACCTTTGAAATTTGAACCTCTGTAATTGGAAGACCCATATTTTGGAGGACCAGAGTAGTGTTGATAATAAGCTGTAGAGGAATACCATTAACCAGGGTATGGAGAATCAAAGGTTGGATAAGAAGGTTATGTGAAAAATTTGAGTGTTGTGTGGTTACATTGGCAGAAGCTGTTGTAAGGTCGGGTTTAGACTCAGAATTCACACGCATTTATTAAGAGAGTAATAAGCCAAGTAATTCAGAAGAGGTGATGAGATTATCAGATTTCAATTGTTGAGTAGTGATAGAGGATTTAGAAGAATTGAATTCAGGTGGTAATCCTTGTAGAATGTGGAATACAAGATTTTCATAAGAGATTTCTCTACCAATCTGTGCTAACTGATAAGATAAATATCTAGCCTTATTGAAGTAAACAATCATTGATTCACTACTTTTCTTGAGATTCACCAAATCCGATTTAAGTTGCATTAATCTTGATTTAGTAGAAACATTGAAATTATGTTCTAATCTAGTCCAAATCTCATGAGAGAAGGTACAATTAATCAATTACCTGTGAATGAGTTTCTTCAGTGCAGGCATTAAATAGCCAGGAGAGAATAGCTTGATCTTGATTGATCCAGTAATTGTAGAGCGGATTGTGTACAAAATTGTTGTCTGAATCAGGATCTGGTAAATATTAAGTTGCAAGAGCAGCTTCACCGGCAAGAGTGGATTTACGAAAGAATTTAACTGGACTTTGAAATGATCCATCGACAAATATGAAGAGATTATAACTTCTTAATAAAGGTATGATTTGAGATTTCCATAAGGTATAATTGGTTGATGATAGTTTTGATGGTGGTTTGAAGGTAAGTGAGATGTGTTTTTCAGATTCAGACATTGTTGAGTCTGGTTTTGGATGAAAAAATTAGTTTGATATGAAGAAAGTTAGGGTTTGAAATAGGTATCTGATGCCATGTCAGAGAGAATAGAGTAGCTAAACAATCTCTCAAAGAAGATAATATTTTGTTTCATTGATTTCTTGAAATATTTTTCATTACAGACACAAGAGGGAGAATCAGATGTTTTTAAAGACACGGGACAAACCGACTCATTACAGCTGTAATTGGTTAGCCACCAATATTTAACTAACACCTGTCAGTGAACTTGAACCAATAGCTAACTAACACCTGGCTATACACACAAGAAAATCACACACTTAATACTAATATTCTAACATAGATTAACACAATCCAGAATGTATAACATTGTTTTTTACCATTTTAAAAATTAGTTGTACTGTCAAGATCAACATTGATATAGATCGTGAGTTTTGATCTCTTAGTGCTCTAGTATTTAGTGGGGACATACTGTTTTGTAAGAGGTATATATATCTAAAAAGATTAACTTCAAAATCATTTTTGTGTGTGTTTTATATCCATCTGATCATGTCACCTTAATATGGTATTTGATTATATCTAATTTCTCAATCAGTTTACATTATTGCCGTATAGTGATATCCTTTTTTTTTTTAATACAACTCTTTTGAGTTGTATTTATTTTCCTTTGAGAAGCTAAGTATAACAATGTCGAAGGTTGAGATCCATCCCAAACTCTTATATTTCACTCAAGCAACTATCATAAATGCATACACAGGAAAATAATAATAATATTTAGTTATATATGTAATATGGTCATGCCACTGATGATTTTGGCTACGATGTTTTTCTTTTGAGATTTACAATTCAGTTATGTGTGAATCTTTTTGGAATCAAGGAAAACTCAAATATTGTAACAAAATTTATTTGTCCATTTTTTGTGTGTGAATAATGTAGTTGCAGGAAATCCTACAATACATCCCTCATAAGAATTCAACACAATCAACATATTTCTTAAGATCACTAACAACACTTTTTATTAATTGAATCTAGAAATTTTACAAGAAGGAAATGAAATCTAAAATACAACACTGTCTTGGACTTTATCTCTCCTCAAAACTTTCTCAACACTCTAAAAATTATCCCCCCTCCTTACGCCTATTCGGCTCTTTATATAGGGTATTACATAGTGGATGACAGCTAAGTTGACCTTTATTTTCAGATCTACTCTTGCGATATTCGCAAGTTTACAAATGTTAAAATTCGCAAACATCCTAAATTTCGCTATATCATCACACTTTTCTCATGTTTACGCTGTCGTCATCTGTTATGTCATTACTGAAATCACTATGCGACGTCTTCGCAATGTTTCTGATGAAGATTTCGCAAGTGTGTTGTTGTTGAGATATTCTGATCTTACATCTTGCCTCTTCTCATGTCTTCTCTGTGAAGGGGAGAATTTCATGAGAATTTGTACTTCAGAATGCCATAGCTGTTCATCTTTCATATTCTTTTATACTGACATGATTCTGTACTCTGCGCAGTATTTATTACACGTATATTTTCTTCCACCCATTTCTTGACACATCTTTTTCAACCACTATTTCTCAACCGTTCACGTCTACTCTTCGCATTAAGTGTGTTTATCTTCTCGAGATCTCTTCTATCTATATATATCTTCTCATTCTTCTCTTCTCTTCTTTTTTACTTCTTCTTCGACTTCTCTGTAACATTATTTCATTGTTCTTCCATGAATTATGTATCTACTTCTGCTATAATTTTCCTTAACTTTTCCTTCATTTCCATACTTAAAATGCCTCCAAGTGGTCATAACGCTAAAACTTCTCTTGAGGGAATTCAGAAAGAATTCCAAAATAAAGGTTTCACATTATCCACTATCCCTCATCAAGAAGCTACTTACATTGTTTCTGCTAAGTTATTTTCTGATCATCATTGTGATGATAAAGAGATCATAGTTTCGCTAGGTCAGATTCTCGCTGGCCTTCCTATCCCTCTTTATGATCATAACCTTCCTTTATTCTATGAAATATTCTCCCACGCGAAGTTCTCGCGGGCAATATATCAATTAAGTGGGGATTGCATTCGCTTAATGCTTGAATTCGCCAACCGTGGTGCTGGCAAAGGGTCTCTTTATTCAAAAGATGTTAGGGATCCTGAATTTAAGGAATTAGAAATTATTCCCGAAAAACACACCGCAGAAAACTTCTTTGATAATTATGAACTAATACCTATGAAGAACGTCAAAACTCGCTGGGGTATTCGTTTGAAGAGAAAGGAAAATGTTAATGACGATAAGAAGCTTATGCATGACATTGATTGGCATTCTGGTAAGAATAAAACTCCTCGCCAATCCAAAGATGAAAAGTGGTGCGTCTTTCCGCTGATGTTGAGGGCCCCTTATGTTTCTGGTTCACACGTGCTTCCTTCGAATCTCGCTACTTACCAACCTTGGGTATTTAATTGGCCCGAGAAAGAGAAAGAGGTATGTTTATTTCATTCAATCTATTATCTTCAATCCTCTTTATACTTATTAACTTTGCGAAAAATTCAGATTTACAAGTTAAGAAGAAGCTACAAGAGGACCAGCAAGGCAAGCACCCTAGCAGCACTTCGCTCGATCATGGATGAAGTAAGAAATACTTTCTTTTATCATTTTTAACAATATTGTTGCCTCTATTTCTTATCTTCATTCGTGTGCGTATATTGGTGTTGTAGTTTTGGAAGAAGAAGGGTCTAATACTGCGAAGACCAAAGGAAAGAGTAAAATTGTTCTTCGCAAGGAAAAATCCATTGCCCCGTCTTCAAAGAAGAGAAAAGTTCGCTCTACCTCTCCCTCAAGTTCCCACTCTGATGAGAGTATAGACGATGATGTTGTATTCGCAAAGGAAGGTGCCTCTCTTGAGTTTTCAATGGTACAATTGTCTAGCATCTTTTCTGATTCCATGCAATGGATTGGTGATGACAATCTCACCAATACATGCAAAGCTCTTGCGAATATATATGACTCCACTCTATTGGATGGTGAAAGTTCTCTTCGTGGAGTTTCTAGATCAATGACTCCTGACTTTCTGAACTCACTTAGTATTCTGGTATGCTTTCATCTCTTTGTTTCTTCTTCATACTTATAATTCAAAATTATATCTATCTTGATGATTTTTTCTTTCTTTCGCAGGCTGGAAGAGCTTCTTTCACTGTTTCCTCAGATTTGGAAAAAAAACGTGGGGCTTTTGAAATTAAAAATCTTCTACTTCGCCAGAGAAATGAAGAATTGGAGGTTGAAGCTGCTGAACTTCGCGAAAAGAATAAGCAGTTGGATTCTGAAAATTCCCTTCAGAAGAACAAAATATCTAATCTTCAAGATGCCAATAAGCAACTCTATGGTATAAAACTTTTCTTCCTTTTTTTCATTTCACTTTCTCATTATCTTTCCTCATATGATTTACCATTTTTGCAGACATTTATAGTCTTTCTGATGAAGCTACCATTCTTCGTTCTTTTCCCGAACCCATAGATAATGATACCCTTCTTGAACTCCTTAATACTTCTTTAAATAGTTTTTCAAATGACAAGATTAAGTCCCTTTCCGTAGATGAACTCAGATCCAAACTTCGCCTCTTAGATATTGACCATAGATCCAGCTTGGGCTTAGCCAATAAATTTAAGCATTTCTATCTTAACTCTAAAGCGGAAATCAATATTTTAAGAACCAAGAACAGTGACCTTATAGATGATAAAGACTGCATTTCTAACCAGGGTGCTCAATCTTTAGCGAAGTTCCAAGAAACCCTGCTAGAGGTCTAAATTGAACGATATGAACTTAAACGTAAAAATGATGTGTTTAGCGAGAGAGAGAATCAAATTCGTTCCCATCTTCTTATAACTTGTAGGACCAGAATATCGCTACAACGATATTCTTGTGATATTTACAACACTTCTACGAGCATCACCGCAAGCTCTTCAACAACACTTTGCGAGTGTCACAGAGTAGCTAAAAGAATGACGTAATGGCTGACGATTGAAGAAACACGAGAAGAACATGTTTGTCTTGCGATGGTTACAACGTCTACGAGAATGAACATTATAACTATTGCGATGAGATCGCAGAGTAAATCCGAAATAAAAGGAAAACTTAGCTGTCATCCACTAGGTAATTTCCTATATAAAGGGTTCCGATAGATACATAGGAGGATGATGTATTTTTGAGAGTTGAGAAAGTCTTGAGGAGAGAGAAACTTCAAGATAATAGTTGTATTCTTGATTTCTTACATTTCTTGTAAACATTTCTGAGAATCAAATAGTAAAGTGTCGTTTTAATTTTCAAATATGAGTTGATTATTGTAAATTCTTAACAAGGGTGTAGTGTAGGATTTCCTGCAACTACATTTTGGCGCCCAAAACAGGGATTGAATTGATATAAATCATAGAAAAGGTAAAGTAGAAGATGAGGATTATTCAAGATTAAGAATATAATTAAACAAATCAGTGAAATAGTTGAAATAAAAATGGTTAGAATCAAAGAGAATTGTAGGAAATTGGAGTGTGGTATGGTAATGAAAACAATGATTGATGAATTCCATGAAAGCATTAAGGGGAAGATACATAAATGAGATTTTGAAGGAAGGAAGATTATGACGGTAGAGAAAATATCATCATTGAAGGATTGGGAAAAGCAGGAGATAACATTTACAGCAGCAGAAATACCAGAAGAAAATTTAAATCACACATCTCCTTTGGTAATTACAATATCCACTATACCAATGGGAAAGGGAAAATCAATAAAATCTGAAGAAGAATGGGTCATAAACATAACTTTGGTGGATGCAGGAAGTTCTGTGGATATAATATTTTATCATACTTTTAAGAAAATGGGATACAAGGATGAAGAAATGTCTTGTTAAACATATCATATTCATGGCTTTGGAAAATCTCTAACAAAACCTAAAGGTGAAATAGTGGTACGAATCCCACTAGGAGAAATCGAAACACAAGTAACATTGTGTGTGGTAGATATGGAATCACCGTATAACATGATATTGGGAAGATCATGGATACATGCAATCAAGGCTGTAACATCAACATTGCATCAATGCATCAAATTTCCT
The DNA here is from genome assembly GCA_023529315.1 of Papaver bracteatum. Lineage (NCBI taxonomy): Eukaryota > Viridiplantae > Streptophyta > Magnoliopsida > Ranunculales > Papaveraceae > Papaver > Papaver bracteatum. The sequence continues at coordinate 30,244 of JAJJWX010000305.1, read as the reverse complement.
ATACCCATTGGAATTGGAAAAATTAGAGGAGATACAGATTTTGCGAAGCTGTGTTGTCAAACTGAAGTGAGAAATTATGAAGAACATCGAAAGCTGCGAAAAGCTCGCAGAAAAATGGCGAGAGAAACGAAGAAAGAAGAGGAATTTAAAGTTTACATGATAAGAGCAAAAGAAGGAAAAGGAATACCCAGCGAAATCTCGCAAGAAGGAGATGAACTCACGAGAATTGTGAAAGCACCAACACCAATGGGAGAACCTGAAGCCAGTTACACCGCAACAGAACCAATAAAGGAGGTAAATATTGGGAGGGAAGAAGAGCCTAAAATGATGAAGATTGGGACTAGAATGGAGGCAGATGAGGAAGAAAGAACTATAAATATTTTGCGAGAGTACAAAGATATCTTCGCGTGGAGCATGTATGAGATGCCAGGAATAGATCCATCAATAGCATGTCATAAATTAGAAATCAACAAATATGTAAGACCATTTAAGCAAAGAATAAGAAAAATTACAACAACATACCATTCCCAAATAGAAGAAGAGTTACAGAAAATGCTCGATGCAGGAATTATAAGGAAAGCAAAATATCCAGAGTGGATCGCAAATATGGTAGTGGTCCCAAAGACGAACAAGGGGATAATAATTTGCATAGATTTTACCGATTTAAACAAAGCTTGTCCTAAAGATAGTTTTCCACTACCAGATATCCCACAAATGGTTGAATCAGCAGCGGGAAATGTTAGAATATCATCGTTGGATGGATATAAAGGATATAATCAAATCCCTCTCGCTGAAGAAGATCAAGAACACAACGCATTTTTTCTCTAAGAGGATTGTATTGCTATAAAAAAATGCCCTTTGGTTTACGAAATGTTGGTGCAACATATCAAAGAATGGTGGAGAAAGTGTTTGCGAGATGGATTCATAAAACATTAGAGGTGTATATAGATGATATGCTGATCAAAAGTAAAGAAGCTGAGAATCATGTGCAAGATTTGAAGGATATTTTTGATCAAATGCGACAGTTTAATATCAAAGTGAATCCTGACAAGTGTACTTTTGGAGTAACTTCAGGAAAAGTTTTGGGGTATATAGTGTCAAAAGAAGGAATACAAATTGATCCAGAAAAAGTGCAAGCAATTCGCGACATGCCATCGCCCACGATGGTTAAAGATGTGCAAAAGCTGAATGGACTCTTAGCCTCGCTAGGAAGATTCATCTCGCGATCTTCAGACAAATGCAAATATTTTTTCGATATACTTAAGAAGGGAACAAAATTCAAGTGGACAGATGAATGTGAAAAAGATTTTCAAGGAATTAAAGAACATTTAATGAACATATCTATCTTACAAAAAGCTGAACCAGGAGAAGAAATATTGATTTATCTCGCAACCACCACGTACGCGCTAAGTGCAGTATTGATGCGAGTGGATGCAGGGGGTGGAGAAGCCAATCTATTATATCAGCAAAACATTTAATTCCTCAGAGAAAAATTATTCAAAGATTGAGAAGTTAATTCTAGCATTGGTTCATGAAACTTTTAAACTTCGCATCTATTTTCAAGCACATAAAGTGAAAGTATTAACAAAAGTGCCAATTGAATCAGTAATGAAAAATTTGAAAAGATCAGGCAGAGTTGAGAGATGGAATGCACAAGTAGGACACTTTGATATTCAATATGAAATTCTATCCTCGCCAAAGTCACAAGTTATAGCAGATTTCTTAGCTGAATTTCCTTTAGAAGATGACGAAGCTGTGGAAGAGATGATGGATGTAGAAGAGGAACATGGAGATCCAAAAGAGCTATTAACAGAACCCAATAGATGGGAGATATTAGTAGATGGATCATCAAATGGAGAAGGTAATGGGGTTGGAGTTGTTTTCATCTCGCCAGAAGGAGAACAAATGGCTTTTTCATTTAGATTGGAATTTGCATCCACTAATAATGAAACAAAATATGAAGCTGTGATTCATGCTCTAAAATTCGCAATAGAAATGAAGTTGGAAAATGCAAGAATTACTAGTGATTCGCAATTGGTTATTCGCCAGATAAAGGGAGAATATACAACAAATGAACCATCTTTGAAGAAATACAAAAAACTTGTTGAAGAATTATCTACGAGAATTCCAAAAATAAAATGGAGACACATATCAAGGAAAGATAATAGACTCGCATATGCATTTGCTTTCATATCTAGTATGATGACAAATCCAGCCGCGAGGTGTATAAAAATTCAAACACTTTTATCACCTTCAATAAATAAGGAAGAAGAAGAAACATATGTGATGATGATAGAAGCTGACGAGGAAGAGCAACAAAGCAATATCACATATTGGCGAGCAGATCTTCATGCGTACTTAGAGAGAGGAGAAATCCCAAGAAATCGACTAGAGGCACATAAATTAAAAAGTAGGACAACCAATTATGAGCTAAGAGATGGAGTATTATATCGCATATCTTTTAATGGACCATCGCTAAGATGCTTGACGAGAGAAGAAAGACAAAAAGTGTTAAAAATGTTGCATACTGGTGATGCTTGTAATCACAGTGGAGGAAGATCTTTGGCATATAGAAAAAAAAATACAAGGATATTACTAGCCATATATGCATGAGGATGCGAAGCAACTCTCAAGGCGTTGTGAAGATTGTCAGTGATATGGAAAAAAAGATACATGCACCAGGAGCACCATTATCATCTTCAACAAGTGTATGGCCTTTTGGGAAATGGGGATTAGATATTGTGGGACCATTTGTGCCTGGTTCTGGAAAAAAAAAGTATCTAATTGTCGCAACAGATTATTTCACAAAATGGGGAGAAGTAAAAGCAGTACAACATATTCGCGACAAAGACATTTTTACATTCATATTCGAAAATATAATTTGCAGATTTGGGATTCTTGCACAATTGGTATCTGATAATGGAAAGCAGTTTGAAGGACAAAATATAAAATTGTTACTTAATGCATTTAAAATCAAATGTGGAAAGTCAACACCATTATATCCACAAGGAAATGGATAGGCAGATGCAACAAATAAGACAATTGCAGATATATTAAAGAAGAAATTAGAAGGGTACCATAGGGTATGGTGCGAGCAAGTGCATAATGCAATATGGTCTTACAATACAACTAGAAGAGAAGCTACTGGAATGTCACCTTTCTGTTTAACATATGGGGTTGAAGCTGTATTACCAACAAAATTTGCTATTCCTACAACAAAAAGAGAGGCTTGGGAAAGAAATTTAAGTGCTGGCATGATTCTAAATGAGTTGGATGAATTAGAAGAGAAAAGAGAAAAAGATTTACAACACATGGAAAATTATCAACGAAGATTATCTCGCGAGTACAACAAACGTGTTAAAGAACGTAAATTCCAACCAGGTGATTTAGTGCTGCGAGAAACACCAAATTATCAGCGAGAAAATGGTGGAAAACTGGCGAGAAAATGGGATGGGCTGTACATCATTAAAGAGATAGTTTGAACTGGGGCATACAAACTAATGGATCCTGAAGGGAGAAATGTTGGTCAAAGACTTGATAGACCATGGAATAGATTATTTCTGAAAAGGTATTATCAATGACAACTTCTGCGAGATTAGAAATGCTGGTATGTGGTATGATAAAACAGATAATAAATTTTTCTATTACAACTGAGATATTCTTCCAATAACAAAGCAAAATCAGAACTTCGAGCATATCGCAAGAAAGGCGAATAAAAATTTCGCAGAGATTAATAGAATGGGACGAACCTTTATGGCGTGCACCTTAGTTCGCGAATAAAATTTCGCAAGAGGCAAATGTAAGACCTAATAGTGCATCATATAAGAGGGTATCTCTTTACATGACTCATGGATAAGGTTATACCGCTACTGGAACCTGAGTCATGCAGATGTTGGGGTTAAAGAAAACCTATCCAGGAGAGAGACCTTGGATTTCCAACTATATAAGGTTATACCCTGGTTGGACGACCAAGGATTTCTTCTAAGAAGTGCAGAGTATGACCAAGGCGCCGAGGTACACGGTTGAGCCAACGGTGCCCTGGGCGTACGAAACTACCCTGGCCATTCTTGGTAAGTCTTGGCTATGATGCACTTGGCCCAAAGAAAACCCCACTTAGGGTGCAGTCTTGTAACTATAAGCCATATAGGCATAAAGGACAAGAGGCTGCGAAAACAACTGGTTGTTGGTAAATCCGGACGAGAGGAGCTAGTCTTGTATGCCCGATGTTCTCTCCTTGAAGGGGAAACCAGGGGGAAGATAAGGGTGGCACCCTCCATTAGGGAGCTGATAAATGTCTAAAGACGGCAATGTCATGGGGATTTATGATCGCAAGAACATTTAGGCATGTCATATTATCGCGTGACAAAAATTATACAGAGGAAACAAGCCACAAGAGAAAAGTTAAGATGAGGTATGTAGGTACCGAATATCACAAGGCATTAGCTTACGAACATCAAGACAAATATAAGAGGAAAGACAAATATAAGACAAATACGAAGATAAAGGAAGCGTAGGGAAATATGAAGATTTGCGAAGATAGAATAATCTCACGAAGATATGTTGCGATACTTCGCAACACATATACAGCTGTACATAGTTCATTATAAATAGGAGTTCAAATGTAAAATTGGGAGGTTCTTTTAGTGAGTGTGGAAAATTATCTTAGGAGAGAGAATAGAAAAAGCTGTAACTATTCTAATTCCATTTTGATAATTCTATGTAATCAACTAAGATAATTAATAAGAAAATTATCATTAACCATCAAGAACTTCTTGAGTTTTTACTAATTCTATTGAGGGTGTAGTTGTAGGTAATTCTGCAACTACATAATTGGCGCTAGAAACAGGGATTTGAAGAATTCCTGTACCAGAAAAATGACAAGAAGAAGAAACACATCAGAACCATTAACTGAAATAAGAAGAAGTGTAAGGCTCGCAGGAGGAGAAGCAAATATAACAGGAGAACCTAGTACGAGAAGGAGTAATCGAAGAAGTCAAGCTCAACAAATAATAGATCATGATCGAGTGAGTATACACACTTGGAGAACTGAAGAAGAAAATAGAGAACCACAAATCAGAGAAAATGGGAGGTTGATGGGAGGAACAATTCTTGAAAGAGAAAGGGAAATGTTAGAAATATTGAGACAAGGAATTCAAGAAGAACGAATGATCGAAGCTGAAGAACGTGCCAATTTAACAAGACAAAATCAAGAATTGAGGATGGAAAATGAGATGTTACAAAGAAGGAAATCTCAAAGTGTTGCAAGATCAAATGTTAGAACAGAAAGAGAAGGACAAAATTCACCAATAATCAATAATGAAAATAATACGCAAGAACAAGCGCAGAATCAAGGTGAAAGAAATCGAGAGAATCGTTTCATTCTAATACCAAACCATGAACAAAACATGCAGAATTTACGAACAAGGCCAAATCCTAGAGAAAACAATCAGACTCAAGAGGAAGAACAACAACTTATGGAAGAAACTGAGAGACAACAAGCAGTACATCAAAATAATCACGAGAATGGAGTAAGAAGATATGAAGAGGCTCGTAACAAACAAAATGTTGAGTATGAAAAAATTAAGAGAAGAATTGTAAATCAACAAACATAAATAGAGAGGAATGAACCAAACTCTCGAATTGGAGTACAAGCAAATCAAGAAGAAATAAATCACAGAAGGAGGAGAATTGAAGAAGAAGAAATTCCCGATATTCGCATGAGAAGAATGAGAAGAATAGAAAGGGAAGAACAATAATTCCAAGATGCTCTGCGACTAAACAATTATGATAATTTAGAAAGAAGATATTTGCAAAATTATGAAAATGAAAACATTAATGAAGAATATGATAGCATGCGAAGGATCGCAAGGGAGGAAGCGCAAGAACGCAGAAGAAGAGAAGCTGCATTAAAAAGACCAGTGGATGAGAATTCTGAGGCAAATGCACGGATCTTTCGAGAATTAGCAGAAATGAGAGGGATGATAAACAATAGAAGAGGAGAATATAGGAGGGAATTAGATGAAGCAATAGAAGAAGCTGCAAGGACTCCATTTGCTAGAGAAGTACAATTGGGAGGAATTCCACCAAAATGCAATTTACCCACACTTACCAGTATCTTTGATGGGACTTCATGTGCTATTCAGCACATTAAAGCATACATAAGATGCATGTTACAATGGGAGAATCATGATGCTTGTGTTATGCAAGTACTTCACATCAAGTTTAACAGGGGAAGCTTTAAAGTGGTTCGAAGGACTCCCTAAGAACACTATTATGTCATTCAGTCATTTGCAAGCAACTTTCCTTGGAGCATATATCACAAATCACTCTCACTCACTTGGTATTGAAGATGTATTTGGTTTAAAACAAAGAGTGGGTGAAAGTTTGAAGCATTTGGTAAGACGGTGGAAGACTATGTGCAATGATATGGCAGGGCGCGTGGATGAGAGATACTTGATTCTCGTCCTTCATAAATGCGATGTTCGCAAATCGAACAATTATATGCTCAAATCTTCAGAAGAAAGAATTCCATAATGATGGCAGAGTTACGAGAATTGCAAGAAGAATACATTACACTAGAGGAAAAGCAAAACAGTATGGAGTCATATCCAGCAACAAATACTAGCAATCAATATGGAAGAGCAAATTTACTTCCCAAAATAATCAATGTAGTAGCAGGTACTTCGCAAACATCCTCACAAACTTCTTCGCAAATTTCAGAAGAGAAGAAAATCAATGATAGCCAGCCAAAAATGGTAGCAATGGGTAGTAGAGATCAAGAGTAATATGATAGAGAGAGGAATTTCTATAATCGAATAGGAAATAACCATATTCCAAGATTAGATCAACAACAAGAAAATTATGGGGGACAAAGACAAAATTATTTTGGACAAGGGAACCAGAGACAAAATTATAACAATGGTCAAGGAGGTCAAAGAATGGTGAGGGAAGAGATAAAATTACCACCTTTTAATACAAGTGTAGAAAAGATATGGCAGGAAATTATCCTGGTAGAGCATATACCAACTCCCTGGAACATGGGAAAGGAACCACCAATGGGTCCAAGAAGTCATGAATTTTGTTCATATCATCATTTTCATGGACATTCTACAAATAATTGCCATAATATCAAGAGGATAATCTTGCGAATGATTGATCAAGAAAAACTAAATCAATTTTTACTTAAGCGCATACACGGTCGCAACAATTACCACAAGCTCCACCATAACTCGTAGGGAGAACACAAGACAAGAAAAGGGAGAAGAAACCCTACATATAGAAGTGGGGTCAAAAGCAAGGAATGTTTTCTCAATTCCATTGTTCATTCATATAAAACCATAGAGGATTTTCATGATAATGTGTTAAGCGAGGTATATGCGAGGGATGGTGAAGGAAAGGAAGTAATGAACATCGCAAAAATTTCACGACTTGAAGATTGGCGAAGCGTGAAATTTCTTTTGAAGCCACCAAATTCCGAAGGTTGTGAAGCACATGGTAATCCATTGGTAGTAAGATTAGCAATCTACATGAATATGGAAGAAAACGAAGATGATATGGAGGAAGAATCAATTGGTCTTAATAGGATTTTGATTGATACGGGAAAGTTCTCATCAATATTCTCTTCCATTCTGCTTACAAAACTATGGGGGGAAAAGATGCAGATTTAATACCTTCTACCTACAGAATTTATGGTTTCAATGGAACTGCTAACAAGCCCAAAGGAGAAGTGAGCATGCGAATTCCATTAAGTGTAATGCGAACTGAAATCCTGTTATGCGTTGTTGATGTTGAATCACCGTATAATGCTTTGATAGGAAGACCATGGCTTCATGGAATTCTAGGCGTTGCTTCCACTCTACATCAGTGCATAAAGTTTCCTCATATGAAGGGTGTTGGAATTATCAAGGGTGATTGGGCTGAGGGAAAGAAATGTTACGATACAGAAGTAGAAGTTTGCGAAGGAAAAATTACTGAGAAGGGAAATTGGAGAAAAAGAGAAAAGGCTATGAAAAAAAGTGAAAATTTAATGGCGGAGGATTAAGGCAAAAGAGAATAAAATTACGATGATAATCACACAAGAAATTTACGATGATAATGAGGGGTTATGATTTGCAAAGAAAGAAGAAGGAAAGTAATAAAACAAGAAGGTAATCAGTATGTTTGCTCGTGGAAATGAGGTATGCTACAAAACAAAAATCTTATTTTGTGGTAAATTTTACGAATATTGTGATTCTCTGAACTACTTACAAAAAAGAATTTCCTAAGCAATTGTAGACGACTCTCATCATTCCTCTCGGAACTCACTGAGTGCAGTGCCTTTCTTAGGAAATTCATTAGGGGTTATGATTTCCTGATGAATTGCTTACAAAAATCTTACTCGCAGGAAATTGGGAAAAGTTACGAGTTTCAAAATTTATATTGTGATTAAACTTTCATTAATTTGCGAATAAAAGACCGCAATCTGTGATCAGCCTCCAAAAAAGAAAGAGAGCTTTAAAATTTTATACGGTGCAAACCTTTGTGGCGTACACCCTAGTTCGCGAAGCTATATTTCGTAAGAGGCAAAGTCCTAAAGTACGTCATTTAAGGGGGTACCTATAAACGTGGCTAAGGGTAACCGGAACACCACCAAGGGCCCTTAGTACATGGTAAAAATTTAGGGGTACAACCCAATAATGGGGTACCTATCCGGGTTAGACACCTTGGATTCTCACCTAATCTAATGACATTACGCAATATAAAATGCGATGTAAGAAGATTTGGGTTGGGCGACTAAGGCATACTTGTCTTTCCCAAGAAGTGAAAACGATCAAGGCGCCGAGGTACACTAATGAGTCAAGAGTGCCGGGTGAGGTTGAACCACATCTGCCATTTTTGACAAGTGTTGGCAAATGATGCATTTGGCCCAAAGATACCCCATAGGGTGCAACCTCGTAACTATAAGCCCTATAGGCAAAAAGGATAAGAGGTTGTGATCAAAAGTCAGTTGTTGCGAGGTAACCTGGATGGGAAGAGCTAACCTTGTATGGTCGATGTACGCTTCCTTGAAGGGGCAACCAGGGGGAAGATAAAGGGGAGCACCCTCCATTAGGGAGCTGATACGTGCTATAAGACGCAAATGTCATGAGGCTTCTTGTTTGCAAAAACATAAAGGCTTGTCATATTTGTGCAACAAATGAAGTTCTCATGAGCATTCTAAAAAAAAAAAAAAAAAAAAAAAAAAAAAAAAAGAGAGAAGGAAAACATACAAAAAGAACTTGCAGAATGAAACAAAGAAGTTAAGATGAGATCAATGGGTTATTACATGAAAGTGTAAAACGTCCCCGCGATTTCATCGCAAGACGATAATGTCACGAGGTTGTATGTTCGCAAGAATGTTCAGACTTGTCATATTATCGCAAAAATTATTACAAAAAGTGGTGGCAAAATAAAACCTTTACTTAGGAAGGCATGATAAGACCACAGCAATTAATGAAATTCATTACATCAATATCATTGGAAATTTTTTTACAAAAATATACATCATGAAGCCTTGAAGAGAAGACAACTTCGTCAATATCATTGAAGAATTTTTACAAGAAGTCCTATCAAAGAAGACAACCTCATTGAAGAATTTTCACGAAGAATTATCAAAAGATGCGATTTTGATAGCAATCAAATCTGATAAGTTCATATTAAGTAAAATTTTACGAGAATTACCTACTTCTTATACTTCTCCATATATTGAATATTTTTCCAAAAGTTGAATCCTTCTTATAATTCTTCAAGAATATCTCATATTTATTATACTTCTTCAACGAATATTTCATTTGGTGAAGGTCAAGTAATCATTATACTTCTTCATATGTTACGTAATTATTCACATATTGAATATTTCTTGTATCTCTTCATTTGGTGGATTGAGTACTTCTAATACTTTTTATTTCTCTTCATTTGATGGATTGAGTACTTCTAATAAAGCTTCAAAGGTATTGTATATGTAGTATACTTCTTAAGGATATTTCATATATTTTATTTCTTATACTTCAAAGGGAGGATTTCTTATTTACAATCGTAACAAGTTGAAACTTCGTAAGATAAATAGAGGCAACAATATATTATAATACTTCCAACAATGTTTAATCATATGAAGAGAAATAATAGGGGGAAAAGAAGATACTAAGCTTTATCTGTGAGTTAGATATCATTTCTCTCCACATAATCAAGTTATGCGAATAAGAGAAATAATCAGTCAAAGAAAGTTTAATTCAAATTAAGCTTTGAAAAATAAATTGTTGGATTGATTAAAAGTGCAATCAAGAAGAAAGTGTTATACTGAAAAGAAATAGAACAGACATACAAAAAAGAGTGAAGTTATAGAACAGATATACAAAAAAGAATGAAGTTATTTTTCAGGCGATTTATTCCCATCAAAATGATCTTCTTCTTCAGATTCACCATCATCTTCAACTTCACTTTCAGAGATTTCCAGATATGGAGTATCTTCAGGAATTTCTTCGGAAAGGAGCGTATGGTACTTCTTGAGCGGAATTTCATTATCTTCACAAATCTTGCGAGTCATCTTAGCTCGAAAACGCTTGACATATAAACTATGGTTATCTTTGGGAAATTAGAAGCTGAGATCTCAAATCGAAATTTTCTTATTACGGTTAGCAAGTATAATTTCAGTTGTCATTCATCTTCGCGTAATTTTCTGCAACAAGGAGAGAAATTAAGGAATCAGTTAATAAATTACGAAGGAAAAGAAATCAAAATGATTATCATCGCAAAGAATTTACCTTCTAATTGCTTCTTATCATTACGAAGAAGAATTTTCAAGCTTTAATTGATTATTCTCCTCAAGAAGAGAAGAATTATCAATTGCAATGTTCGTGATTGTGAATTATCTTAGGCATGACGGGATGTTAATTCTGCATTGTCAATACTTAAATCCTCTACTTTTTGACGGAGATTTGAATTTTCAACCTCTAACTTCTTACAATGATTCAATGTTTTCTTCTCAGCAATAGAATGACGTCTTTCCCAATCGAAACAGTTTGTGACTAACTCTTCCAAAATAAACAAGAAAGAAGGGATTAGAAATCAATGAAATAAAGGAAATAAACAAGGAATAGAGAAGAAACTTACCATGCTACCCAAAGCATATAATGAAGCAGAGAGACAAATCTTGAAATGCCTTTGAGGGAGTTATTATCAATTACAGTAGGAACTTTACAAGCCTTCGCAATAAGTTTGCGAGCATTCACTGTAGGAAAATTTCCTAATCCACGAGAAGAATGAAGGAAAGCCTCAGAGATGCTAACCATTGCTGAGGCAAAAGTCTCTGGGATACTGCAATCTTCATTTTCACCTTCATCAACATCATTATCATCGTCTCCTTCGTCAGAAAGGGTATCGAATTAGAACCAAAGTCCTTCTCAGAAATTTATCATCTTCATCACCAAGATCTTCCTCAATATTCTCATTAGAAGAGATTACATTGGAATGAGGCTTGGTTGAGAGTTTCTTCTTTTTCTTCCTCTCGTAAACAACATCTTGAAGTTTCCTTTTCCCTTTGCGAAGAGCATCATCTTGACTACCAGAATCTTGAGTAACCTTCGCAGCACGAAGAGTTTGTTGTCTCGTAGTTAACCTTTTAGAAGAAGTAGAACTCTTATTTTCACTCGCAGCAATCTCAGGAAGAAGTGGAATCTGCAAATTCAAATAAGGATAAGAAACAGAGGCAACAATATATTGTTTAGAAAAATACGAGAGTGTTTCTTACCTCATTTGAAATTAAAGGGTAACAAAAAGATAAGGAGATGGAAGTACATACATTTCTATAAACCCAAGGTTGATAATTGCGATTACGAAGATTCGTAGGAAGTTCTACTATCCCAGTAATATAAGAACCCGATAACATTAAAGGGTACTTATACAAATCTTCATCATTAGAACGACGAGGTGTATTATTATTCCCTGAAGCATAATCAATATCGTGCATGAGAAGATCATCTGCTGCGATATTAGCTTTACGATGAAGACGAACACCCCAACGATTATCTTCTTTCCTCGCAGGAATTAGTGTGTAATTTTTGAAGAAACCTTCAATGTATAATTCCGCAGCAACAATTTCCATATCTTCAAATCCGGTTTCCTAAGATCAATGAATACAAAGATTTCCCAAAAGTGGCACGATTTGCGAATTCAACTAAGAGGCGAATACAATCACCGATCAATTGGTAAATGGCACAAGAAAAATTGGGGTGGGAAATAATTTCATAGAATAGAGGAAAGTTAACATCATAAATAGGAAGAGGAAGACCTGCGAGGATTTGACCTCGTGAGATTAAAATTTTCTGATCATCCCAAACATAGTTAGTAAAAATCTTTACACAGAGAGAAGATTTATTATCATAGCCATCAATCTCAGAGAGAATGAGGTCTCTATCAGAAAGTTCTGCATTAATCTGTCCAATAGTTTTCTTCTTTGGTGCCATTGAATATAAGATGGAAAATAGAAGGGGGAAAAGATAAAAAAGATTGCATAGGCAGAAGTGATGGAGAAGACGAATAAGATAAGAGAATAAAAAGAAAAATCTAAGGATTATATTTATAAAGAAGAGAGAATTCGATGAAGATAGAAACTCATCAATGCGATTAAACGTGAACGGTTGAAAAGAACGGTTACGAAGAAACGTGTCAAAAAGGTAATGGAAAAGAAAAAAGACGTGTTGCGAATTTAACAGGTGGTGATAACTATATTAAATTTACGAGAATAGATTCTCATGACATTCCTTCTTCGTAGAATTGACATGAGAAGAGGCAAGATGTAGGTACCGAATATCACAAGGCATTAGCTTACGAACATCAAGACAAATATAAGAGGAAAGACAAATATAAGACAAATACGAAGATAAAGGAAGCGTAGGGAAATATGAAGATTTGCGAAGATAGAATAATCACACGAAGATATGTTGCGATACTTCGCAACACATATACAGCTGTACATAGTTCATTATAAATAGGAGTTTAAATGTAAAATTGGGAGGTTCTTTTAGTGAGTGTGGGAAATTATCTTAGGAGAGAGAATAGAAAAAGCTGTAACTATTCTAATTCCATTTTGATAATTCTATGTAATCAACTAAGAGAATTAATAAGAAAATTATCATTCACCATCAAGAACTTCTTGAGTTTTTACTAATTCTATTGAGGGTGTAGTTGTAGGTAATTCTGCAACTACATAATTAGGTCAATGGGTTTTTACATGAAAGTGTAAAGACGTCCTGCGATTTCATCGCAAGACGGCAATGTCATATGATTTAGTTCTCGCAAGGGAACTTAAACTTATCATATCGTCGCAGAAAAGTTGAAAAAATGTGGATAAGACAAGATCAAAGGGTTTTTACATGTAAATGTAAAGACATCCTGCAATTTTGTCGCAGACACAAAAATTTGGCAAAATAAGACCTTTAACTAGGAAGGCAAAATAAGACCAAAAAATAAGACCAACAGAATAATCTCAAACATTAACTATTCCATTCAAGAATGTAGGGAAGATTTGTTCATCGCAGGAGAATATATGGGAAAGAAGATTCCTTCAGAATTTTTTCAGAAACATTATTGCAAAAAGAAGAAAATATCGCAGTAGTACTCATCATATCTCAGATCTATTACTAATATCGCAAGAAGTATAACCACACAACACGCAAAAAGAAGATACAGGAAATAATTCAACATTACAAGAAAGATAATGAAGGGCAAGTATGGGAATGGATAAATAAAATCTCATTATCTTCCTTGAGAATATTCAAAATAGCAGAAGTAAAAGTTGAAATTCCAGAGTTGCAAAAATTTACTTAGTCTCGCAAGAAAGAGGAAGGAAAAGAAAACAAAAATAAAATTCAAGCTTCAGCGTTGGTCGCACCAGATTCATTATTTTTGCCAGTATTGTCAGCTTCACCAACATTCTTCTCATTGCGAGTTTCTCCTTCTTTTGCTTCTTCACCAATAATTGCTTCACCATCTGTAGTTACTTCTCGAGGAGGGCTTTTTTCTTCTTCTAGATCTTCCTGAGAAATATCTTCTTCACCACATACATATTCTAAATCCTTATCCATGGGAAGAGGAACTTCATCATCATCAACTTCTAGAGGAAGAACAGATACAAGAGGGAGTGACTAGATAATCATAATGTCGCTCACAAGAACCTCAGCACTAAGGTGAACCTTGCGAAGGAAACCTCTGTCACGATTTCTAATCTCCATATTCTTAAAGTATTCTAGATAATCAAATCTTCTCTTTGCTTGGTCGCGAGATTTTACAAAATTAGAAGTGAGAATCCTGTTTTCTTTGAGAACTTTATCCAATTTATCAGTCAGATCAGAAATGATAGAGTAAAGACTTCTTTCAGATTCTGCGAGAAACAAAAATGACAAGAAAATATTCAGATGAAAATCTCGCAAGAAGCATAGCGGAGAAATGAAATAGAAAAATTAATATTCAAGATAGTCAAAATGACTACCTTCTTTTTGGGAAGTTAAGTTTTGGATTAATGTTAAGCAACAGTTCCCCCATTGATTCATGAAATCGTCAAATTTATCCCCCACTATACCCTTCAGGCGATATTTTATGTTTTCTTCTTTGGAATGGAGATACGAGTTTTCCTTTGCTAATGAAGAATAAGATTCTTATAATTGGGAGTATTGTTCTTGAAGCTTGTTGGCCTTTAAACTAAGAGTTAACCTACCCTTGATAAGTTTATCTATCTCAGCAGCAGATGATTTAGTTACTTTCTTGAGTTCATCCTTAAGAGAATGAAGAGATTGATCTTGATTATCACATATTCTTTGAAGATTACTCAATTGTTGCGAGGAAATCGTCATCAAGCTTGAAAATCTATGCTTCTCTTGGGATAAAGTCCTATTTTCGTCTGATAAAGATTCCATCGCCAGATTAGCCTTGATTAACAAATATGAGAGGCGAGTAACTTCGCTACTTAATAAGTTTTGGCTTTGCAATAATTGATTATTCTCGTTAGTAAGATTATCTATTTGACCAATCTAATATGTGTAGAGATTATCTAATCTACTAAACTGGTCCATCTAAGAATCTTTTTCAACACGAGCTTCTTCAGCGATAGATTTAAATTTAAGTCTCTCAATGAATCGATTTTGATTTAAGACTAGATATACAAGCCAAGAATTTTAGAAGGAAACTTAAGTACAGAGAAGATGAAAATTTACTAGAACAGAAAAACAAAAAGATAGAGGCAAGAAAATTATACCTTTCAGCTCGTTATTTTCGCTGCGAAGATTCTCGCAGTCAAGAGAATAATTGCGAAGATTTTGGCAGAGAATATCACTTTCTGAAGTTTTGGCTTGCAGACTTCTCTTTAGAGATTCAACTTCATTTTCCAAACATGCTCACGAAGCAGTACAGTCAGAACCAAAGTATTTGAGTAAAGTCTCGCAGACATTATATTTAAAAGGGTCAATAGAAGACTTTCTAGCATCATGTAAAATGTCAGACAAAACTTTAAAGGCAACGTCAACCTCTACTGGTGCTTCTTTGGATAAGGGAAGAGGTATAAAAGGTGAATTGGTAATGATGGTGAGTTGGAGATTTGAGTTAGTTGTAATGGTTGCATCATCAAAAGGAGGAGTATTTGGAAAAGTCACAGTTGAAGGTAATAAAGGACTGGAGGGAATTTCATTAACAACAGCTTTGGGAATATCGTTTGTCAAAAGGTTAGTGGAGATAGGGATGTTGGCAGCGATATTCTCGCAGATAAAAGAAGGAGGATCAAATTTCGAGGGTATTGGGATAACTTTCACAGATGTCAACTTGGGAATGATGATATCAGCTTCAAGAGTTTTAACTTGGCGGGATCTTTTAGGAGGTCTAGCGATGTTCTCGTCATTCTGTGAATAATAACTTAGATAAGAAACAGAGGCAACAATATTGTTATTAAGAAATAGAATGTGTTTCTTACTACCTTATTACTCGCAGAAACCCTTTTCTTTTCAGTTGGCCTTTTGCGAGGATTAGGATTTTAAATTATAGATTGGGCGTTAGGAGTAGTTCCACTGAAGAGAAAACATAACATGGGTATTATGAAGAATCAAATAGAGAAGATTAGAAAATATGAGTAAAAATTGGTTCAAACAGATATCATAATTGAAATGCATACCTTGATGACTCCATTAGAACAGCAGCAGGAGAATATGAAGAAGGAGAAAAGTTGCAGACGGAAAACAAAGTAAACAGATGAAGAAGATAGAAAAATAAAATAAGAAAATTAGTTATGTAACCTAATTCTACCTTTTATAGGCAAAATGGGATGACCTGTTGAGTAGAGACGTGTCAGTAAAAAGAAGAGTTTACGACACGTGTAGGAGGTTAAGCTAAATTAACGGAGTCTTGTCTAGAAGAAAATATGGAAAGAAAGGAAGCTGCGAGTACTATGTAGAGTTAGAGATTCTCATATCCTCTCCACTTTGTGAAGAAGACATGAGAAGAGGCAAGATGTAGGACCAGAATATCGCTACAACGATATTCTTGCGAGATTTACAATACTTCTGCGAGCATCACCGCAATCTCTTCAACAACATTTTGCGAGTGTCACAGAGTAGCTAAAAGAATGACGTAATGGTTAACTATTGAAGAAACACGAGAAGAACATGTTTGTCTTGAGATGGTTACAACATCTATGAGAATGAAAATTATAACTGTTGCGATGAGATCGCAGAGTAAATCCGAAATAAAAGGAAAACTTAGATGTCATCCACTAGGTAATTTCCTATATAAAGGGTTCCGATAGATACAGAGGAGGATGATGTATTTTTGAGAGTTGAGAAAATCTTGAGAAGAGAGAAACTTCAAGATAATAGTTGTATTCTTGATTTCTTACATTTCTTGTAAACATTTCTGAGAATCAAATAATAAAGTGGCGTTTTAATCTTCAAATATGAGTTGATTATTGCAAATTCTTAACAATGGTGTAGTGTAAGATTTCCTGAAACTATATAACTAATGATGATGAATTCTCTTGGGCTGCGAAAATTCTAGATGACGCCGGAAATAATCTAGGTATAAGTGTTAGTCTCCACACCGAGCACATGGTCTTGGTTAGAGATATGATTTCTGACTAGGAAGGTTGTTGTTAACTGTTCTTCCTTGTTAACTATATGTCTTTTATAAATTTCCACTAAATTATTAATTCCTTGTTATATCTTCGCAGAAGCTGAAGAAAGATTTCGCAAAAGAATTTAAGAACTTGAAGCTGAAAAAGCGAAACTCACAAAGGATTTTGCATCTCGTAATGATAAATGTTCTAAGCTGAAGAGCCAGTTGAAAATTACTGTTGCAAACTTTAAAAATGATGCTACTCTTTTTCATAACCAGACTATTAAAATGGTTTGTGATGACAATAACATTCCGCATTCCACATATCCTTATATCTTAGATGAAGTCCCAAAGAACACTCCTGATTTGGTCATCTCTGATAGCGATGCTAGAGAAGAATAAGAATCTGACGTTAGTGAGGAAGGAGAAGAGTCTGATGAGGATGATGAAGAATCAAGCAAGAAATAATTTTTGCTTCCTTCTTTGATTTTTTGTACTATCTGTATATTTGTCTTTTAATCCTCTATTTTTGTAATCTATTACTGCGAATTTCTTCAATCTTCAATACAAGTTCTATTTCTTTGTTTCTTCCTGCATGTGTTAAAAAAAAATTCTTTCTCGCAATATGATTAATCAATATATATTTTATTTTTCACTTTGTGCGTAAATCTATCATATGGAAACAAATAACATATTCTCATTTTATGCATTCCCATACTTGCCTCTGTTATTTGTGTTCAAATGAGAGATTAAGCAAGTTACCTTTGTGCAGTAAGATTGTTGCAAAATCTTTCAGTATATGCATTCCCAAATCTCGCAGTTATTTCTGCATAATCTCGCAATCACAGATTATAAAATTGCAGTATTTCTTGTATTCTGATGTGGTCTTATTTTGCCTTCCTAAGTAAAGGTCTTATTTTGTCACCTCTTGTCATTACGACAAAATCGCAGGATGTCTTTGCATTTTCATGCAAAAACCCCATGATCTTGCCTTAAATTTTTTTCTCTTATGATTTTTGCTGAGACAATATGACATGCCTAAATATTCTTGCAAAAATAAAGCCCTATAACATTGTCGTCTTGCGACGAAATCGCAGGACGTCCGTACACTTTCATGTACTGACCCATTGATCTCGTCTTATCTTTTTATTTTGTATTATTGCCTCTTCAAGATTGTCGCACAAATATCACAAGCCTAAATATTCTTGCGAAAATAAAGACTCATGACATTTGCGTCTTAAGACACTTATCAGCTCCTTAATGGAGGGTGCCGCCCTTATCTTCCCCTTGGTTGCCCCTTCAAGAAGACGTACTTTTGCCATACAAGGCTAGATCCTCCCATCCAGTCTTGACAACAACCATTTGTTTTCACAGCCTCTTATCCCTTTTTCCTATATGGCTTATGGTTACGAGACTGCACCCTAAGTGGGGTTTTCTTCAGGCAGACTTCATCATATCCAAGACTTGTCAAGAATGGCAAGGTACGTTCCAGATGCCCCGGGCACTCTTGACTCAACCGTGTACCTAGGTGCCTTTGTCATATTATGCACTCCTTAGGAGAGTCCTTATTACCCTAGTCTCCCAACTCAAGTCATATGATTAAGTTGAGAATACAAGGTGTAAGGACCCCCAAGCTCGTCAACACTATTTGACAGGTCAAGCGATTACTAAGAGAAGATTTAGCCGTTAATAACTCGATTAGTTTAATACAAACGTTAATTTATAGGAACTAATCTAACAACGATCTAGATACGAAACTAGTACCATCGGTTAGATTTCGAAAAGTTATGTGAACTGGACTACTCGAGCGTGTCGTTTGAATATCGCACGGAAAAGAATATATCAGATTACTAAGGAGGAAAATAAGTCTTTTAAATCTCAAAACGACCTGGATGCCCATATCATGTGGGAGGGTGCCTTTATCATTTTCATTTGGCCTTATCTCCATGTCGTGAAGATAACTCTCTTATTTCTCTTCTTTTTCATTCATCTTCTTTCTTCTTCTCTTTGTATGTTCTTTCTCTTCCTCTCTTGTTCTTCTTCTTCTGCATGTGTTTGAGAAATTAAAAAGGAAGCCTTGTGATCGGTAGGAGGTGGAGAAGATCATGGAGTAGATGATAATGATGGTGTCGTGGTTTGTTGTTGATTCAGAAACGAAGGAGGAAGTAAATTAATTAAGATTAGGGGTTTTCTAGAAATTGAAATAAGAATCGAATTGGTGGTAATAAAGTGTTATTGAAGGATAAAGGACAATTGGGTTGTAGTTTAATTGAAGTTCTGAAGTCGTTTTGGAGATGATTTAAGAATTAGGGTTTCTGAAGTTGATTTCAAATTCAATTAAAGGTAAATAAGAAGGAATTAAAAGATGGATTTGATAAGTTGGAAGGTTTTGAATGGATGTATCAAGTTTGAATCATATAAGCAAAGATTATAAATTGAATTAGGGTTTTGCTTAGATTTGAAGATGGTGATAAAGATTAAGAGTCTGAAATCGAGAAAAGAGAAGTAGAGTTAAAGAACCAGTGAATAGTGGTGGTCTCAATTCAGGCGTTGATTCAAATTCAAGAAGAATCAAACAAGGTAATTTAAGGGTTTCTCATATTTTGAATATGTTTTTATGGAATTGAGTATGAATTGATGGATTGTTTCATGTGTTTGTGTTTTTTTTGGAATTCCTGAGTTTATCCCTCAGATGGTGAAGCTGTGTATGTGTGTTGTGTGATAAAGATGGAGTTTGCAGACAATGTATTCATTGTGATTTAATGGAATTTAGTGGTGATATGGCAGGTGGTGATGAAGCTTTTGATTATGAAATTACAGAGTTAGTTGCAGTGATTACAGTTGTGGATGATATGTCTGGAGTGTAAGTTATGAACTGATTGTTATTGAGATTTAGTTTGATTGTACATGGTCATCGGAGTTGAAATGGGATAATGAATGTAGGATGTGAACAAGGATAAGTAATAATGGCACTGTTCTTGCTGTGATGGAGTTGAAGGTGACAATTCTGTGGTGTTGAAGGAGATGAAATTGTTTGGTTAGTGAGGTTGTTTGGAGATGCAGTTTGAGTTGTTGGAGTTGATGGAGTTAGATGTGCAAATGGTAACTCAGTAAGGTAGAATAGTCTTATTACCAGGGCAGTTGAAAGGTAATTATATGTGCAAATGGTAACTCAGTAAGTTATAGACAAGAGTTGAAGTTGAACTGAACTATGAAGGATTTGAAGTTGAACTGGTATTGTTGGTTGTTGAAGTTGTGGACTACATTTGAGTTGGCTTGGCATAATAAGGGAGTGGGTTACAAGAATGTAACTAGAATGCAAGTGGTGTTATGGATTGAGTCTAACAAATTAGAATCGCAAGGGTGTGAAGTTATAAGTACTGTGGTGCTGAAATGGTGATGCAGGTGATGGTTTTGTAATTGTTAGTAAGCTATAGGGATTTATTAGTTGTTAAATGGAGTTAAAGTTGTAGCTAATGAAGAGAGTGGAAGGAACTGTAGTCATGTTGAAATGTAGCTGAGGCTGATAATATATGATGTAGGGATTGAGCTTTAAGAACTGGAAATTGTCGAGAAGGGTACATGTGTGTGTTTGAGTTGATAAGAATGAAGAAAAGGTTGTTAATGAGGATTGTTAATGAGGGATGTAGGATTAGTTAGTGGTTGATGTGAAAAGCTTAAAGCTGCATTTGCAGGTAATCTCAGTTGAGTGTTGTATTTGGTTTATAAAGATGTTTAAGATATTTATATTGTTATTGGTTTATAGTTAATCGTTTTGGTATTGTACAATGTTTGTGCATTAGTGTGCTTTGTCCTAAGCAATGGCTCTGGCCTGTGCAAGAGTTTTGGCTTTGTGCCATTCAGCCTAGTCAGGATCTGACTCTAGCTAACTCAGTCCATCTGACTGAGTTGAATCGGGCTTGACTCACTGAGTTACCTGTCTTGACTCAGTTGACCGATTCTTACTTGACCATTGACCCTGGACCTTGACTTGACCTTGGACGTTGACTGTCAGTTGACCATTGACCGTTAGTTTGACAATTATTGACTGTTAGTTGACTTTAGTGGACTTAGGCTTAGAGTAGTTTTCTTAATTAGATATTTTGGACCTCTTGTGGTCCGAATTAGACTTTGACTTCTTCTACAAAGTTGTAGATACTCTTAAGACTTAGCTATTGGACTAGAGAGCCAACCCAATGAATTGGTAAATCACTAAATCTTTAGATATGCAAAAGATGGATTATGAAAATGTGAAGAACCTTAGATGGGATAAAGATAGATAATAAAAGGGTATAAAAACGTAAATGGTCTTAGGACTATTAGTTAGATTTGTATATTTCTTGTGTGAGCCATTTTGGCTAGAATCTTAGAATTCTTGTGTGATTAACAGTTAATTATTAACAACGATCGATTTAAAGGACGAACCAGTGGATCGTGGATCGCGAGGTAGGCGTGGCTTGTCATCAAAAGGTGTGGGAATGCATTTGACTCTTTGTATTCATTATTGTTGCTTTTATAAAAGTTTATGCTTAACAAACTCATGCATTGTCTGTTTCCGCATTCCATACTTTGTTTAAAATGCATTATGATAATCATGTTAATTCTGTGAATCTTTCCACGATTCGAAAAGGACTTGTAATGTGTTGTTGTCAATATGAATTATCATGGGAAATGAGAATTTCCACTTGTGGTATATAGTATACACTCCTTCACATTTATACCTACTTTAATTCAGCTTTTATTGTTTAGAGTACTGGTCACCATGGTCTTGGTGGCGTCCATAGCTATTAGGTGTGAATCGCCGGGTAGGGATTTGCAACCATATTATACATTGTTTGAAGAAGGAGTTTGTCCATATACATGTGTGATTATTTCAGTGACTTAGTCACTGTTTAATGTTTCGGAAAAACATGTATTGTTTTACAAATCTTGCTTATGATTACTTAGAAGTTTAAATGTTAATTATTCCCACTTCAGTTTCTGTGACAGATCAGGTTTGCACATCGAAAGCTTCAAGAGTTGACTTCGCTAGTTGATTAACTTTTGTTATATTTATTATGTTGTATATTTTTTTTAAAAACCAAATGATTATTATATATGTAACATTTGAGAGAAGATCTTGTATAAATATTTCTGAGCGTGGTTAGCTTTGGGTTAAGTTCTGTATCGCATTTCATAATTGAATGCTTAAGTGCACGTTTTAGATTTTAGTGCCTCTTTATTTAGTTAATTTATTGGATTAGTCAGCTGCTAGCTTATGGGGCGCTACAAAGTTGGTATCAAAGCTCACTATTAGATCTTATATGGTAGACAATAGGAATAGCCAGTGCCAGTTAGTGAACTATATTAGTTTAGAACTGGGTTGGGTTTATGAGATAAATCTTAATCATTAAAAGCTATCAATAATTAAAAGATTTCTTTGATTGATTTGTTTGTTTGTTTATGTAATGAAGTAAAATATTTAGGGTACACCAATAACCTTAGCTAATAAGGATTTGAGAATAATTAATCTAAAAAGTATGAACACGTAAACAATCTAATACTATAATAATAATAGTGAGATTAGTATAATTGATATAACTTGTAAATCACATAGAAATTTATTGAACACATTTACCTATGAAGAGTAAACAAATTATAATTACACAGATGTTAATAATATTCTTGGAACTTAATAATGTTTGTAAGAATTGTTAGAATAATAGTTCAATCATCAATGTTAATAATAAAAATATTATAATGGTAATTATAGATGAAAATAATAGTAAATGCTTAGCTTGTTAGGCCTCCAACGAGATAATGTAATAATAATATTTATCCAATAATAATAGTAATAATAATTTTAATAAAGTAATGTTAAAATTAATCAATTAATGTCATACTAAACTTACCTTAACAAAAATTTCAATTAAGATATAGAACGATAAAAATAATAATTATGATTAAAACCGCTATGGAAAATTGTTAATGCTTACATAGGTTAAGTTTTGTAAATTAAACTAATGAAAAATTGGAAATATATGTTTTGCGTAAACTAGATAATTAATATAATACTTGTTAGGCGTTAGACGTTAAAAGATAAGGATATAATGTATAAAATAAAAAGACTAAATTTGTTAGAAATCTTGTACCGAAATTATTTTTAGTCTAACAAATGATCAAGTGAATCTTTAAAATAAAACAAATAAACAAAAAGTAGTAATAATAGTATTCAGATGCTTAGTGTAATTCTATAATAAAAAGAAAATAAATTCATATGTTGATAAGGATCCTTCTTCATAAATAAATTCAATAATCTTTTAAAGTGGAAAATTAGTATGACGAACTTAAATTGTTAGAATTTAAATTAGTATTGTATTGAGCATAATTTAAATTAAAATATCATTAACAAATATACAACGATAAAATAACAACTAAGACTAGAAAGCTACGTAATTAGCTACGATTAAGATTTGCAAAGTTAAAAATAACAAATTAGAAGTATATGTTTTGCATTTAAATAAGATAGTTAAAACAAGACTTATTAAGTAGGAATAAAAGAACGTGGGATCATATAAAACTCATAATAAAGATTAAATGTGTTAACAATCTTACACCTAGATTATCTTTAGTCCAATGAATGATTCACTAAATCACTAAAATACACATGAAGTGATATTTATAATATTTGAATGCATAGTACAAATTTAACTTAAAGGAAAATAAATTTTTATATGAATAAGATACTTAGAATTAATACCAAAATCTAAAGACTATGAAGACATATTAAATCTTTATGTAGACTCAAAGTTTAAAATTATATTAAATTACTAACGCCAATATTTAACAAGATATACTATATTACCGATTCAATCCGAATAAATAAAATATGTTATATAAATATATTCGTGAAAGTAAAATTATATTTATAAGATTAAGGCTTAATAAAATTAAACTAAGTATCATTATTAAACAATTATTTTAATTGTATGTCAGTTACACTAGTAATCAAATAAGAAAATTTGATAAAACAATAATGAAAATGATAGTATAATTAAGACCTGGCGAGTGCTCTTTTTGGTAAAGTGGTTAAGGACATTGATAGAGTTTACATGCTAACGGAGAGACAGAAAGCGGTTTTTGGTTGTTTGCAAGCAGCACATGCCCAAGATTTTCTTAAATTTATTCCGATTGAGGGGCTAGAGGCGAAAAGATGTCTCCTTTGGAGTCTGCGGTCTATCCTCAAATACGAGTTAATGATCCCGCTTTATCCCTCGACTCTCGCCGCCCGCTTTGCATCATCGGGTTGCTTGGATTCATATGGTGAACATGCGATTCATTGTAAAGTAGACCTGGTTATAAATATAGACATGATCATGTGAGGATATTTTGTATGATGTAATTGTGGAGGTCCGGCATTTCTGCAAAGAAAAAGCACTGTGCATTTCTGACAGACCCACTTGAAGGGAGATCGACACTAAGACCAGTGATGTTCTTATTTTTGGATGGGCTAATGGGAAACACACACATGTGTTGACCTCACCTCGGGGTATCTCCTTTGGTAGGAATTGGACATGGCACCTTTACGATCGGGATAGCAGCGCTAAAGGTCCCTCGGGTAAGATATCGAAGCATGAGAAAGCATGTGTTGACAATGGGCATGCTTTCGTCCCCTTTGCTTTTGATACTTTTGGCTATTTGGCTCGAAGCGGTTGGACTACTCAAGAGGGTCCGAAAGTAATGCGCAAAGAATGTAATGACCCCACGGCTCACGAGATTTTATTTTTAATAGGATAGGTTTTGCTATTCAAAAAGGGCTAGCGGCACAGCTTGTCGCTCGCTTGCCTAGTATGTAATTTTTATCTTTTAATATAATTTTCATTTTGATTTCTATTAAGACCATAGTTTTCGATTAAATAAGCAAATTATAATACTGTCCAATACTAATTATTGTAAAAATTTAGAGTTATTGTAAATATCACTTGGATAATAATTTATGTTAGTACTGTATTAGAAAAATGTAATTTTTATTAATAGTACAACTTATAGATTACTTAGCAATAAAATAAATTTTAGGAAATAAAGTTAGATGAAAACAAATCGAGTATTAATAAAATTTAACTTAGCGTTATGATTGATTACGATTAACTATTATCGGTCTAAGAAATAAGAAATAAATAACAATAATAAAATATTAATACCAAACAACTATGAAAAATTGTTAGCAGTTATTTACTTATATTAAGTCACAATAAGTAATAGCAACATTTGGATAATGATTATAACTTTAAGTTGTTCTTAAATAGTACATGAATTTAAAAATTATCTAGTTATAATAATATAGTTTTATTTGGAATTAAAATTCGATTCCACTAAAATAAATAAATAATAATAATGATAAATACTACGCATTCACACCCATTCAATGTAACTACTACTATTTGGTAATAAAAGCCCCGGGCGGCATTACTTAGTAAAAATAAAATAAATTTTGATGTTTAAAATGATGTAAACTATTTATTTATTTTACGAAGTAAATTTATCAGACTTACAACAGTTAAGATAGAAGTTAAAGATTAATTAATATTGATAAAATAAAATTAACACTTAGTTAATCGTAATAAGTTTGCACTTAGTTAATCCAACACTGGGGAATAGTTGTAGAAGTTGATTCTAAATCCTGATTGAGAGAGTAACCAAAAGGGGTTTGATTTTGTCGATATCGACGATATGATTTTCAAGTGACTGAAATAATAAAAGTAAAAGATGCAAATAACAAGATATGTAAACAATGATAATATGGATACTAGGGTATTCAAATCCACCAATAACCTATGATATGCATTCAACTTGTAATATTATTCTTGTCCTTATAGTAGATTCAAGTCTACCGTATAACTAAGGTGTTTCTCCATGGATAATTTAATCACAACTAAAGTATTTCTCCAAAGCATTAATTGTCTAATTAAGCACAACTAATCTAAAGATCAATATTTGGTTAAGCATGAGTTGTAGCATAATCAACATAGAGATATTCTAACTACAATGGATACATGGCATACATTGTGAGAGCAAGATGTTGAAAAACTTGGATTAAATTATATCTTTAAACAATTCTAAACTTTCAAGAACAAGATACAAGATATGAATACATACCAATGAGATTAGGGCTTCATCTAAACCCTAGTAAATGAAATTAGAACATGAAGAACATTACAACAAAATTAAATTTGATAAACTAACATGAACAAGCTATTCTTGGATGGTTTTTCAACACAACAACCCTCTCTATTTATACACAAATTCCCTCAAGCACTTGGATCGAATTTTGGCAATCATCCACTCAACGAAAACATGTTTTCTTAATTGATGGAATATATTTGGTTGTGGAAACAAATTGGGAGTGATTGAGTGAGAGAATGGGGGTGAGGTGGATGTTTTGGAAAGAATCCAATGGGGGTGAGGTGGAAATGGATTTGGGTTCTGGGTGGGTTTTGGATCATGGGTTGTTTAATCCCATGAATTTGTAAACAAGTTGCCACGATGCAGCGATGGTTGCAACGCTTCCAACTTTCTTCTTTTTGTCTTCTCAATTCTTCCAAGCTTTATTTAGTACTTAAAAACACAAAATTAATTAATACAAATATTTATTCTTGAAAATGGTAAAAATGCAGAATTTGGGATAATATATGACTTTGAAGCGCGAAAGATGAGTTAAGTGCCAATGAAAAGGTGTATGAATATGCAATATTTGGCACTCATCAAATACCCCAAACTGAATTTTACTTGTCCTCAAGTGAAACAATCCAGAAATCCTAACTATACCACTGTCGCTGGTCTCTCGAATGCATTTAGCGTATGCACTAAGCCTTTAAACCCTAGGTGTCCCTAGTGGACGAGTTGTAGTCTCGTGAGGGCCTACCAAAGATGTACCCCGACCTTCTCCAATATCAGAGCATCCATAGAAATGTCTTTGTCTTCGGTCTTCAACGTAGATGATGAACTTGAATTTCGTAGAACCTGATAATTTGTAACCATTTTTTTTTAAGACCCGCTACACGCAGTCGATCATATATTTTCGTGACCCTCTACATGATCATCATTTTTTGTCAGCTTCTACATGCGATCATCGATACCAAACGAGGCGCATTCTGCATTGGATCATCATACAAAAAATTTGATTTTGATTTATTTATTTTTTAATAAAAGACTAAAAAAATCTATATTGCAAAACACCTGAAAGAAAAATCCTACAAAAGACCCGCTACCAGTGGTCATAGAAAGCAAGAAAAGAGTATTAACAAAGACTACAAAGAAGGATCCCCAAAAGGAGCACACTACTGATTTGGTCATAAAAAAGTACAAAAGACTACAAAAGGAAAAAAACAGCAATACCGCTCGGCTAGTCATCTAAAGCAACAACAAACGAAATCTTGAGGCAAAAAAATCCTAAGACGCTACGGAACGTTAAAGACAAGAATTTTATTTATTTTTTGATTTTTTACCATTTTTAATAAAAGACTTAATTTGATTTTTAATAATAAAGACTAAAAACTACATATATGCAAAATACTCCCCAAACCTAAATCTAGCATTGTCCTCAATGTTTCAAAAGATGATAAGAACACAAATCATGAGAACAAAGCAGAAGATTCAAAGGAAAGAGATTACCAGATGCGAAAAGGGTGCGTGCTAACC
This sequence comes from Papaver bracteatum, assembly GCA_023529315.1. Lineage (NCBI taxonomy): Eukaryota > Viridiplantae > Streptophyta > Magnoliopsida > Ranunculales > Papaveraceae > Papaver > Papaver bracteatum. The sequence continues at coordinate 2,461 of JAJJWX010000305.1, read as the reverse complement.
ATAATTGAATGAATGCTTTGAAAGCAAATAATATGCGCGAAGACAAAAAGTTTGGTTAGCAGCACGAAATATATCAACGAGATTCAAAATTTACCTACTACGATTATGACAATGATGACTCAAACCATGTACCAACAATCTAAAAGTTGAGGATCAACCCAAAACGCGAGTATCAACTGACCTTACCATTTATAGCAGGTGACAGACAATGACAAAGTGGGCGCATATGTGAATGAGTTACCCCAAACCTGAGATTTTTCAATAGATATATTTCATGTGGTATAAAATCTAACAATTTCAGGGGTGCACATGCACGAGATCTAGTTCAAAGTGGATTTTGTCGGGGATGGATGGAGAGACATGAGTGAACTCTAATTGTGGCTCATCAAAGGTATTATATTTAGCGCAAAAGTAGTCCAAGAGGACTTGAGAGGCACACGGTTCAATCCTAGATTGGTACTCTTAGAAAATAGGTTCTAACAATAACTTTACAATATCTAAGGTTGGGTGCAAGAGTTACGATTTATGTACATGGTAGGAGGTGTGCACATCATTATTAGGCACATCTCATATACTCTAAATCATTTGATGATTCAGCATGACTCACATTCATAAAACAATCCATCAAGACCCAAATAAGTATCATGCTCATCAAGTTTTATTCTATGCATAGACAAATCAAAGAGACATCACAATGTAGTGACCATGTAGAAAATCAGATACGTCGATTATGTTTTATACATAAGATCATTAGTGTTGACAGTGAGCATTACTATTGACTACAATCGTACAACATCTGATTATGCTCATAATAACAATCAATAAAGCCCTGATTCACAATCATCCCTGAACTTGAGTTTCATGCATGCAGATTATCACAGAAACTTCACGTGCACTTAATGAGAAATGGCATATCTAAGTTATTTTCTGCATATATCATTCAATATCTACGGAGATTCAACATTTTCTAAGTCATCTAAACATGTGTACATGTCTCTTGCAGGACAATTGCAACTCTAGATTAACGACGCATCACATATATATCAGCACAGAGAAGAAACTATTCACGAAGGTCTAGTGAAGCCTGTCTATCGAACCCAAAGGTTCAATAATCATTTCAGATAAAACATATATTATTCTAACATACTATCGTCTATCATCATCATAGAAATGCATTTCTCTGTATTTAAAATCGTAGTATTTCTAGTCCTTCATTTAAAATAGGTTCATATGCAATCTCATCATTATACTAAGTAAGACTAAGCATACTATTTTCACATTTCATTCATTAGGACAAACAAATATTTCATCTGAAATTCCATCACTTTCCTACATTTTGTAAATGAATCAAATTCATTTTTAAAAATGCGATTAAGTTGTTCAACTGGAAGGAGAGTCTTCAACGATAGGAAATTCATAATCAATGCTATATGGTTTATCATGCAATACACTCCTCATTATTTTGTTGAAGCTTAAGATTTTCCTCCAATATTGAGAAGTAAAATTGTTTCAAATTCCTACGTGGTGGATGATACATGTGCATGGTCATTAGGTCTATAATCGATGATCGCCTTAGCGAAAGGTTGATTATGGTCCCAATGACTATCATGACTGTAATATCTGTTGGCATTTCATATTTTGGATTTTCATGATATTCTCTAGATTGCCTAAAATCATGCAAAATATAGCAATTCTAGTAGGGATGGCCTAAGCCTCCACATAAGGTACAAGCATAGATTTCGATTGCAATTTCTAAAGATGTGCATTTAGCGGTTCTAGCTTGATCGCAAAATGATGATTGTGAGGTTGAGCCACATAGAGGATGTTCATTTTCACCTGGTGGATGATACATGTTTGAATGGTTATTAGGGTCCATGTATTGATGCTCGGTGTATGAAAATGTCCACTAAAAATCCTATGACTATTGACATGGTATGTTGGAGTTTCATAATGTAGAAGCATGCCCGTAAGCAAGCTTCTCAGTGGATTTGTTTCCATCCCCAGCATGGACAGAATCGACATGATCTCTAACTAGCATGTATAGCATTGCGGATGGGATAACGCCGGAAACATAACAATATTTTTTCATTTATTGTTTTTTTTTTTTTTTTTTTTTCAAGCCCGTTAACTGACATTACCTCAGGCATGCATGTAGAAAAACAAAGTAAAGAAGAAAATCATAAGCAAGGAAGGGAAGTTCTCATGCAAATCGCAAACAAGGCGACTCACGACCACCCACAACCGATTTCTAGTCCAACAAAAAGCATGATGGTTCCACTTAGATTGTTTTCTAGACCAGACTTCTAATCCTTAAATGGAATTAGTTACAATCTGGAAAACTCCCTCGGAATCAATCAAAGTTTAAATAAATTGAATAGAGGCGAGGAAGAGCACTGATACCCAAGGCCTCACCGCATTCAAACGTGCTGAATCATTCAATTTACGAAAACCGTCATGAACT